>OW285242.1:70230729-70830729 GCA_935421215.2 Melolontha melolontha | reverse complement strand
TTGTAATTTAATTGTAATTTTGATGATTTATATTTATCGATTTATTGTTATATTAGTTTAATAGATAGATGGTGAAGAAAACTATCATTTTTTATATGGGAGTTTTTTATTGTCACGTTGTTCTAGAACATTTTGAAATTCAGGTTTGGAGGGAAATTTATACTCGTGTTAGTGCGCATGAGTGAATGTTATTTACGCGTTTGACAGTTGATCTGTTTACGTTTGAAGTTGGGGTTAATTCATTTTTGAAATTGAAAGTTTTCTAAACAATCTATTAGGTTTAATTTTGCTCGCGTTTCAATTGAGGTTTTCATTGTGTGCGTGTTATTTATCACACAATCTTTTTCCTCTGCGCTTCTGTATAATGATGCAGTAGTAGCCTTTACACTTAGTAAAGATTTTTTTTCTTTTTTTTAAATAAAATATAATATAGAATTGTGTATTTTTACTAATTGACATTAATTTCCACATTCCTTTACGGGAAACCCTGGATAAAGAGGAGTCTCATAATAAAAGAAAAAGCTGACTGAGTTCAAGTTCGGACTGATTGTGGTGCATAGTGGACTACCCTTCATTTAAACCCACTATTCACAGCAATATGTATAGCAGTGCAAACATCTACTGCGTAGACGTAACTGACAGAGAAGACAACAGCGCGTATACGATAGCGCTAATGAAAAAATACTGGAGAGTGTGTTATAGCAACAATAAACACGATGGAAATTTTTTTTAAATTTCGGACTGCCCTTTTTACTCAGAAATCGAAATAAAATTAATTGGACTATAGTTCATTTTTTAAATAGAAAGGCACATTTTAAAATTTATTGAGGCATTTTGCGTCAACCAAACATTTGCTATTATAGAATCAATATTTCACGTTATTGACTATTAAATTTCTAAAGCGTACACGCTTATTCGCGATTTTGAAATACTTCTGTTGCCTTTTAATGATAAAATCAGTTCTTACTATAAGAACTATACTGTAAGAAATATTTCAAAATAATGTCAATTTTTCTAATACGAATCTGACTACTACAAATTGTCTCTCCATTTAAAAAACCAAAGTGCAGTAGCTTATGCTACTCCTTTAACCTTATGATTAATTAGGTGCAGCATAATTATCCGAAACATGTAACTCGGATATGCAAAAATTACTTTTTTGAGTATAATATATAATTATACTTATAATAATAAAGCCGGTATATATATTGCTACAAAATACGAAATACACTTTTATTTGTTCATTTTGTAGTTCAAGTTGAATAAAGGAGTATTAATATTTACTAGCAATACTTCCTCAAGGTTCTCTTCTATAAAAAATTGTTGAAATACATCCTTGTAAATAGAAAACGTCCTTTCTGCATCACAATTGATTATAGGTACATACTGGAAATATTCTGTTATTTCAGCGTATTTTGCAGTTAGATGTTTGGCATTGTCCCCATACACAATTGCCGCAATGTTATTAAATCTGGATTTCTATTAAACACTGCGTCTAATTTTTGCCGAAGGCCACATCCGAAATCACTTGGAATACTTTTCAAATTATTAATAGCCACATCTAATGTTGTTAAACCATCATTTAATTTGAGATTTCGATTTTCAAAATAAGTGATTAGTTTTGGCAAATTTCCAAAGTGTTCCTGAAGAAAGTACAACTGTTTTTTTAAATGTGAAATTTGTGTTAGTTCCTTGCACTCAGAAATACTCCGAGCATCGTCATTTAATCATGCAACGAAATTTTGAAAACTATCGAAATTCTCTGCAAAAAAACTAGTAGCTTACAACCATGTCCCCCATCTAGTTATTACTGGAGAGGGAGGCAGTGACAAGGATGGAAGTTTTTCCCTGTAAAGAGCTACTCTCAATGGTGTTTTTCTGAAAACTTTTTTAAAAGCGGATACAATTTTATCAACTTCTGGAAAGGTGTCTCTGATATATTCACAGATTCTGTGGAGAGCATGTGCTACACAAGTAATATGCAACATATTAGGATGTGTTTCCTTTAATAGTCTGCCTGTTTTTAACATATATGCTCCACTGTCACTTACAAATATAAGTACTTTTTCTTTGTACCTGTCGTCCGAAAGAAGTATTTTTTGCGTTATATGGAATAGTTGGATGTAGTACACCAGCTACATTTACCACACAGCATCCTAATATACCGACAGTTTCGTCGGCACTTATCCCGAGGTACTGATTTGAAAGATGGCTTATATGGCTTAGTGCGTTCTACTGCTTTCCTGTAGTACTTAGAAACATAATATTTGCGTAAGGTGGATTCATCAGGAACATTTCGACCAGTATATTTTTTGAGAAATATTTTGAAAGTGGGATTGTTAAGTTTATTTAATGGAATATTAGCCGCCATAAAAGTTTTACAGAGTTCTTCCTTAAAATTGTCAGATTCCAACGGTTCCAATTTCTGTGCATGTGTTTGCGATGCTACGTGCGATTTCATGGAATTTTTTAACGATATTTTACAGATTTTGCAATAAATTCCGGAATCACTGACAATGGACATATAATCAGTATGACCGGCAATCCAACTCGCCATTGTTTTACGATGCCGTTCTCGACGTTCTTCCATATCATATCTGAAAAAGTAATTTAAAAAATGCTCTAAATCTAAATAAATGAAAACTAAAAATGTATGCGTAAGTTATTGAAACTGAATATATCACGGATCTATAACAAAAATTACGATATAATTAACAGTTAAAACTATGAGAACAAGAAGCTAACTCACAGCACTTTATTTATCTTACGAAATTTAATCTAAATAGACTAAATTATTAAAACCCCACATGCTTCTATCTACGCCCATGAAAACAGAAATTAAACTGTAAATATCCAACAAAATACGTCGCAATTCTCGATGAAAACAGATGTGCATGCTAGTCAGATCAATAGTGCATTTAATAACTGCGTGATGTACTTACAGATGTTGTAGACTATATCGTCCTTCGTAATGACGACGTCATTTCAACCTGATGTGTCCGGTCTCTGGTAAGGACACTTCACATGGAATTTTAGAAAAGCTAATTCGAAAAATCCAATGAGCCAATAAATAAGTGTTTTTTTAAATAAAAAAGTTAATTTAAAGTGTCTGGAATAAAATGCAATTTTATTACTCTGTTACTATTTCAGAATAATAAAAAAAATTTTAAAGTTGTATTTCATATCTTGAATTTATGAAATTTAGTTTCCTGACCGAATTTCCGTGAGTGGTAGTATCAGTGGCACACGTTAGTGTGTACCCTAATATACCTGGCATAACAAAACTGACATCTGTCAGCATTTTTCACGAAAATGCACTGGGGCCAAGGTTTGGAATCTCCCAAGTCAACTTTTAAGCTAGAACGTCGCAAACGATACCAATTGATTCCTTTCGGCAAGATACACTTAGGTATGTCTGAACTATGGATAATTAGAAACCAGTAAAGAAGATTATTCAATAAAGGTGCAGAAATGGACTTTTGCCCTCGATTTTTTTTAAAGGAAATGGATATTACTTGACGGCGATATAATTTTCAGAATCTCATCAGTCATATGTGTAAAGAGATATATGCAAATATATGCACATTTGGAAGGTAAAGTTCACCCGGGAAGAATCCTGGCTATTTGAAATAAATGGCTGAAAATTTGTGAAAATAATTTACCTTATATGCTGCAGATCACACTTTTTTTTCAGGTTTAAAAATTAGAAGTTGAGTTCTTAATCATTTTCGGTAACTAGCGCTAGAAAAATTTTCAAATTGTGCACGGCCTAGTGGTTATTACGTTTGACTGTGGACTTCAAGATCCGAATTTAGGCCCATTGAGACGCGAACCTTTTTTATTTCTTGTTTTCATGTTTTATAATGTAAAGCGAGTCAGATATTTCGAATTTCAACTTTATTTTGCTCTCCAACTAAATTTTCGTCAAATAAAAATTTATTAATCAATTGTAATTATCAATTTATTTGAAACCTACAAAACATATAAATTTGGGTATTGTTAAGTTGTTCTTTACAAGTTACGATTAAATGTCGCACTACCAGCTATAATGTAAACTATTTAAATTTTCTTAAATTTTGAATGTTGTACTGCTACTTTGCTCTTTAACATTTAAACACGATTGATTTTGACTTTAGTTTCTTATAGCACTTTCACTGAAAATTTAAACATTTCTGTGACCCTAACAAATTCCATTCTTAATATTTCACTATTTAAAAAATAAAAAGCCCACAGTTTGTGTCGTGCCATAATGTTTCATTTTTGTTTATTTTAGAAAAATTTAACAATACCGATGAGTGTTGTAAAGCAGAGATATGAGTTTGAATTTAATAATTAATTTCATATTTGTGAAACGGGAAGCAAGGGTTTCGAGACAGTAAAATAAACTTCAAAATTATTGTAAAATTTTCTTAAAAAAGTAAAAAATGATGGCCAAATGGTCGTTTATGATGAGCGAATAGCTTTTGGGTTTACCATTTCCCAACCATGTGTCTGCATGAATTTAAAATAGCTTTGAATCTAGTAACATTTCTTTGTCAAAGTGCAATGGATTCCCCCCCAAAAAAGATTGTAGACTTGATTATTGCAAAATGTCTCGATGGGGTCAGACTTTATGTGTTTGAGTCTTTAAGCAAATAATAATGATGGACAAGAAGTTGTTAAATTGATAAAAGTTGTGGATTCTAGACTCAAAAAAATTCCATAAACATCTTATAAATGGTGCCAGAATAGGTATATTTCACAGCTGAGCTTCGTTAGTTATTCTGCTGCAGCTATGGTTTTTTAATCTTTTAGGTCTGTTTAATTTTGGTGTTAAGAAGTTGTGACGAATCTTTCTTCAGAGTAACTCAAATATTCTTCTTATTTTCTTTTTGGATCTGGCTATGAGTATCATATTATCAGCATAGGCTATACACTGATGTCTGCTGCCATAGTTTGCTGCCTGAGTTGCGCATAGTTATTTCGACTAACCTTCTCAGCTTTTTGGGCACGCCTAACTTTGTACATCTTGTTTCTTTTAATAGAGTCAAACGATATGATTTAAGAAAATGAATTCGCTATTAGATATATTTACACAAAAATACGAACAAAAACTTATTTGAAAGAGACAAAAATTAAAAATTCATGTTGTAGAAGTTTATTCTCATTGTCCTTATTTTTAAAATTATAGACACGGCGGTTGAAGTGATGAGTATAATTTCCTTTGTTAGTTCATTAAATAGTTTGCTTGTGACAATCCCCATTGAATGAAAGTTTCCAAAATAACAGGTTTCTCAGGGCATACATATGAAACGAACAAATTATATGTATAATTATAGCATTAAAAGTTTTTGTCTTAATAAATTCTACGAAAACATATAACTTCTGTTTTCTCTTAATGCTTGTAAATACCATCAAAATTCTGACTCCTATCTAATGTAATTATTATGATGAAGTTTCTTTCTTATATTATTTTTATAAGACTGATATTGCTTTTTGGGACAGTGTTCACTGCTACATAGACTTGATTGCAATTGCGTATTGTTTCAATTGTTTCGCCGTGCACGGGTTGTAAGACCATATATACCCTAATTATATTTCTTATACACCAATACGTGTAGTTTATGTCTTTTGTCATGTTGATTCTGAATCTGATTTAAAATTTGCTCCATCACGGCAGGATTTGCAAATATTTTCTTAAATATCTTTTTTCAAAAAACGCATTAGCTAAATTTTACAAAATTTCAAAGCTACATTTATATAAGAAAGATACTATTAAAAATATTCTTCTGTAGAACATTGAGTGGACATGTCTGAACATGTCCTTGCATGGTTCCTACGTCAGAGCACTTAAACCACGACCATTTATGCTCTGGATCCAATTAAGAATTTGTACATATCCAGCTGCATGTATATATAAAGGGCTATACACGGCTCTTTCGATCATCCCCATCATCCCCAAGAATGACGACCTTTTAACGATGCTTCGAAATAGAGTTAGAAAGTTGTCCTTCTTCAAATAGGACATGTTTATCCATCCATCCCCGTTGGCAACGTAATCCACTTAAAAGAACCGTATGAAAATATGACTTTCCGCCTGGACAAAATTAATTTCAAAATGTATAAGTGATATATCAGCGCAGACCTCAAAGTCGTAGCAATTCAACTCGGTTTACAACTAGGGTATACAAAGAATTGCTGTTTTCTTGTGAGTGGGACAGTCGATCAAGAAATTCCCACTACATTGTTAAAGACTAGTCAGTCAGGGCTCAGTCCTGAACAAAAGAATATACTTCATAAGTTACTAATTGAACCTGTTAAAATATTTCTACAGCCATTACACATAAAATTCGGTTTTATGAAAAATTTAGTGAAAAAAGCAATGGATAAAGATGGCCATGGAGTCCAATATCTTAAACAAAAATTTCCCAAAACCTCAGATCCAAAACTTAAAGAAGAAATTTTTGTAGGACCCCAAATTAAACTTCTACAAGATAAGAAATTTGAAGAAACCTTAAGTGACTTGGAGCGTGTTGTTTGGAATGTTTTTAAAAATGTAACCCCAATTTTATAGGAAACAAAAAATCTGACAATTATATATATAGTACTTGTTAATGAACTTCTTAGAAGGGATGTAACATGACCCATAAAATATTTTTTTTGCATTTCTTTCTCTCGAACCTCGGCGGCGTGAGTGATGAACACGGTGAAAGGTTTTGTCAAAACATTTCTGTTATTGAAAGTGTTATCAGGGGAAGCGTAATAGTGGAATGCTTGCTGATTGATGAAATGCAGCACTTCAATATAACACCTTTATTTGCAAAATTTACTCGTAATTACACAAACATTCACAGTCACTATTTGAGCGATTATTATACATGGATTATTTGAGACTGACGTCTCTCGTTAATGTATTAAAAAAGGAAAAAAAAACTATTATGTTGAGACTCTTGTTGTAAGATTGGCATGTCTTGTGATTAAGTGAGAACTGCTGTCTCTTATTGGTATACCAAGACAGTTGTGTGCTGTTAATAAAATGAGACTGTTGTCTTTTGATGCTAAAAGTAGACTGATATGGTGAGATTGACTGTTAAAAAATAGTAAAAAAAATAGCAAAAAAATAAAAGTAAGCAAAATTTACCTTTAACAGCGGCAACTATTGAACAATTAACAAAATGGACCGCATTAGATGGCGGCCAGATGACACACATAATTCAAATACCAAACAGTACAGATGTTACATCTTGTATACTACTGTTAAGCTAAGAACAAAGTTTATACCAAAATTTAGCGAACGTGGATTTAATAAAAGACATGAAGCTTACAAGCCGTGCGCTTGATACTTTCACTAATAAAAAACAGGGTAAAGTGTAAAATGTCTATAGACAAGAGTAATAAAAGAAGTACTAAATTAAATAAAGTGTGGCAAATATGCCGCTTCTTAAACTAAAGGTAAACGTTTGTGCTTTAAATATGGTAATAAAGCATGGTATAGAAGGGTTTCAATTTCGTAAGTGAACATTGTGTTTAAATTCTACATACTGTGCTTAATTATATTTAATATATATACAAATGAATAACTTGCGTTTTAAGACGAAACGGTACAATAATGAAAGAAATGCGTATTGATTACAGCAAGTCCAATACTTTTTCGGATTGTACAGCACTATCATTGTAGTCTTTAACGTTCTGTTGTTAATGCCGACAGCTTCTTTAACATATATTATCATCGTAATTTCATATCGAACAATGGTTAACCCGTAGCAAGATTGTGTTTTTAACGGTTGTGAAAGCGGGTGCAGTTTCTCATTAATTATACACCTACAAGCGAACCTCGCGGAGTGACTCACCGATTGTAATGAAATTTAGTAGGCTCGTAAAATTTTTGAAGTGTTCTAAAACGCCATATCTGTGTTTGATAGTTCTATTAACGTTAAACCTAACCAGTAGGGGATAATTTATTTATATAAAAGAATTGTAACATTTTGATTCCATCTTTCGTGAGTTGTTCAAAACGAAACAATATTGTGACAGTTTGAAATCATAGTCATTTGATTTGTTTAAAAAAATAAAAAATTCACTTCCATGAGGCATCATGAAAGTTCCAAAAAATAGCATATGTACTGGCTAAATACGTGTATGTCCAGGAATACAGATACAGATATGTTTTACGCATATTTTTATTAATTTCTATACGTTTGATGTATTTACAAATCGATGTGCTAATTTTGGTATATTGAGCCATCAAGCTACGAGTTAATGGACTCACTATTATACGTGTTTTTTTCTCCATTGTAACTGCGCACATAGGGGTATTTACATGCAAAATCCGGACAAAAGTCCTTGTTGAAAACTTTCGCGTAGTACGACACTGACAACTTCCTAGAATATTTATGTATAGGCGTGATTGAAAAGCCATCCCTTTTTGTTCATCCGATCGTACAGGTAGCTACCGGCTTAGTTCGAATTTGGCCATCCTTTGTTCGGCATTCGTTAAATTACAAAAGTGTTTGAAGTGCTGTTTGAAGTGCTAAAATATATTTAACGGGTTTTAACATCTAAAACATAGGTTTCAAATGATAGACAGCTTATTGAAAATATACTAAAAAAGTTGGCATAAAGTTTGCTTAAAATCAGTTTTTTGTTGAACTTCCAAGTTCGCTCCGGTTAAGATTTTTATAATGCATTATGCAGACAGAGTTTCTCTGCACAACACACCTTAAATTGTGTGCAACTTCGTCGAACTTATTAAATAATTGTCTTTCAAGTTTGTCCCTGACAATCGATAAAAAAAGCGTTGATTTATTTTAAACAATAATTTTAATAATTTTTTAGGGCCATCTGCAGTCGAAACATTGACTCGGAGACGATTTTATGACTTTACTGGTACCGATATAAAGAAAAAATGGACCATGCTGAATCATCTTTGTTAAACTGTGAAAAATACACAGAAAATCAACGACAGCAGTTTAAATACAAATTATCATATTTAAAGTCAGAAATAAATCGAACATGGACTGCCTCTCTTTATATTGAAGACCTTTTTTTTAAAAAGAAGTAGTAGCTGGCTTAAAGGGCGAATTTAAATTCCACAAGTACTATCCAGACCTGGTCGTCTGCAGAAGTCTTTTGAAGATGTTACCGAGCAAGTGAAGAAAAATAGAAGCTGTTCGAAGCAAACTAAGTTCGGAGGAGTTGACATTTGCAGCTCAAGCAAAGTTGCAAAGCGAAGGTAAAGAAGAAGCATAACATGTTATAAAAGACGTGACGCAAACATCAACACGCGCAAAAAATACACAAAAGCACTATTTAAATCAGTAGAAAAGACACAGTTAACACCACAAGAAGCGTTTATCAATGTTTGTAGAAGAAGAAGACTTTTCTTGAAAACACTGCGAAATTATTAGAAGTGTTAAAAATTTTTATTCATGCTACACCATTTTGCAAAGAAATAAAAAGCATTGTTATCCCAAACGAGAATCTGTTAAAATCACGTCAGGTTCTTCTGATGATGAAGAGTCTGCAGAAGAAGAAAAAGAAGATTCGTCTGATGAAATTGAGACATTTTAATTTATTTGAGATTTTGGAGTTTATAGTTTACTTCTAAAGAAGTTTACATTCGATTTTTAAAAACTACGTTTCCTATAAATGTATATACCGTTTGTAAACGAGGTAAGAAAACGACACTGCTGCGCAAGACGCGTCCCCGCCGCTTTACTTCTCCGATATGTTTATTGAATGTATAGTGTAGCATTTGATTGGATAAGTATAGGTCAGCATAAGGATAGGTCAGAAGTAGGTATGATATACACATACGTATGATTGCATAAGCAATGATACGTCAGGAGTAGGTGTGGTATACACATACGTATTGCATATGTACTCGTATTTCTGTCGTATCTATCGTCGACGACTGGGCACAGACACGCCTGGTGCTATAACCGTCCCTTCTCTCTTATCTAGCATACTGGTGGAGCATCGTTTACTTCCCCGCCGTTCTCTCACCTCAATTCCATACGTCATGTATAATACTAGTAACTGTTTTAATTGTTTTTTATTGTAGTCTTAAGTTAAGGAAAGAGTCACCAATTTAACCAAGGATATTGCAATAAGTATTACATGTTCTGGCAAAAAAAAATTTCGCCTTTCACAATATTTAAAATAAAATCGTTGAAAAAATCCTTAAAAATGGTGATATTTCCTTTGTTATTATGTAGTAAATATTTCTCATAAATAAGCTAATAACATCATTGTTATATAAGTATATAAGTATTATTCATTTTGTATATATTAAATATATGGAATCGTAGAATATAGTATTTGAACCTAAGGGTCAGGCACCAAAATTGAAACTTTTATATAACTATATTTTATTATGGTATTAAAATGCAAACGTTTCCCTGAATTTAAGATGTAGCATCGTTCATATTTACCTTTACTCAATTCGGTACTTATTTTATTGCTGGACTCTTTAGACGTTTTTCAATTTACCTTGTTTTATGAGTGAACGTGCCATGTACACAGTTTGGAACTTTCAAATGCTTTATCAAACGCACGTTTACAAAATTTTGTACCATAAAACATCAGAATGAAACATCATAAACTGGGAATTTTAGTTATAGTTAATATATAATTAAAAACCGTCTGCAATGTTTGCTATTTTAGTAGGCGCAGTTTACAAACAAGGCGGTTCTTGGGAATTTTGCCGACCTTTGTCCGTCATCTGGCCGCATTCTGATGCGGCCTATTTTGTTAATTATTCCAAAGTTTACTGAAGTTAGGGGTAAATTTTGCTTACAATTCTTAAACAGTCTCAACAGATCAGCGTGCGCCACAACAGTCGCAAGTTTCAACACAACAGTGTTCAAGACAAGACTCTCAACATAACAGCCTTCTAGACAACAGTCGTAAGACCAATGCTCAAGGCAACAGTCTACATTTAATATTAAGAGACACCAGTCTCATTTTTATCAATAAGACAACAGTCTTGCTTTATTATCAAATCAACAATTCTTATGTATCAATTAGCGTAAATTTTGTAAATAAAGGTGTTATATTGGAGTACGGCTCTTCATTAAAAACTGTCACCGACGAGTAAATAATTAGTGCGTATACGGCCTTACAACCTGTGCGCGGTGAAATAATACACAGGAGCATCAAGTGCACGTAACAGTGCAGTTGCCAAAACAATCATTTTATGTGCGGCGTAGCCATTCGAGAGAAAACGCTCATGCCGGCGAGTATCTCTCGTCTGTCAAGTGTTGCGAGATTTCTCTTACCATTCGACGGGATAAGTTTGTAATTATTTGCAGAAGCTAGGCATAAGACATGACTTCGGAAACCCGTACTGATGAGATCAATTGAGATCGAAACGCATGTATCTGCGGTTGAAGTGATCACTGCTTAAATACGTGGTGTATGCCCATGTGTATAGATGCATATATTATTATGTATGTGTTAGAGAACTCTTACTCTTTTGTTTTTTACTGGTATATAACATGATATCTTATATACTATATAATATATTTCATATAATAAAAAGCTTTCAATTTTAACTACAAATGTCTTTTATTTTACAAATTAATACTAAATATTATCATATGAATTTGAAGGATCGTAATAATAAGTGGACGTGATCTTTAATTTCTTTCTTCCTCAGCTAGCTCTTTTGTCGTGGGCACATGGACTCGTACTTCTTATCTCTGGTGTTATTTATTAATGTTTTATTTTTTAAACTGTTATTTTCTTTAAAAAAAAGAACATCTAATGTATTTAAACTTCTGGGAACTCTTTGTAATATATCTTAATTTAAAATTTGGTTTTTATGCTATATTCTTTGTTTCTAATGTTTATAATCTGACATTTACAAAAATAGGTGATTTTAAATTGGCATTGATCAGACCTTAAGTTATTTGATGACAGGTGGCTCTTTCTCGTCTGTCAATTTTCTTTTTATTTAATATTCGTTTTTATTATTTTCTTAGGCAGTACCTATCTTCTTTGAATACTGTTCTTTGCCTCGCTTGTTCCAAACATGATTGACACTAGTTTTCATTTATACCACGAAGTACGTGTATATTTGCGACTTGAATAATATGAAGTACGTATTTCTTATTTAATTTGGGCAATACGACGTACGTATCCCCTATTTGACTTTTATTACACGAAGTATAGCAAACGCCAATTAAGTTGGCGCGAGGAGGGGTAAGTTCGCGCAGGATTAAAAGTATTGGGGAGATGTGTATTTGGTTTTACATCAAATGTCAGATAATTCTAACCTCTGAGCGTGTATCACTTTATGATCCCCTAGCAAAGACATTATGTTCCGTCAAACGTCAATGACAAATGTATTCTGACAATTACTTGAGTAGTGGGGGTGGACGTTTTTAAAAACGGCTTCTGCGCACCCCCTCCACGCGCCAACTTAATTGGCGCTTGCTATACGTGTTTACTTGTCGGTGTCAAAACAATCAATCCTCTTTTTTTTTCGGTCTCTGGCTTTTAAAACACTACCAGTTCTGACAAAAGCTAAATGTATTTTTAAGTACCTCTTCTTCTTATCTTTTGGATGCCCTTTTAGAATTTGATGATATTAATGTCGAAAATTAGCCCAATTTTTCCTATAACTATATAGGCAATAATTTTAATGTGTTAAAATTTTTATATTTTTCCAAAATTTCAGTTTATTTTTTAATTAATGCTGCATTTGATGTTATAATATTGTTATTAAAGATTTATACCCTTTCAGTAATGTTATCTTATTATATTTTACTTTATTTTACAAATTTCAGAAATTCTAGTCATATTTTCCAAAATCTCAAATAAATCTTTATATGTTTTGTTATTCTAATTGTTTTTATAAATTGAGCCCCTCTTGAGTAATTTAAGCGTATTATTGTGTTATTTTATTTGTTTTTATGTGAAAATCTTCCTTCAGTTGGTGTGTAGAATCCAGATATCTATGATCTCTGTTCGGGTGTTAATTTTTTTGGCTGGTTAGTGTGTATTTTGGTTTCTTCTTTGACTTTTAACTGTTTCTTCTTCTTTGTTACGCCCAGAAAATTGTTTCTGAGACCTTTTGGTAATTTTTGAACGTGTTATTACTTTATTTGTTTACTTTAAACATTCGTAGCCTTTTCAAACTTTATCCTTCCGCTAATTTATATTTTATTTGTCATATTCCCTAAATATCGAACCATTTAGGCTTCTTCAAACTTCGTCATTATTATAAAAGTTTCTTATGTATAAATGTTTTGGATGACCGTATATCCTTAATGTTCCGGAGTAATTTTCTGCCTTCTCTGCGCAGTCGCCTCTTTGTGTTATTTATGCGTACTCATGCTTCTTTTTTTATATATGCTTTATGTGAGTTTCGTTTCTTTTAAACGATTATTACTTACTGAACGAGTCATTATTTTAATTATGGAATTTTGGTAATTCTTTCAGGGCGATTTATTTGATTGTTTAACCTTTATTTTAAGTTTTATTTTGGAATTTCCCTGTCATTGGCTTTGTACGCCATCTATGCGGCATATAGGATTACTTCCGTTTTAGTTTGCTTTGCATTTTTCTGTAATTCAAATTGGTCAATTACCTTTTTCTTTGTTGCGATTTTATTCCCGAATTTCAGTTTATTAGCTTCTGTATTCACACCCTGTTGTTGTCTGGGTTTTGGTTTATTATTTCCTTATTTTTAACATTTTCCGTTGGAATGAGGTGTTTCTGACTATGACGCAGTTTACCTTCTCCTATAAATATCGTACAGCCGCAGGTAAGAGGCTCTATCTTTATCGTGCAAGCTCTGAAGTACTCAGAAGTTCGAAACCTAAGTCAAGTTTTGTTTTTTTACCCAGTTTAAATTTTCTGCATAGGCAGGCTTTGTTCATACTTGACTTATTGGCATTAATTATTCATTTGTGTAAGTTTTATTCGACCTCGTGCTTCAGGTGAGTTTTAAACTTGGAGACGGCTGTAATTTTTTTTCCACAGCAACGTACTCCGTTTTTCTTTTGTGTCGTATGAACTTCCGTTTATTCGATTTCTTTTTCCTTAATTTAGGGCTGTAGTTTACGGCTCAGGGGAAGATTGCCAATTAACTTCTGCGTGGGAAATCCAGTCACAGACAGCATTCCGGCAGTAAGAGTTCCGACATCCACGTTTTCCGGGACTCCGGTAACCACGTTCTGGAGGCCACTGCTTATGAATTCTCGCAAGGTAGTGTGGTAAATTTTAAATTGTCGCATTATCCAGACTCACGACGAAAATCCCGTAATTTTTGGCTTTAATAGTTTTATTCTATTATATAAATCAAATTTGTGTGCGACCACGTGCTGCATGGTTCGAGACGCCATTTTGACAAAAACAGAAAAACTACTTTAAAGTAAATTTATTCCGAATACGTTTGTAATTTCATCTAATTTATTGACTTAATTTTGATTAGTTATATGCTTACGTTAAATTTAATTTATATTTTCTTGTAATTAATCCAAGTGGCTTAAATGCTCTAATTATATAATTTTGAACCTAGTTTTACTTTTACTCATACTTGGGTAACGTTTTATGTTTTCATTAAGTTACTCTTGATAAAATTAATTTTATTCCTGTCAGAGAACCAATGTCTCTATTGCCACTTATATAATCTAAAACACCTCCTAGTGTTTATTTTTTTTTAATGTTACTCAACTGATTTTTATTGTTAAGTATATACGGGCTGTGCCATGAATAGTTTGATTCACTTAATTTGTGATTTCCTTAGAATTAGTTTACGTCACTTTAGTTTTACTTTACCTTTTTAATTACTGCTGAAGATTTTACACTGGGTGATGTGTAAGTAATGTAAAGAACTTCAAAGCTTTGATGATCTACTGACGCTAGATCCAAATTCTTAACATACTTTGTTTTTCTTTAATGTTTAAGTGATTATCTTGACAATTACTGTACAATCTTTGGAATTACTTTTCTTTACAATTTCTTTAATCAATTGTTTTGCGCTAGATTTGTTTGTAACCTTATTAGTTAATCATTTGACTGTTCAATAAATTTATTTGTTACTGTTATATCCGAGTTTGCGTTTGTTTGCTTTAATACCCTAACGAGCAAAAGTGTTTGAGTTGTTACTTGGAAGTCGAACACCCCTTTTAAGGGTTCTTAAGCCCTTAAGGCCGAGGGTGTTCTACGTTTGCCTGGATACTTGCCAGACCAAACGTAGTGGTGCCCAATTAAGATCTTGCGTTGTGTTGGCCCACGACGCTTCCGCTTTATTTATTAACTGAGCTGGCCGGCAAGTTATTCAAAGGGCCTTTGAGACCAGGGGCGGAATTAGGACACGTCCCAATTCCAACTGGGGTTTTGCTGCCTACACGTTTTAGGGGTAGCATCTTTCAGTGATAGATATGGATATTATTCTGTTAAAATGAAGTTGGAATTATTATCTTACGAGGGTTTTTTAATAAAAATGTATTTTTTTCTTTTTTGTATCGTTTTTAGTAGTAGGTTTTTAGTTTTAATATTAGTCAAAGCGGATTTTGCTAATTAAAATCCTGAAATGTCCTATCTTAAGGAAACCACTGGCAACTTTTATATCGAAGAATTTTCTCTTGGTTTCACCGTTTCTGCTTTAAAATTTTATAATAAACTTATTTACTATCCATAACATGTCAATATATTTTACATATTTGTATTAATTTGAATCATGAAAGTTGATAACAAAAATTTTCAAAACGTAATTTTGTAAAAATTAAAGTGTAGCTTAAACCAGAAAGAATGTACAAGTACAAATCCAAGAGTATATTAAAATAAGGATAACATACAGAATTAGTCAGTATAATACGCGCTCATATACATATTTCCGCTTCGACAAAATAAATTTCTGGTACCGAAGTATAACATTGGTTCGTCAGATACGTTTTATGTATCTAAAGCGCGAATGAATGTCATTTAGAAAGTATCGTTATTGCATATGTGCCATAATGCCAATAGGTTATATCCTGATCCACTCTTTTTCATTTTATTTTGGATTTATGGTTAAAGCTTAATTATTATGTCTCTGTAATTTAGTTACTTTTTTGTTGATAGCATGTATTAGTGTGTTTAGTTTCTAATAATAATCCTTCTTTATTTGTTTTTTACACGTAAATTTGTACTGTATTAATTTCTACTTTTAGTTTTATTATTTAAGTTTTTACCCTTTAATTGGATTGTCTTAATTTGTTGGGTAAATAAATATTATTATTATTATTATTATTATTACTATGTTCAAGATTAAGAGAATTATATTTCTTTGTCGTTTGTTACCACAAATATAATATATATTTCTGGGTTTAACAACATTGTCTATGAAATACTATTATTATTTTCTTTGTTAATAATTTGCCTTGGAAATTGACTTATTATTTGAAAAGGTAAAATTTCCATTTTAAAATAATTGCCTATTTTTTCATAATTATAGTAATAAATATGATTGCATTATACATTAATACTAAGTAACGGCTCTGTCAGAGAAATTTAATCACGGCGATCTGAATATCATCATCCTCATTACGGTAATATATATCACGTCATTATAACTTTGACACTAAACTAATTGGCGCATTGTTATTAGGAAAAGCGAAAGAACAAAGCAAGCGAACAAAAAGAACAAAAACGAAAATAGAAAGCCTCTCGAATCGTATTTACGAATTGAAGATAGAGTGAATAAGCAAGCAACAACACCTTGTTTACCGGACTTCAGTTTGAAGTTGTCAAACAATGTTGGGTTCCGAGCCGTGCTGGTATCCCAATGAAAGTTAGAAGGGATTTTCACCTGTCGGCTTTCTTATCGCACATCTATCTCGGACATTTAGAGAGAACTTTGTCTACGAACGAACATTTCCCGTCTTCCGTAAGAGCGATGGATACGTGATATTACATGAATCGATAAGTCGCTGCTACATCGCGCGATTTTATCTCTAAAAATTACAGTTATTACAGTTATTATCTGTTTGATTTAGCTTACCGGTCATGACTTTAACTTCCGCTTATTTTCCCTATTATAGATACGCGCATATGTATGATGAAATAAGTGACTACTGTGTAATGACATCGGACCTCGAAGAATTTTTATGGATGATTTTATGCTTTTTGCACGAGATACTTGTCCTTTACGTAGTATTAATTAGTAGGTTTTAACATACTATGGCCTATTTAATTTTTCTTAGTAATGTACGAGGGTAGGCTGGAAATTAATGCACACATGCTTGTACAGCGTGTACAAAAACAAATAGCAAGATCGCACAAAAAGTAAATTAAAGTACAATTCTTAAGCTTCAGAATCATATATTTATATTTTTACATAGTCAACGTTGAGGCAAACACATTTCTCCCAACGCGTAACAAGTTTTTTATTCCGTCACTGAAAAATTCTTCCGACTTTTCTCGAATCCAGGATTTGACAGCTACCGTCACCTCATCGTCCGAGGTGTAATGATTTTCATTGAGGCCTCTCTTGAATAGAGGTAAAAAATAAAAATCGCAAGGCGCAAGATCGGGGGAGTAAGGAGAGTGTGGAATCGGTTCAAACCTCAGGTTTATTGGTTCCAGGCTGATTTTAACACGACAAACTCGACATCGGAGATGTTTTAGAGTCTGCATGTACCAACAGGAAATTACCGTTGCCCACCGTTTCAGAAAATTAGTCACACAAATTCGATAAGCA
Organism: Melolontha melolontha; assembly: GCA_935421215.2. Taxonomy (NCBI): domain Eukaryota; kingdom Metazoa; phylum Arthropoda; class Insecta; order Coleoptera; family Scarabaeidae; genus Melolontha; species Melolontha melolontha. Next base: position 70,813,058 of record OW285242.1, on the reverse strand, counting down.
TCTCAAAACACAGTTAGAAGAATTTTTTGCCGACGCTTGTGTTTTAAATTTTTTCGCCTGAGGAGAAGACGGATGTCAATATTCATCATGTCAATATCTGTTTCTTTCTCTGCCAGGGCGTAATTATGGACCCATGATTCGTCCCCTGTCACAGTATTCAAAAGAAAATCGTCACAGTAGCGTGATGTTTGTTCTGGTGTGAGTGAGACGGTGTGGTACCATCGTGCACAGATCTTACGGTATTCCAAATATTCAGTAATGAAGCCGGTAAAAAAATATCGAATCCCCACCTCCCAGTACAAAGTGGCCTGTCTGATGCCGGTCTGTCGAGACTGAAGTCTAGATCCCCTCCACTATTGCTAGTAGAATAGCTAGCAGAAAATTTCAACCCAAATGATAGATGGAGAGAATATTGGGAAACCACGAAACCCGGCGGCCCTTATCACCGACTAGGGTACAGTCGAATACCAGGAATGGAGGTGCCTTGCTACGAATGGAAGACACTCGATATAAGAAGAACTTGCCACGGCATCGTCGTGACTGATTCTATAAATGGGGACTGACTAAGGCACTGACTTGCAAATGCGGAGAATCTCGCCAGACTATTTGCCATATTACACTCGAGTGTCCTCTTACAGCATATGGAGCTGTAAGGGGACACCGTGTTGGACTAGATCAATAGCCTTGATTTTTAAATTTAACTCTGTTCTACGAAGTCGTACATTTTCAATCCATGTAAGCCATACCCTAAATAATAATGTAGTAAATATATTTTTTCTACTGTACCTATTCATTGCCATCATAACTACTACCTACGTCTCAGATCAGTTGTTACGTTTTGAATCAAAAAATTTTCCCAAAATAGTTACATTTGGAAAAAAAAACAAACTACAAGAAAAAGGCAATGAAAATGTTTGTTTTAGTTACTTTTTCTATAGAAAAGTAAATATGTTACCTATATTTTATTTCCAATAAGCAAATATACGGAGTGTTCTGTAAAATTTAATTGCATTTGGTAAAGATTTTCAGGTCGAAGTTTTGTAATAATACATCTAGTTTAGAGCCCTGTATAATTTAGTTTGATTGTAGATAATAGACGGAATACTGAAGAATACTAATTATTGCATAATTTTTTGTATATGTATTTGTTCGCGTATATATTGACTTATTATTTATGTGTATGGAATTTTCATATGTTTTCGACGTGCTCGATAACGTAGCACTCTTTCGCTTCTACCGTCTTCTTATATCAAGTCTGCATGAAGTATTATCAAGATTTACAATTACTCACGGCAAGGAATATGAAAGCAACATAATATCTAGTACCACAAAAAGGAGGCTATTTAGGAATGCCTTCTTAAAGTGTTAGTACAGTAGAGCATCGATTATCTAATATAATTGGGAACTGGGAAGTTCAGATAATTGTTTTCCCGAATAATTGATATTTAACTTTTAAAGGGGCACGTTAAGTTATAACTTAAACAAGCACTAGTGAGGTTTAAAAGGTTTTCACAAAATAATACAGCTTTTAAATACTACCATATTGTATTTAGTGGTTTCTATTATTTAAATTAAATTTTTACTTTAAGGTGCACTTTAATATATTAAAAGAATTATTTCGAAAAAATCCGAAATTCTTTGCTTGGAATTCACTTTAGAAGGATGTATATTTTCTAAATTTTCTTATCACACATATTCTTTTCGTCGTCGTTAGACACATTTCGCACTTCGAATATCCGATGATTTCGTTTGAACGAGCTTAAGATAACTGACGCACTACTATATTTTCAAATATTATTTATCAAATATATAGAAATCTTATACGTTCCGAAGAAACTGTTTTCGTATGAATAAATTATGCTTTTTAAGAAGTTGTTAATGACTACATGAATCTAGTACATCAAATTGTCAAATTGCTAAATTTGGTTAGTGTGGTGGTAGCTTTTACGATATACCCTGTTGCCTTATAATAGGCAACAGGGTATAATATAAAATTCACCAGTTGTCCCGCTTTCACTGACGAAGTACTGACAAAATACTGCGATTGTTCGCAATATGATAAATGCAGATAATCATATTACTTTTCAAACTTCTAAAAAAACTGTTAAAAATAGGGCATATTTTTGACAGTTTTTCGACAGCGCTCATATCGTAAAATAGGTTGATGTGGATTTTTGTAATCAAAGGTCAAATACAGATACGTATAACTATTCATAACAGTTCTTGCCATCCGATGCAACACAAATTAGCGGCTTATCACAGTCTTATACATAGATTAATCAATATTCCGAAAAAGAGTTAAATTTAATTAAACAAATAGCAATTAGCAATGGATATAAAAATAACATAATACATAACATTTACACTAAAAAACTTTTTAGTAAAGCCATATCAAAAGTATATCCAATATTAAATAATAATAATAATACCCAAAAATTAAAAATATTATAGGCTCTTCAAGCATAAAAATTAGAAAATATTTAACAAAATTAGACATTAATACAGTGTATAGAACTAGCAACAATTTATCAAAATTTATAAAAAACAACAAGGATTCAGTAAATAATAATAAAAGTCAGGGGTCTATAAGTTAACTTACGGTAGTTGGCCCATGACGTATATTGGGCAGACAGGTAGATCGTTTGAAAAACGCATCAGGGAATATTTTCCTCTTTTAGAAATAATAAAAGTGACTCTCCATATGCGTCTCATATTAATTTAGCAAACCATAACTTTAACAAAGAATTTAAAATATTACACATATAGGATAAGGGCAAAAAGCTTAATATTATTAGTCACTTGAAATTAATACATTAAAGAAAACTGATAATATCCTGAATCATCAATTAGAAATTAATAATTCACCGTTACTTAATTTATTTATCTGACCATTCATGCTGTCATAAATTGTATTTTCCAAAGTGCTGCTCTACCTATCTTTAACATAATGTAGACCCCTAGCTTTATCACTTTATGAACTGTATTGTACAAACTGTAGTTCAATATTTATGTGAAAGTTTTCGTTCATAGACATCAAGTAATAAAGACTACTCATCTCTTCTAACTATCTAAAACATGTGTTTGTTACGGTATATTTATATATAGAAATGTTTTGTTCATAAGTTAGTTATATGTCTTACGAAGCTCCTGTGTGAGTGAAACGATCGTTACATTGTGAAGTTAAAAATTGTAAAATTCATTAAAATTTGTTTTATTTTATCCCGATAATAGTTACAATGAAATTTTATCAAGTAAAGGTTGAAACAATGCTATACTTTGTAATCAGTAAATCCTGACAACAGATAATGAAGCCCAAATTTAGCAATACGTGCAAATTATTCAAACTTATTATGAAGATGGTGGTTTCGTTCGGAATACATTTCGCTTGTTAGGTGAATTTGCTGGTTAATATCATCGTGTTAGTGGAAGAACAATTCGACGCCTCGTGCAAAAAAATTGCAGTAACCGATTCAGTAGCAATTCTTTCAGCACGTGTACGTCATCAAAATGCCCGTTCAACTGAGAATGTTGCTGCAACGCGTCAAAATGTAACTCAGTTTCCCAATCTGTCTGTTTCTAGTGTATTTCAACACGGCGAATTTTGAAAAAACTTGGGTCTGCATCCGTGTAATGTTCAGCTTATACAAAAATTGCAGACTAATGATTATGGATGGAGCAATTAGAAGTGGACGACAATTTTCATAGCAAAATATACTTTAAATCTTTAGACACGACGCACATTTTAGGTTAAATGGTCTCGACAACAAACAAAATTGCGGAATTTGAGCCAAGACAAATCTACCAAAGATTGAAAAGTTCCGATACATGCAGAAAAAGTGAGTCTTGGTTGAATATTGGGCAGACGGCATCATCGGACCCTATTTATTTTCAAACAAAGTCAGTGTTGCGATTACTGTCAGAAACGAAATATATCAGTTGATGATAAGTAACTTTTTATAACCTGGGTTGGAAGGTATGAACCTTGTTGACACGTACTTTCAGCAGGGCAGCGCGACTTGCCACACAGGGCATTTAATTAATTTAAATTTAATTAATTTAGTTTATTGAAATAAAAATTCAGTAGGTACATTTAAAAAAAAAACGCACATATCAATTGATCACCGCGATCTTGTAGGTTGACGACTTTGAGTTATTTTTTGTAGGGCTAAGTTAAGTTACTCGTCTACGAACTGATTGACCTTCGTGTAGTTGTTGGAGAAATTGAGCCCAATTTGTGTGCTGAAGTACCCGAAAATTGACTATTTCGAATACATTGTGTCAAACGACCAGATAGATATACATGCTGAAACAAATTCTAACAGGTTGCTACGAATATGAGAAGCAGCATACGACTCAATATAGGAAGAACCTGTTCAAAGTGTTGGAAGATTTTAAAATCCCTGGGAAGTTGGTAAACCTTGTTAGAAGGACGTTGAAGAGAACAACATGCGCAGTCAAAATAAATGGAGTAATGTCAGCAAACTTTCAAGTACGAAGAGGGCTACGGCAAGGAGATCTGCTTTCAACAATTTTATTTAATATAGTCCTAGAGAAAGCTATGAAAGACGCAAGTATAAACCGCCGAGCTACGCTTTTCAATCGAAGCCACCAGTGCATTGCATAGACAGATGACATCCTGTTAATGCCAAGAAGTAAGAAAGAGCTGCAGTCCAAGACGCAGTCGTTTATATAAGCAGCAAGCAATATGGGCCTTCAGATAAATAGAATAAAATGCAGATATATGGAAAGCGGTCTGAAAGGTGCTTTAAGAGAGACGTTCAAGGTGCAGAACAATGATGGAGAAGTGTTGATCTTTGAAGAGGTAGAAAATTGTATGTATTTAGGAGTTTTAATAGACAACAAATGTAGCGAGGTCACAGAGATAGACTTAAGACTGGCAAAAAGTAATAGCTGTGCGAGAGGGTTGAACAGAAGACTTAAATCAAAAGAGGTCTCAAAAAGAACTAAGGTAAAATTATATAAATCGGTATTGAAACCAACGCTGACATACGGTTGCGAATTGTGGATAATGACTAAGAAAGTGCAGTATAAAATGGAGGTCTGGGAGAGAAGGACACTTTAGGAGGAAAGAGGATGGAGCAGGATGGGAGAGGCGAACCAACGAAGAAATTTACAATTTGCATGGAGAATCTACGGTAATGCATTTCATAAAAATGCGGCGACTCCAGTGGCTCGATCGTCTTCAAAGATTAGGGGAAGAGTTGTTAATTAAAGATATATGATGGAAGGTACCTGATGGAAAGAGAAGAGACCGAGGAGAAGATGGCCGGATGCAGTTATAGAGGACGTAGAAAGGAAGGCACGCAAGAATTGGAGATTGTTGGCAAGGGATAGGAAGAAATGAAATAACATGAGCAAACAGCAAACAATGGCCTGAAAGGCCTGTAAACGCTTTATATATATATATATATATATATATTAATATACTGCCACGAAGGGATAAATTGCCCTTATGATAAATTCAAAATCAAATGATAAAATATAGCGGAGCTGGAATGTTAAGTGTTTTTTTTTCTTGGGTTCGTCTAATTTGTAAAAAGCCAGTTGTAACAGCCCCTCGTTGGACCGACCAATTTAATATACAGCCGAAAGGGCTTAATGAAATATACATGCAAAATTTAATAAATAATTTAAATAAATATAAGTTAAGTTTTTAAATGTGAATTATAAATCTCTATATTAAGTAGGTTATCAAAAGTTACATATAGATGGAGTTGTATAACAAATTACATATGTTATATGCATATACATCAACGATGCAATCGTTTTAATAATAAAGTGTACATGACCTAAACAGCTGATCTTGTGTAAAACCAGTTACTTAGTTTGTTGTGGGCAATATTTTGTTAAGTGTCGGGCTAATCTAGAACAGTGAGACTCTTGATCGTTGTGCTTTATATAAAACAAACTCTTATAATGTAAGTTCGGTACGTCAATGGAACACATATATACCAATAGTAAACAAGATCAAAGATGATGGTGTTTTCAAAGCAAAATCTACTAAATAAAACAATAGGATCTAAGAATTATGCAAATGGTTTAATGAGAGAATGAATTAAAACAAAACAGGTAAGTGATAGTTATGTACTTAGTATAAATTTAAATTGGCATCCAGTCACGTGATAAAATTGAACACAATAAATTATAGGTTACGTGACGATATTCAATGGTAATTTTCTTGATATCTTATTATATTACATAAACTAACTTTATAGACTAACCAGAGAACTGACTTCTACGTATTTTTATAAAAATAACCTAATTTTAACTTAACTTAGTAAACATATCTTGAAAAATATCTATGATTGTGAGTTTTCTATTATGAATTTAACTTATTTGATGTTTTCAAAATTTTAGGAGATGTAAATCATACTTAGATTGGAATTAGATGGTATTCAGGAAGGCAGGATCTATCTTGAATTCAAAACGTTCGGGATACAGGTTTTCGGTTGCGAGCAATCGACTTGCGTCTCTGCTGGCTTCGGGTTTCTGTGGATGTTGTCCCCGGTGAAATGCAAAGTTCGTTTTATAAGGAACTGGATGATGTATCAATGCACAAAATACGTTAAAAAGGTGCTGGATATACGGGTAATGTTTTTGTAGGTTCGTAGTCTAATTTTTCAATATAATTTAATAAATTTCTTCTTATTTTAGATGGAGCACTTTATAAAACGTCGGCGTGGTTTTCGAAATTTTTACATCATGATGCTAACTATCGTTTGTTTTCCATTTAGGCTTCTCATTCGTTTATCTAATATGTATTCATTTAATCTCGTAAATAATTCTAATGAAATTGACAATTTAATTATTTTTGCCACATAAATATCTTCCTAAAATTATATGTTTTATTTTAGTATATAAATACTTATCATATGAACATAAAAATCTCATTTTTATGCTAAATTGTAATTGGGCTTTTCCCGCTGTATTTAATTTGAAATAGTACAGTTTACTCTAATGAATGTGTATAGATTATTATTGATCAATTAAGTTGAAAGTTCTCGGAAATACATGATATATAATTAAAATGACTAAGGCAATGAAAGGTTAAATAAATGAAAATACAAATCAATTTCCAACAATTAAAACGCGAAATCAACTTTATTGATTTGACAGATGAAGAATTCAGTTCAAAAAATTATCTTAATTTCTAATATTCACATTTTAACTAATGATCTGTATCTTATCTGAACTAGGGATTCTTGTGCGTAGGCTTGACCTACCTCAATATATATATATATATATATATATATATATATATATATATATATATAAGTTTAGATAATTTCTTAGCCGTTTATTAAATATAACAATTGATAAATTATTGGAGTTTTTCGGCTTTTATATGAAATATTTACAAATATCAAATTTGTATGTATGTGGTAGCAAGTGGGGATATAAACATTGATGTCTACAAATTACAAAGCAAATCATACGAAATTTTTAATTGAAAAATATTGTCTATGTTGGGACTTGAACCCAAGTCTACAGTTTGGCGGACTGTCGCTTTTACCACTCAGCCACAATAGACCTTGGTTCAAGCTATTTAGAAATGCATTATAAAGTAACAGTATAAATGAATCAGATGTCAGTTATTGAATGAAGATGTCAATTTGAAAGCAGAAGTCAGTTTTGAAAGCTGATGTCAGTTTTGATAGCAGATATCAGTTAGTGAAAGCAAATGTCAGTTATTGAAAGCAGATGTCTGTTTTGAAAGCAGGTGTCTGTTATGAAAGCAAACGTCAGATTTGAAAGCAGATGCCAATTTTGAAAGTAGATGTCAGTTACATCCCCACTTACTTTACAATTACATACATACTAATTTGATATTTGTAAATATTTGATATAAAAGCCGAAAAACTCCAAAAATTTATCAATTGTTATATATATATATATAGAATATTTATATTATTATAAGTGTATATTTATATACAGAATATTTTTAAAAATATCCTTAGATTTTTAAAAATATTCTATTGGCAATAACGGATTTCAAAGAATATTGATATTTAAAGTTATTTATTGTTGAAATATTTAACATATTCATGTAAAATTCTTTAATAAAACAAAAAAATATTTCGATAATTTTAACAACTAAAACGATGCAACATTTTTAAATTTGTTTTTAAACAATTTTCGAGAAAGAAATAAAAAAACACATTTTAATATAGAGTTTGACCTCCACCTTGATTAAACACAGCCAAACACATATTGCTCATCGACAGAATTATATGGTCTATATCTTGTTGTGGTATACGTGTCCATTCTGCTGTCAGAAGCTCCTTGAATCTGACAGCACTGGGAATATTGCCCAGGTGTGGATTAATTCTTCTTTGGATTACCCATACATGTTCGATGGGATTCAGACCCGGAGATTATGCTGGCCACGGCAACAGATTAATTCCCTCGTTTGTTAACCAGTCCATCACAACACGCGCAACATGTGCACGAGCACTGTCATGCGTCAGATGGAAATTTTGATAAACGACACCGGCAAATTGACGAACAATAGATTGAAGGATATTATCCAAATATTGCTGAGCTGTCAAAAAAACATTTGGAAAAATGAGCTCGGTTCGACTGCCAATTATTTTCTCGCCCCGTACCATAACAGTACCACCTCTGTAACTATGTACTTCCTGGACAAGATTCAAGCGTTCCATATTTCCAGATCGTCTCCATACCCTTGTCCGACGAGAATTAGGATGAAATCCAAATCTGGATTCATCTGTAAATAAAATTGTGACCCAAGCATTTTCATTCCAGTTTATAAATTCTTGACACCAGTCTAATCTTGCTCTTGAGACTGGTGGAACCTCCCGTGAAAGTCGGCATATGGTTATTTTAGGGAATTTAGCGTACGACGTGTTACCCAAACAAAATAAATTGTTTCTACAACTTATTCACTACTATTCCGTTCAAGTACTTTCCCTTCGCATGAATACACCGATCCCAGCGACTCTTCCGTGACTGGAAGCAGTTGTGGAAGTCTTCAACAGAGCCTGCGATTCGGTCTGGATCTCCTCAATCGTCAAGACAGCGCAGCGCCTCTTGATCTTCAGTTTCAAGTTCGGAAATACGAAGAAGTCAGATGGGCAAGATCTAGGGAGCAGGGAGGGTGGGGTAGTACTGCCGTCTTCGTTGAGGCTAGAAACTGACGCACAACAAGTGACGTTTAGTGCGTTGTCGTGGTGTAGGATCCACGAATTGTTGCACGGTTTGGCAGGCCGCTTGCGTTGTTCGACAGGCTGACTACGTAACAAATGTCATGGATTGTTCTCCTTTGGTTTTGCAGGATAGCATCATGTACTTTTGACACATTTCGTGGCGCGTTTCCCGTCGATGGACGACCGGAACGTTCAACATCATCAACCGACACACGTTCAATTTTAAATCGATTGTACCACTCAGAAGTCTGCGCCCGGCCTAAACCCTCTTCAAAAATACTGTTTAAGCATTTTTGCCATTTTACCACGTTTGAAGCACAATTGGTTGCACGTTTTTTGCTCTTTTATATCAGACATTGCAGTTTAGCAGAATAACTTAAACACAACTCAACAAATATAAACACAAAAATTGTTTGTCATCACTTAGCAAAATACCGTTTGATAGACTGACTTAATATAGACGTAGACTATCTAGCGTTATAGGGTTGTGCCATTCCTTCGCGCGCCACATTTAAATTTTGTGAATTTCTGGGTAGCACCTCGTATCAGCTCCGATATAAGTAAGTCCTTACAGTACTGAAAGAATCACAGAACCGTATATTAATAAACTGGGTGTGGCAATAGTGTGTCGGCAGAGCCTAGCATGAAAACTAATAAAGTTGTAGCAATGAAATTTTACGCACACATGTAGTATGCTACAGTGAATTTCCTATTTTTATTTATATATTTACAGGCTGTTCCAAATTTCCGCAACTACTTTTATTTTTTTTTTAAATAGATTGCTATACTTTCTTGTTATTATGATGATAGCCACCCAAATTATCTTTGCAATGATATATGACAATGTGCACTTACAACTGTTATTTTTGATTTTATTGCAAGTTTTGTTAAAATCTTGACAGTTGTAGCGTCTAACATTTTAAGTCTTAGCCTAAAAATGGGTGCAGTGCCTCACGTAAATCTTTTGTTACCAATTTATTGACTAACACGTTATACGTTTTGAGGGTGAACAACGTGACAACATATACAGGGCGTTAAATATGTTGTGCCAAAGTTATCGAAGTTTAAAGGCTTTTTTCTCTTTTTTTTTAAATTGAACCTATAATTTTTTTATTAGTCAGCAAATTCCTTGTAAAATTGCCGTTAAAATGGTACCAATAACATACTACTTATTTCTAGTATTTTCGAAGTTATAGCCCTTTAATGGGATATACCTATGTTTATAATATTCCATATGCGGTGCTGCATCTAATAGTTGGTTGGTTGGCCATGAAATGATATTAAGCAAAAATTGCTGTGTAACCAAACGTCAAATATCTACTTAAAAATTTTCGTATAAAGTGTTTTTCTGTAGCTCCTCTTTGCTATAATCGCGTTTAATTCTTATAATTTAAGTTCGGCTAGTTAATTACAATTTCCGTTTGTTCGTTATTAGTTGTTATGTTGTTGTCAGTTATATCGTTTTGTTGCCATTATTTTTTATTTACATGCCGTAATAGTTTACAGTTGTGTTTCTTTAGAATGAATTTTTCGAAAGAGGAGCCAATAGACATGGTATTTGTTCTTGGCGCTAGCAATAGAAATCCACTTTTAGCATCAAGAACATTTGCTATGGAGTATCCTCACCGAAGAGCACCAGATATTAAGACGTTTGAAAATTTGTTGACAAGGTTTCTTCGGATGGGTTCAGTGAATTACGTCAAACATGAAAGAACTAAGACTATGGTTACAAAAGATAATGAAGTGACAGTCGTCCAGTTCGTTGTGGAAAATCCGCGCGTATCTACAAGGATAATTTCGAAAGAACACGGGATAGAAGTCACTGCTGTAAGATGGATTTAAAAAAAACATAAATTTCACCCTTACAAAATTCAAAATCATCAAGGCTTATTACAAACGGATTTTGAAGGGAGACTTGTTTACTGTGAATTGCTACTTTTCCAATTACGACAAGTTCTAACTTTTCTAGATCATGTGCTTTTCACGGATGAAGAAACATTTGCTTATTGTGGAATAACAAACAGAAAAGATTCTCATTATTATGACACTATAAACATTCATTTTGTGCAACCCATTGTATACCAACAAAAATGGAGTATCAACACCTGGGGAGGCATCATAGTAAACACTATTATAGGTCCATTCTTTTCTAATACTACTTTAAATTGTGAAATCTACACAAATTTCCTACAAAATAATTTACCATTGCTGTTAGAAGGCCTACCAGATAACGTCATAAGGAGATTGTGGTACCAACATGATGGTGCAACTGCACATTACGGTGCTACTGCAAGAGCACATCTAGATAGGGTATTCACCAATAGGTGGATTGGGAGAGGAAGCTTTATAAGCTGGCCACCGCGATCACCAGATCTAACCCCTTGTGATTTCTTTCTGTAGCCTACTGTAAAAAATATTGTTTACGAAACACCTCCTACAACGGCAGAAAACATGCAGCAACTAATCAGAAATGCTTTTCTTCAATTAAGTGAAAACAACATGGCTCAAAATGTAAGTCTGTCGATGCAGAGGCGATTAAGTGCATGTGTAGAGCACAATGGACAATTTTATTTTATTATATATATTACATTATATATTATATATATAGATATTATAAATTACAAAATGTAATTCTAAAACTAATAATAAAGAATTAAAAAACAGGTGTTTGTAAAAGTTAAGTTATTTGATATCATTTCATGGCCAACCAACTATTAGATGCACCGCATATTGAATATTATAAACATAGGTATATCCCATTAAAGGGTTTTAACTTCGAAAACACTAGAAAGAAGTACTATGTTATTGGTATCATTTTAACGGCAATTTTACAAGGAATTTGCTGCAGATATGTATATTGCATGTCTGTTTCATTTGTAACAAATGCGTTATACGTGCATAACGTATTGATATACTTAAAACCTTTTTGTATAAGGAATTAGCTGACTAATAAAAAAATTATAGGTTCAATCTAAAAAAACAAGAGGAAATGGCCTTTAAACTTCGATAAATTTGGTACGACATATTTAACACCCCGTATATGTTGTCACGTTGTTTACCCTCAAAACATATAACGTGTTAGTCCATAAATTGGTAACAAAAGAGATACGTGGGGCACTGCACCCATTTTCAGGCTAAGACTTAAAATGTTAGACGCTGCAACTGTTAAGATTTTAACAAAATTTGCAATAAAACCAAAACTAACAGTTGTAAGTGCACATTGTCATATATCATTGCAAAGATAATTTGGGTGGCTATCATCATAATAAAAAGAAAGTATAGTAATCTATTTAAAAAAAATTTAAAGTAGTTGCGGAAATTTGGAACACCCTGTAAATATATAAATAAAAATAGAAAATGCACTATAGCATACTATAGCAAGCGCCAATTAAGTTGGCGCGAGGAGGGTGTGCGCAGAAGTCGTTTTTAAAAACGTCCACCCCCACTACTCAAGTAATTGTCAGAATACATTTGTCATTGACGTTTGACGGAACATAATGTCTTTGCTAGGGGATCATAAAGTGATACACGCTCAGAGGTTAGAATTATCTGACATGTGATGTAAAACAAAATACAAATCTCCCCACTACTTCTAATCCTGCGCGAACTTACCCCTCCTCGCGCCAACTTAATTGGCGTTTGCTATACATGTGTATGTAAAATTTCATTGCTACAACTTTATTAGTTTTCATGCAAAGCTCCGCCGACACACTATTGCCGCACCAGTATAGGGTTATTCAAAAGTAAGTTATATTTTTAAACTGTTGTAATTTCCTTATAAAGTAAAGTACACACAGATTAGAAACATATTTTTATTGGTAAAATAATGGGGTTTATTACAAAGGAAATCATTTTAGCGCAAATTTTGAATATGTCCGCTATCTTGTTCTTCAACTAGAGGCAGGCTTTCTTCTATACTGTGGGCAACATCGTGGAGTAAGTTAACTGGAATAGCTGCCACTTGTTGTGAAATTTATTCTTTGAGTTGCTGGATAGTCATAGGATGACTTAAAAAAACTTTTCATTAAGATAGCGCCATAGCTAATAATCTGCTGGATTAATATCTGGAGAACGCGTTGGCCAAGGATTGGGAAAATTTCTACTTATGATACGATTACCAAAAGTGTTAATTAATATATTTTTTACTGGAGTGTAAATATGGGGGGGGGGGGGGGTCATCTTGCATGAAAATTATTTTTCAATATCGTAATTTTGCAATCTTGGAATAACATAATTTCGCAGAATCGTAAAATATCGTTCTTCAGTAACTGTAACTGTTTTTAATTGAATATTTTGATTTTACTAAAAAAAGTAAGGTTCTGAAATGAATCGGGATGTGAACCCAATCTACACGGCTACTTTCAAATCATGAATCACAGTATCTGGATGATTTTCCGACCAAATCCTACAATTGTGCGAATTAACACCCCCACTCAGTTGAAAATGCGCCTCGTCGGTTCATAAAACGTTATCCAGCCACTGCTGAGTTTGTTGAATTTGTGCTAATACACGAATAGCCAAATCATACAAAACTGGTTTACCCATTTCTTTAAGTTCAAATAAAACTAACATTTTATACGGATACATTTTTAGATGTCTTCTGAAAATTCGCCAAACCGTAGTGTAACTTATTTGGAACCGTTTTGCAACTTGATTAGCGCTACATATTCCGTAGTTATTACTCCCGGCTATTTCTTTAGTTTCACGTAAAACTTTAGCAGCAGTAATATCATTCGTTACTTTAGGTCTTTTAGATTTTAATTATCAGTAACGCAACCAGCTTCTTCAAATTTACGGATTAGCTTGCGGTAAGCCTGTAAATTGCACGGCCCTTTTCTTAGTTAGTTTGTTAGTTATTGTTTCTTCTGAATTTTCTTATACTCGCTACTAAACCTTCTGCACATTCATAGTAGCACTGGACAAGACTTATACGATTTTACAACGTCAAAACCATTTTTCACATGGTGAATGTCTGTCAAATTCAGTAAGAAAAGCTATCGTTTCTATTTTTATCAACAAACTTATTTCCATGGTAACGGAAATAAAAAATATGAGCGACGAGTAAACCCCATTATTTTATGAACACAAATATGTTTTTCTTTTGTGTATACTTTACTATTTAACAAAACGACGGTAATGTCAAAATGTAACTTACTTCTTAATAATCCTTTATTTTAATGAAGATTTTCTCGATATTTATAATTATTATTTAATTATAAAATTCATTTAATAATTAATAAGAAAATTTCGAACGGTCAAAGTAACTTCGCAACCTGTAAGAAAATAAAATGTTCCAACGAAATTGACTAACTGTATATGGAATAATAGTCGCCTTTCACTGAAATACCTTGATCATGAACTCAGCAAGAATGTGTATTTTAAAACGTTCACGCCCGTTAACGCTAACGATAACACTTTGTCTAGTTTTTTACTATTCTTTCGTTATTCTTCATATCCAGTTATTTCGTATATATACATATATTTCTATACAAATAATTTTAATTTTATTATCATTTTTATTGGAGTTTTATTCTCGCAAAAAAGGGTTTCTTATTTAGTCTTTTAGAATTTATTACTCACATTCGACCTTGATTTAATTTGTTTCATAATTAAAGAGATATTGCAAAGCGGGTTTATATCCGTTCCGAAATCCGGTGATTTGCAACTGAGGAAGCCGTCAAGCCAATTTTGAAGGATGATATCGTTATCAAAGGAGACCAACCATCCATTTTTTAGAACTTTTATAAAAAGCAAATGTCGTTTTGTGGTCGGTTGTTTATAATCCATTATCATGGCCAACTCCTTAGTTGATTGGTATGAATCGTTGTGAATTAAAGCGATTAGATGATCTTCATTAAAGGACATTGACCTTCCTGAGCGTTGAGAATTATTTATAACAAAAAGGCCTGCTTTAGATCGAGAAAATCATTTTCGTGGCGTACTCTCTCCAATTATGTTTTCTGTGAGCGACACCAATTTTTTATTGAAAGAACTGGGTTGTGACAGTAGAATACTAAATTAATTAATATTGTGACAGAGTTTCACTGAGTCAACCACCTTGATTTCCTTTATAATTGAAGGGGTGAGTGCAAGGACCAGACAGCTCCACTTTTTGACGAAATACGTTTTTTTGTTGATTCCGATGCACAAAAAATCGCTCCATCGTTTGGTGCAAGAATCACGCAGATCCTGGTAAAGTAGATGACGCTATGCATTACTTTGGACCTACCTGGCTGTAATTCACAGCCAGTTTACAGCAAGAACCGGACAGCTCCTGGAGCTACCTGGCTCTTGCACTAACGTGCTGACATCTTGCGCTCAGTTATACAAGTTGGTTAAGGTTTCTGTTTTATCATGACAGAATATGTTGTTCTTCCGTAGATAACCGTGTGTCGTGACACAGACAACGTGCCGTGTTTTACGCTACTTTAAAAAATGGCAAGTACAAGTACAGCAAGTGATGGTGAATATTTGGAGCCCTATGAAGATTCATCGTCCGAATACGTTCCCGAATCTGAGGATTCAAGCGATAATGATGAGATATTAGAACAAGAGGAAAGCACTACAGGTACATCACGAAAGGCACCTTCAGTACCTGGAGTAAACAAAATATCTAAAAAGAGAACTAGAAATCCGGATGCATGGAAGAGAAACGTGAGAAAACTGAAAAGGTCTAAAGGAGAAGAGTACGTCAACATTAAGGGTAATCTGGTTGAAAAGAAACGTAGAGGTGCCCCATGTAACTGTCGATGGAAATGTTGTGATAACTTAAGTGATGAAGTAATGAATAGGATATTTGAAGCATTTTATAAAATTCAAAATAAAGATGAGCAAGATTGTTATTTAGGTAAGTACAGTTTATGTGAATTTATTGTAGTATATGATTATTGATGCTTCATTGTTTTGCAGGAGGTTTATTAAAAGTGAGAACCATTAAGAGAAGAAGGCCGAAAACTGGTGGAGGGGCTGTCAAAAGTCATACGATTTCCTATAAAATTCGCGATGGAACCCTTGAAAAGATCATCTGTAAGCAAGAATTTACAAGCATGCATGGAATCACAAACAGCAGAATAGAAAGAATAGGCAATCATTTGACTAACCACGTACTTTCTCCAAAGGATAAGAGAGGTCGTCATAATACCAGACCGAATCAAATTCCAGAAGTTACAATAGAATGTGTTAAGGAGCATATCAAAAGCTTTCCAAGAAGGAAGAGCCATTACAGCAGAAGTGATAACTTTCATAGACGATACCTTTCGCCAGAACTGAATGTAAGACAGATGCACAGATTGTATCTTAAAAAATACGAACCCGAACCCTCATAATCGATGAGCAACACTTTAAGCCAAAAGTGACATATTCATTTTATCGACGCGTCTTTGTAGAAAATTTCAATTTGAGTTTTGGTTCTCCCAGAACTGATACCTGTAAAGTCTGCGATATGCTAGATAATAAAATAAATTCTGCAAAGGATAATGTTGCCGAAACAAATAAATTAAATGCTGAAAAAAAGGTACACTTGACGAAAGCTGATACTTTTTATAAGGAGTTGAAAGAAAAATCATCTTTGGCTAAAGAGGACCCTTCGATCGAAGTCATCTCATTTGATTTCGAACAAAACATGCCCTTGCCACATATCCCCTCTAGTGATGTGTTCTATAAGCGACAAATGTGGTTTTATCGTTTTTGCGTTCATAAAGGGAGTGTTTGAAAGAGTTTCTTTTATGTTTTTGATGAGGTCACAGCTCGAAAATCTCCGAACGAAGTAATAAGTTCCTTACACGATTTTATTAACAACTACATAGCACCGGAAGTAACTACCCTGTACGTTTTCAGTGATAACTGTGCTGCATAAAACAAGAATGCAGTTCTCGTTCAGTTTTGGCAGACTTCAATATTACAAGGTAGATTTCAAAAAATCAGACATAGCTATCCAGAGCCGGGACATAGCTTTTTATCTTGTGATCGGTCCTTTGCTCTGGTAGAAAAAGAAAAAAGGAAGAAGGAAAGAGTGTACTTTCCACAAGAATGGAAACGAATGATAGAAAACACAAGCAAGAAATTTTTTTTTAAACATCTTACGCAAGAAATGATATTAAACTATAAAGCCAAACTAGCCCCATTTTTTTAAAAAACTGAACATCAAAAACACTGTTCGGCAAAAATTCCAAATCTCAAAGTACAGGATAATGGAATTTAGTGGGGAACATAAGGAAACAATTTTATGTTCGGAGACAACAAGTGCTTTTTTAGTGGCAAGGTTCAATCTTTTGAAGAAACCTTCGGTCATGCCATTATTTCCCGGTCCTGATGATAAACTATATAATGGTCTTTTACCTCTTAAAGAAGACAAGTTAAAAAATGTGATGGAGTTAGCTAGACAGTATGTAGTAGGCCAAACTGATATGTGGTACTATGACCAACTGATTCCTGTGCAAGACCAAGATATTCTGACTTCAGAAACTGATGATGAAGATGATTAATTTTTTTGTATTGTACTTTAGTATTAGTTTCATTAGTTTTGTATTTTTCATCAAAGAATTTTCATGTTTGTTCCTTTTCGCAATAAAATAGAATACATAACCGCCAGTAAAGTGTAAAAATTACATATTTTTTTTTATATTTTAGTCAAGAAACAGGCAGCTCCAACATCTTCGAAAAAAATTTTAAGCCTGCAAGTAATTAAAATTTCAAAAAGAAATGCTGAAATATATCACTTTGTGCATATATTTGTAGCAGAATCGAGTAAAAACCGTATAGCAATACTTCTTATTTTTCTGTAACTTTTTTTTCAATTTCCCACAAATTTGCTAAAATGGAGCTGTCTGGTTCTTGCACTCACCCCTTCAATTTATAGCGCATTTTTGGCAAAAATATTTACATTAAATACTTTTTACACTCATGAGTACACCAATAACTATCACTCATTAACCATTACTTAAAGCAATATTTTAAAATAAAAGACGACATGCTTTGTGATTAGATCGTACATAAACCAATCGTTTTGTCTATAGAAAACAGTGATTTACTTTACTAGATTTATACCTATTTAACTAATAATAAAATTAAAGTCAAAATCATTTTAATTTGAATGGGCACGCTGAGTGACGCTATCCCGCGTAAGAATCCTCGTATTTTTGGTGGAGAGGTACGAGGCAACCTTATACATTTAGTAATTTTATAGAAAACGATCCGTTCGAAACAATAATTAATGCATTGAACGAAAGACATTTTCCCGGGTGTGTTTATACGGCAAGAAAACGATTGGGATAAATGTCAAATTTGAGAAATAGTGCGTAAAAAAACATTTCTTAATGCGCAGAATAAAGAATCAGGGATTGGTTTTGCGTTGGAATTTATCCCGCATAAGTTTTCCAGTCGTCCCATAATGGCCGAATCCGTGTTTATAGACCACCTAATTCACGATTTGACGAAAAATATACACAAAAAAACACAAACACCTAAAAACACAAAAAACACAAACGAGCTGAAGATTCTCAATAAACGTCTGGGGCTGGATTTGTGCACATGGGCGAGGTGTTTGTTGGATTATTGGGTAAAGATTTAATAGTAGCAATTATATTCGAATATTGGAAAATGTTTTTCTATCTTCGGCAGAAGTTATATATCCTGAAAGAAATATCATCTTTCAACACGACAATTGTCCAGTCTATACGACAAGAGTCGTTTCTCAATGGTCTAGAGAAAAAATGTAGAGTGTTTGCTGTGGTGTTCTAGAAGTCCAGATCTGAACGCTATCGAGAACGTGTGGGGACATATTGTTAAGACGATGGGCAGGAGTAATTTTACGCCAGCAAATGTCCAAGAATTGTGTAATAAGATTGAAGACATTTGGAATGATCTGTCACCAGAATTTATACATAATGTTATAACATCGATTCCTGGACGTTTACAAGACGTGCTAGACAGAAATGGTGCTGTAATAAAGTATTAAAAATTTAAACAAAATATTTGTAGTTCTCTGATTAATAATTTCTTCCTTTTCGTTTATTTTATTCACTCAGTAACATAATTTTATAATATAATTTTGCGTAAAAGGTTACAGATAAATGTCACTCTGCTGTCAACTACACAACAACTCAATTATACAAAAACCGAATACAATGCTTAATTATAGTGAAAATAAAAATATAATCGTCCGGATTTCAAATGCCGTGATAGTACACTTGCGAGAAATAAATTTTGGTCTTCCGGTCATTGTAAAATATGAGGCAATTGCCCTAATTGATTATATCCATTGTCAATGAAATGTCAATATAAATTTTCAGTTTGTCAAAATCTTGTTTTTTGATTGATTTTTTGTATGGTCTTAATATCCTATTTTAACAAAGTAAGGATTACTTCCTTAATAGAACCTGGACTTTCTGAAGCTACGAGAGGTTCCGTAAATTTTATTACTAGATAGTGGAGAGAGAATTTTATGCTTTATATAAAAAACAGGATCCGGACGTCCGGGAAAATCAACTGAAGAGGATGACCGTGAAATAGTACAAGTTATTGAAAACAGCCCTTTTCTGTCGGTCTTACATGCAGTGTTACAAATTTACCAGCTTCGGTTCACACAACTCGGTGTCGTATACAAGCGGCTGAATTAAAAATGCTAATCAGCAGCCCCAAAAGCGTAGTGTTCGGGAAAAATAGATTTAAGTTTGTATTTTTAGTTTCATTTAAATATAAGCAAACAGATGTAAGTATATTTATGTTGTTAACCCATCCATTTAGTAGTTGTAAATGTAATGTATAATAGAATAAGTTTTAATGACATATTTCCTGTTATAGATGAAGTGTTATATTATTATAATAGGTTAAACAGTTCGTTTCGATGCGATTCTGCGAAATATTATGTTATCTCTAACGCACTTCCTGTGTATTGTATATTTATTATTTTAAGAGTTATTTTATTTTTCTATAATTAAGGGTTTCCGGCGTATATTGTTTATTTTAATACATTGATGACGTTGGACACTACAGCATATACTATTCTTGGAAGAAAGATAAAAATAGTTGTATAGAAATTTCTGTATAATCAATTTCGTTGTTTTCTCCCTCTCTATTAGAACTGGCGGAGACAAAACTTTCTTGCCGAAAAATAAGTAATGAAAAAACAGTTCCAAACAAGATCTCTTAGAGCTCACTACAGTTCCAAGTACGATGTCTTCGAGTTAACTACAGTTCTAGCTTAGCTCTCAGTGATCTAAATAGGAGCAAATATTATTTATTAGCCAGTTTTCTCGGTCTTTACTTTAAGACCAGATACTGCATTTGTACTAAGTTAACGGAACTCCAAGCCTAAATTTGTAAATATATTAGTGTTATTCAAAAACTATTGCATTATTTCCACTCAAACTTCGGTCGATACATACCGAACTTCCTTCAAACCAGGAGGATGAAACACCTAGGCTTAAGGAATTTGCACTAGAGCACATTTTACGAGACCACAGCTTCGGGGAAAATGTCGTTTTTAGCGACGAAAAGGTGTTTCAGGTATCTGCGTGTGGACGGATCCGAGTATATAGACCGAGAAACCAGCGGTTCAATGAAGAGTGTGTTCAAAAAGTTGCTACTAGTGGAAGGTTTTCGGTGAATGAATGGGCATAGATTTCACAAAGAGTCCTGGCATAATATTACGAATTGATGAGAGTCTGACAAGTTATGTTTATATCAATAGTTTAGAAAACGTCTTGTTACCCTCAACTAGACAAATTTTTCCAGAAGGTAATTTTATTTACCAATAAGATAATTGTCCCATCCATATAGCTCACAAGGTAATAGAGTAGTTTCGAAATAATAATATAACAGTACATACTGGATTGGTCGAGTTTGAGCCCTGACCACAACCCTATAGAGAATGTGGGGCAGATTGGTACAGAAAATACAAAAGCGTAGAGTAACATTTCAGAATAAGAATAAACTGTTCATTGTTAAAAATAACGCTTGGCATGATTTTACGCCAGAATACATTAGAAAACTATGCCTTTCCATGCATTTTGCGATTGCCAAAGGTTATTGAGGCCAACGGATAAGTAACAAAATATTGAATTTTTGTAGTTGTTAGTTTGTGAACGTAGTTTGTTACCATATTTACTTTATTTCACTATCGTTTATCTATTTTGTTGCAATATACTTCATGTTTCATTATTATTATTTTCCTGTGTTTGTTTGAAGTTGTATCGACATTAGAAAAAGTAACAAAATTTGACACAAACAAATAATGACAGTCATGTGGCAGATTAAATTATAGATTATTACTCTTACGACCCTTTTACAATAGAGAACTTCACATTTTACTAAAGAATGATATTAACGACTAACATTTATTGCTCGCGATTGTACATAAAAGAATTGGATTGCCACAATAGAAACAATTTACCTAATATTTTTATTATTGAAGGAACATTTCCACTATTTAAAGATTTAACTTATTAACGCCGACATAATCTTTCACCAGAAAATTAAATAATCTGTCCTCTATAATTCTTTGTCTAATACGAGGGCCACGCTACATATTTTGAGCTGCCACGAAGCTAGAGAAGTTAGAGCTGGCAATACTGCATTTCCAAATAACACCATTCTTAAGTAGTAAACTCTGACTGTCAGTTGAGTCGCTGTTGTCATAGAGCAAACGTGGTAGATACGATTTGTCATTGAAACATGGATTTGTTAAAAGAACATGTACGCGCAATGATCTACTACGATTTTAAGGTCAGTTTGGTAAATAACAAAGTCTTAAACGATTGCAACTCGCATTTGGTGATGAAAGTTCTTCACGTGCAACTGTGTTTCGCTGGTATAGTGAATTTAAAAGGGGACGGATATCGTTTGGTGATGAGGACGTGCTGGTTGACCCTGTTCTTCAGCTACCGCTGGAAATATTGAGAGAGTGAGACGTATGATCGACGATGATCCAAGATGCAACTAACAACCGATGGAGGAAACTCTTGGTGTTGGATCCGCAACAGTAAATTCAATTTTACATGATCATCTACATGAAAAAAATTGTTACTGGTTTGGTGCCACACACGCTTAACGATTTTCAAGAAGCAGAGCGAGTAAGAATCGCTTGGCAAACGTTAGAAATGTTAAATAATGGTGAACATCGGGTTCTATCAATAATAGTCACAGGTGATGAAATTTACTTTCCATTTTACGATATTCCTACCTGCCAGGAGAGCCGTGTGTTGATTCACGAAGATGGTTCGGCGCCAACAATGGCTAAAAAGGAAAGGGCTGTCAAAAAAGTTAAGTACGCAGTTTTCTTCCGTAGTACGGATTAGTAAAAGCAATCAAGCTGGAAAATCAACGTACAGTCACAGCAAACTGGTACACCACAAAATGTTTACCTGCAGTTCTTGAGTCAGTCAACATTCGCGGGTTAATGTTACATCACGACAATGCATCGTCATACAGCCATGTGTGACTTCTGGTTGTTCTTTAATCTAAAGAAACATCTACGCGGTCGACGTTTCACGATGGAGGATGCGATAGATGAAGCAATTCATCTATTTCTTGAGAGCATTCCAAAAGATGTCCGGCTTCAAGCTTTTACGTTGTGGAAACTTCGGTTACAAAAGTGTATTGATGCAAAAGGTGATTATTTTGAAAATAAATAAAATAATTTTCGTAAAAAGTCTTGTAGTTTTTTTGTATCACAAAATATATAGTGTCACTCTCGTATCGATATCATATTCCCTTACGTTTTCGTAATGAAATCGTACTACATAACCTTCTACAGGCATACTCTCCAACGAACTGTGAGAGCGGAATATAGTGCAAGTTATTTTAATATATTCTGTTCAATTTGTCGACTTATTAGTAATAATAACTGGTGTTCATTTGAAAAGTAAATCTAGTAGCATGTGATTTACTGAGAACATTTTGAAATATGTCGTAAATTAAAATTAGTACTTAACCTACAAAGTCGTATATTCTGACAGTTTCATACATACAAATAAATAACAAATGTGATTGACATTATCAAATGTCATTTGGATTTATGTTTACGGAACAACAAACACATACTAATATATATGCGTCTTATTCTATCAAAATTTCAAAGTAACCTAGATTGACTTTTCAAATGAACACACGTTATATGCATTAACCTATTCACCAAGTGACTGTATGTATTCCATTAATAATTTTTGGTGAAATAATTCGAAATTCACTGTATATTATAAAGATTAAAATGTCTATTCTGACTTCTATGTCATTAGTATTTTGACATGATTTTTTAGATACCTTTTACAATGTCCGATTCAAAATCTCCAGATTGTAAGAACTTCGGTTGCAATAACTCAAAAAGAAGTCACTCGGAAGGATCTGAGGAAGCTCCTGATTGCAAACAAGATGAAGAACGACCATTTCGAATGCGGGACTTACTAAAGCAGCAGATAACTGATGTAACACGAAAATTTGGCGCTCCGCAGAGGGAATTGGTAAGAGCGTGTTTACCAGCTTTAGGACTTTATGGGCTTACAACTCTAATCTTGACCATTTATGTCTGCGATTGGAAGCCGGTGGTAAGATGGATCCCATTTTATAATACGAAATTTGAGAATAATGGTAGACCACCCAAGAAGAAAAAATCCAAGAAGAAGAAAACAGAAGGCTAGAATTACAACAATCAATGATTTTATGTGATACAATTATACAATGCGCAAGCTTTAAAATAAATGTTTGTGTGATTATATTACTAGGAAAAGTCAAACTAAAATTGACATTTTAATCCAAGGTAAAGTTCAATAGACTTTGAAAATTGTAAGCAGCTGCAGAAGGTCTGCATCTACTAAAGCAACATACTAGTAGGCAAAACGCTTTCCTATTTCCAAGGGATTTTCCAATAAAACCGACATGTTTAAAAAAAAAGGAATTTGTTAGAAATTCAAGCTGATCTTTATTTCATCTAAAAGTACAATTAATGACATTAGTTATGGTACAACATCATTTAAATGTCCTCCACGGAAACGTTTACCTGAATGAATCCGTCGATCCCAATTTCCTATGGCATTTTCATACAAATCGGCTCGAATGTTAGTAATGGCCCGTTCAAAATTGACTTTCAAGGCGTCTAAAGTTGCTGGTTTGTTGGCGCAAATCCGTGATTTATTCCTAAAGAAAAATCTCCAAAGGCATTATTAAATTACATGAATAAGGTGGCCAGTTAATAGGTGTGTGTCCGATTTTCTCTTTAAATTTGTCTTCCAAAATTGATTGTGTCTCTAGCTGTGTAGCAAGTGGCACCGTCTTGCTGAAATAACATATTTTCTAAACCCATACCATTAATCTTAAACCAAAAGAAATCAATAAGCTTCTTCCGATAACGCTCTCTATTCACTTTAACTGTGCGACCATTATCATTTAAGGAAAAGGCTATTCTAGCAAGAAATGCACACCAAACTGTCAGCTTTTCAGGATTTAAAAGTTGCTCATGAATAATTTGTAGATAAGCATCTCTTCAGATTCTGAAATTCTGCTTACTGACAAAACTATTTCATTAAGAATGTGCCTCATCGCTTGAGATGATTTTCTTATAAAATTCAGGATCAACGCTCTGTTGTTCTAAAGCCGAATCACTGAAAATTTCGAGCATCCTATGGTCTGTAGATTTAAGTTTTCAAGTAAGTGCAATATCGTAAGCACACAGACGAATATCTTTTTGAAGAATTCGCCACAAAGTCGTCTGAGAGATCTATAATTGCTGAAATCAATATGAAATTGACCCATTAAGATCATTTCTAACACTCTCTCGTATAGTAGCCATATTCTCTTCACTTCTTGCATTTTTTTTCACTGGCACGGCAATATTTTGTGGGATATAATATTTGTGTTGATTTAAACTTTTGTGCAAGTCTTTGAATTGTTATTTTATTTCGACGATGATAACGACTGAAAGTTGGTCTTAATTTAGGTAAAGTAACCGCGACCGAAGAAGAATTTTGATAATAAATTTTTATTACTTGCAATCGTTGTTGAAGTGTGTACTTCCCTCAATTAAATGCCGGGCACTAAATAACCCAAACGTTTTCAATGACATATTTAAACGTCATTCATGTGTCACAAATAACAATTCGAAGTTGGTGGGTTCCTATTGGAAAGTACGTTACATATACAGTGTTAGTAAAAAGTATGGATCCCCTAATATCTCTGTAACAGTTCATTCTTTTTAAATAAAATCGGGTATACCTGTGCAAAAAGATTCAAGGATTCTAAAAATAATATAAAATTTGCTTACTTCTGGTTATGTCGATAACAGGCATCCAATTTGTCATTTTAAATGGAACACCCTGTATATTTTTACATTTTTAAATGCCTTGTTAAATTCTGGATACAGTAAATCTCCACATTGCTATTGAAATCAAAAACATTACTTCCTGGAAATAGGTTTTCATTAGCTAATATCCAAAAACAAGTTCTTTAAACTCGGGTTTTTAACAATTTATTTAGGTTAACAAAAAAAAACAATGATTTGCTGACTAGATTAAATGTTCAAAATTTTGCCCTTCTCCTAACTGACAATATCCAAAACGGTCTTCAAATTCGCCCAAAAAATTTTCTAAAACTTCGACCGGCATTGTAGTAATACGTTTTTTGTGCGTTCCTCCAACTCATTTAAAGTCTATATGCCTTATTTTTGGGAGAACGCAACAAGAAAAAATCGAGAGGCGTTAGATCAAGACTACGAGGTGGCCCCTTCACCCTATTCATCGACCAGAAACAACTTGATCCAAATACTGCCGCATAATTCTAGAATAATGCGCAGACGATTCCATATCTTCTCAGATGATTGTTTGTGTTGTTTGGATCAGGAGAAATCCTAGCAATAGCGGGTACAATATTATTTCTTAATAAATCCAAATACCGAGGTCCATTAAGAGTACCTTAAATGAATAAAGGCCCAATAACATTATTGCCTATCATCCCTGCCCACACATTTATGTTCTTCGGATACTGAATATGCACTTGTCGCATCCAACGGGGGGGATTGTCTTTAAACCAAATTCGATAGTTACGTCTATTGACTACTCAAGCAAAATGTTGCTTTTTTTGAGAACACACTTTTCTGACAATGTTTGGACTTGCTACGCATATGTTCTGCAAGTTTTTACAAAATTATATTCTGCGATCATGGTCGTTCCTAGATAAATAGTGACAAAAGTGAAATTTTTAAGCTTCAGATTTTCTAATTTCAGTATATTCATAACGGAACTGTGGCATATATCATTATCAAGAGCTAGTTGTGTGGTTAATGTTTGTGAATTCTTCTCAATTGCTAATAACACATTCAACTTTACGTTATCATTTGTGGCTAATTTTGGCTTTCAGACTTAGGTTTATTTTTTACATGATTAGTTCCTAAATAACGTCTTACAGTTTTCACAACTGCTAATTTTGTGATTTGATTATCTGGATTAAGTTCAAAACTTCATGTTTGTCGCCATAGCCTTGAAAACTTAAATTTTCAACACGTTTTTATTCAGTCAGGAACACCATAATAGATAAAACAACAATAACAAACACGACAGAGAAATAATATTAACAACAATAAACGATTTTTAAATAAAAAACTTTTAAAATTGTACTGTACTAATAGCAGATTACTAGATAAGTCATTTATTTGACAATTAAACATGGCCTTGTTGTTTGATAGTTCATTCATGGCTAACTTAGTACGAAACGTAAAATTATTCATTAGTGCGCTTAATATGTACATATATATATATATATAACAGCTCTACAGGCCTTCGAGGCCCTTGGCTTTTATTTCTTCTACTACTTTCTTCCATTTCTTTCGGTCCCTCACCCTTTTTCTCCAGTCATCAATTCCTTCTTCCTCTATATCCTTTAGCACTTACTGTAACCACCTTTTCCTTGGCCGACCTCTTCTTCGTTTACCACCCTCTCCTCCGTGCAACACTTTCTCCACAATTCTTTGTTCCGGCATCCGAGAGATATGTCCCAACCAACTAGCTCTTCGTGATCGAATTAATTGAGTTATGTTTGGTTTTCTATACATTTCTTCTAACTCTGTATTTGTTCTTCGTTGCCACCTGCCATCCTCCTCCTTAACTCCTCCAAAAATTTTCCTAAGCACTCTCCTTTCCCAGATTTTCTTCTTGTTGTTTTGTCATGGTCCATGTTTCGCTTGAGTATAGAACAGCTGGCCGGATTATTGTCTCGTATATTCGTATTTTAGAAGTTCTGGATACGTATTTTCCTCTTAATATTCGTGTTAACGCGCCAACTGCTCTATTTCCTCTCACCATCCGTTTTTCAATTTCTTTTTATTCTTGTCCTTTACTGGTTAGTGTTACACCCAAGTACTCTTTCTGTTTCACCTTTTCGAATTTATATTCGTTTCGACCTGATTTGAATTTGGTAGATCTATTTTCTTCTGTCACTTCCGCTCTCATTTCCATATACTTTGTTTTCTCCTCGTTCACCTGTAATCCGTGTTTTCTTGCTTCTTCCACAAATCGTCCAAATACTTTCTCTAGTTCCCTCTTTGACCTCGACAATATGGTTACATCATCTGCATATGCAATAACTTATACTTTGTTTTGGAAAATTACGCCGTTTGTTTGAATGTTGTTTTCCCTCGTGATTCCTTCCAGCACCAGATTAAATAGGTCAGCCGAAAGCGGGTCTCCTTGTCTTAGTTCTCTTCTGATTGTAATTTTTTTCCGAGAACTTCCATCCACTAAAATTTTACTTCTCGAATCCGAGAGTGTCATTCTTATTAACTTTATTAGTTTGTACGGTATTTGTAATTCTGCTAAAGTTTCATACATTTTTTTTCAAGAAATTGAGTCGTACGCCTGTTTAAAATCCATGAAAAGCATGTGCAATCCTAGATTTTGCTCATAACTGTTATTTTTCAGCATCTTTAACGTGAATATTTGGTCTGTTGTTGATCTACCAGCCCTGAAACCCCCTTGATATTCCCCTATTATCTCATTAGCATGTATCTTTAATCTGTTTCGTATGATTTTTGCCACAACTTTGTAAGCGACTTCCAGTAAAGCTATTCCCCTGTAATTTTGACACAGTGTTTTGTCCCATTTCTTGAAGATCGGGCATATGACTGCCCTACTCCATTGCTCCGGCATTTTTTCTTCTCTCCAAATCCTTAGTACTAAGTGATGCAAGCATGCACCTAGTTCCGCTCCTCCTTGTTTTAGGATTTCTGCTGGTATACCACTCTCACCTGCACTTTTGTTATTCTTAAGTCCCTTAATTATTTCTTTTAGCTCCTGTTCTGTTGGTTCTTCTATTTCTTCCTGCTTGTTACCTTCTTGTTGGTGTTGTTCTGTTGGTGTTGTTGTTTGTTCCTCCATCTCTACCTCTACATTTAGTAGTTGTTGAAAATACTGCGTCCATCTACCTAATATGTTTTTGGATCTCCTAACAGTAGCGCATCTTGATCTCTACAGTAAATCATTTTTGTGTCCTTGTTCTGCCTTGTTCTCTTGATTTCTTGGTAGAAATTTCTGATCTCCCTGTTTACAAAGTGTTCCTCTATTGCTTTTAACTGTTTCTCCAACATCATCCTTTTCTTCTGTCTGCATATTCGCTTCGCGGTTTTCCTTTTTTCTTCGTAGTTTCTAATTTTCTCCACTGTTCTGTTTCGATCTCTTTCCAGTTTTGCTTTATTTCTCTCCATTATCGACTCTCTACATTACATATCATACCATTCCACTGTTCTTTTATATTCCGCCTTCCCAAACAGGTGTTTGCAGCATTTGTCATTGCAGCCTGTATTTTACTCCATTCTTCTCCAACTGTTTGACTTTCTTTGCTACCTCTTAGGGCCGGTTCTCCAATCAATAGATATACCTAGTATAACGCAATACCGAGTATAAATTTCAAGTAACTGTTCTACAATCACTAGATAAACCCCGAATAGAATAAACCCTGGTATAAGTAGCAGTATAACTTATCCCTCTGTTCAGGGCCAAGTTAAACATCGGTATAACTTTATTCTGGGCTGTGATTGGAGGAATATAAGTATCTGTGACAAGAAAACAAAGTGTTTGGACGTTTGCAGTTTAAAGGTTAAAAATGAATTTGAATGATATTCCTTTATTTGATTTGGACGAAGACGATATTGACAATATTCCAGTAATTCGACGACCAAAAACATTTAAAATAAGGTAAATATTTTAAAGTTATATATTTTTATAATGCATCTAAATTTTACATTTCAGAATAAATTTTGTCGACAATATAGACGAAATTGATTTTATAAATCGTTTTCGTCTTTCAAAAAATACTTGTCGGGGAATTATACAACAAATTGAAGGAATAATAAAATCCGAAACAAACCGCAATAGTGCATTGACACTGGCAACAAAATTTTTGTTAACATTAAGATTTTTTGCAACTGGTTCGATGTTGATAGTGGCTGCTGATTTTGTAGGAGTTAGTAAAACCTCTGCATGTGAATCAGTGAAAATAGTAACTATTGCTTTGTGTGAATTAAATCGCAGATACATTAAATTTCCCCAAACACCAGAAGAAATAGATGCACAGATGGTCCGATTTTATAATATAGCACGATTTCCCAATGTTTTGGGTGCAATCGATTGTACCCACATAAGAATTCAATCACCAGAGGGGCCTAACGTAGAGGAATTTAGAAATCGGAAAGGTTATTTTTCATGGAATGTTCAAGTCGTGTCTGATGATATGTTGAGAATTCAAGATATTGTTGTAAGATGGCCTGGAAGAACGCATGACCAAACAATTTTTGATAATTCGCGCTTGAAAGCCAGATTTGAAACTGGAGAAATGGGTAATGGTTTATTATTAGGTGATAGTGGATATGGCATAAAAAACTATCTAATTACCCCATTATTACATCCAGAAAGACCAGCAGAGACTCTTTTCACCGAATCTCAAATTAGGACACGTAATGTTGTTGAGAGGATGTTTGGTGTCTGGAAACGAAGATTTCCAATTTTGTCATTGGGAATGAGGGTTTCGTTAGAAAGGGTTCAAGCCATAATTGTCGCGACAGCCATCTTACACTCTTACTCTACACTTACACAATTTACAATCTTGCAATAGATGAAAATAACTACAATGAGTTTAATGAGCCCCTTGTGTAAGAGGTAGTACATGAGCAAGTGCAACTTGAAAATCAAGTCAATTTGTAGATTGATAACGCAAAACGACGATCACTTATCAATGCACATTTTGCAAATTTACTATAATTGAATTGTTTATTTTAAAATGTCAATTAATATTTGTACATACTATATATAATAAATGTAATAAATACAAAATTTATAGTAATTATATTTTGCATCTAAAGTTTAAGATATTGAGATTATACGAGTATATTTACTTATGTTTCTCTGTTCAATGCTGTAAACATAACATTGTTTGTCGTAGCAGAATAAAAAACGAATTTCTAATTTTTTTCTTCCATCCTCATTTTTTCAATACATATCTATATTTCAACATATTGTACATGTGATATGATTCTACAGGTTTTAAAATTATTATTTTAATTAGAAAAGGAAGGAGTGATATAGAAAAATAAAATAATTGCACTGTTAAGAATGTTTTATTTGTCGCTCTTTCAATTGTAGATCCATTTTTAATATTTTGATCTCCAAATCGTGCTTTTCTTGGAGCCTTTTTTCTTTCAAGTCATGCTCCTCTTGTAACAAACGAGTTTGCAAATCAAGAAGAGCAGTCTTTTTTAACAAAAGGGTAGCGTGCCCATCTTTTGGACACTATGTTTTTTTGCCCCTTTTCTTCCTAAAAGGAGAGGACGTTTTCTTTCCACTGTAATAATGAATTATAAAAATAAATATTTTGTTGTGTTCAAGAAGAAAGTCAAATAATTACATGATGGAGATTGACCTTCGAATTTATCGACTTTGATAGTCACTGAGGAGGGACCTGCTACATCATTTGCTGATGTTGGAGTGTTTCGCCCATTTGCAATATCCCCAACACCAACAATTGACAAGTCTATTTGGGCTCTTGCTTAATTCTGAAAATAAATTTTGTTAATCAAAGAAAAAAAATTAATGTAATACAAATATTTACTTATAGCTTCTTCTTGCAAAACACACAACTTCTTGTTCTTTGGTTCTTTCGAAACACTTGGGTTCCATCTGGACCAATCAAATTCCTATGAAGAAAATAATTCTGGAAATAAGCAGTTGAACTACTACATATATTATCACAAACCTGAAGATCAAGTTCCATCTCGGTCGTCTTGTTATTTACTTCTTCCTCAGTTTCAAATGTTTTTGTAATATCTATAGAGCAACAAATTATGAAGTTAAATATTTTTGTAAATATGTTATTATACTCTATCCACTATTCAATTTTAATAAGTATTTTTACGAAATACCTTCTTAATTTGGTGTTAATATGTATTATGTATCTTGAAAGTATGTGCCTAGCCAATACATTTTCTTGTAAAACTATTTAAGTACTTCCAAACATCTACAAAATTAGTATTTGTCTAAATGATTAGTAAATGCCTATTTGCTACGAAAGAAAGCTATACTAATATCCACTTGTAAAACACCTACCAACATAATCACCATCATAAGGGCATGAAGTCCCTGTAACCGAAAGTCCAATTATTTCTAGTACTCTTGTACCTATGGGACCCAGATTGTTACCAGTTGACGGACCACCACCTGTTTTATACAAGCTATTTTTTAGAGTAGCATACTCTTTCCTGGTGGCTTTCTTCAAGGAGTCCCACTTACTTCGTAGCATCTTTAAGGAAAGGCCACAGCTACTAATAACATTAAATTCCAAAGCCAGTTTCTCCCAGAGTTTTTCTTTCTCTTTCTTAGAGACTGCATCCGTTGATTTACATTCTACAAATAAAATGAGATTAGTAATGTCCACATGCCCATACAATAGATTATGTTATATTAATAAAATATTTACCTAACACCTTTTTATATTGATGTACTAATCCCACCAATATTTCTATTTCATCCAATGAAAAGTTAGTACACCTTACACGGGATGCCATTTTTTAAAAAGATATTAAATTTGGTCTTGAAAACAACAGTGTTCAGATTATAACGTACAACACAAGTAGGTTATATTGGCGCGAAAATAGGCAAACGGATGCGTATTTTTATGGTATAACCATTACCAACAGCAGTATTACTATTCTTGTATGTAAAACGACTTGAAGAACGGTTGCCTATTTATTCTCGGGATAAAGCCCGCATAACTTTATACCTGGTATTGATATTCCAGGCGTTTATTCCGTGATTGTAGAGCCGGGCCTTAGTAGACTTGATCTTATTTGCCACTCGCTCCTCACCAAGTTTCTTTAAATTATATGTATGTCTGACTTTTCTCTCTTTTCTTCCTGTTGGTACTTCTTGCTTTAAATTATTGCGTTTAATATTTAATAAAAAAGTATGAATATGAAGGTTTGAATATTTAACCTAGTCGGCAAATTATTGTTTTTTTTTGTTAAAATAAATAAATTGTTAAAATCCCGAGTTTAATGGTCTTGTTTTTATCAATTCATTCATGGCTTATGATGTTACTATTGCAAACTGATTTCCAGGAAGTAATGTTTTTGATCGTAGTAGCAATGTGGACGTTTACTGTATCCAGAATAATAGGGCATTAAAAAATATAAAAATATACAGGCTGTTTCATTTAAAATAATAAATTGGATGTATATTTAGAGTATAACTAATCGAAAGTGACACAGTAAATCTGATATTATTTTTAGAATCCTTGAATATTTTCGCAAAGGTACACCCAATTTTATTTAAAATGAATAAACATACTTTTTACTAACACTGTATAGATTGATACATCATCTAAGATTGAGGAATATTTTGTATAAACTTGTTAAAATGAATAGATGTGTCGTTTCTTTTCTGCTACTCAAGTATATTCTTCCAACAAATTAGTTAATCTTTGAGAGAGAGTTAATAAATTGTTTATAGAAAAATTGTTTCCGACTTCAACATTCAAGTAATTACGTTCATGTCTGATTTTAACGAAATAAAATTTAAAAATGTAGCTCATCAAGTATTAATCTCTATATTTTATAGAGTAATCATCTTATTTATTATCGCTAAACTAATTTCCTAGTATCTGTAACGCTAGTTCAACCGTTCATAACTTCATGCTTACTATAACGTGGAAGTGAAATTGGGTAATTTATCTTCAGTAACGTGTCTATATCGTAATTGCTTCATCCTTTACATTACATTACAGCGTTACACTATACGCCATTACAACTATGATACACCGGTGGATTAAGTTTTCTAAATTGATTATAAACTTAAAATTCTATAATATGATATATCTTACGTGTTGCATATACCTACTTTATATACAGGAAACTGAAAATAAGATCTAATTATTTTACTAGAACGTAGTATTTACTTCAAATTATAATTACTAGTTCAGTTTAAGGTTTGTTTCAGACAAACACTTCTTTTAATAAATAAAGGTAAGACTTATTTATTGCGTATGAAATTCGATATATACCGTGGAAGCGAGTTATCTAAACGCCGGTACAGCGCAGTTCTCCATCATCGAACACATCATTATCACGTCTTATTGGATAATGGGTGTACTACATACAGTAATGCATTTAGAAACAACCAGGCATAAAGTTGAGAAATTATGATGGCAGATCAGGCTATCAGGGGTATATTCCAACCGGGGACTTAAATGAATTTATAGCGGGCTGATCTATTGTTTAGTTTTTATTAGTTACTTGAGATATATTGGGTAAATATGTGACGAAGAGCGACATGGCAATATCTACACATCTATTTGCATCTAAAGGAATCGAAAGAACTAAGGCAGAATTTATAACGCGTAACGTAATTTCGTGTTTTAAATCGCTATAGGGTGAAAAGCATGATATAAATCAAGAAAAAGTATTATTATTTCTAACAGATGGAGCTGCATATATGAAGATGGCTGGTCGGCATAACATATCGCTGAGTATACAAAAAGGTTTAGTATATCAATACGTTATGCACGTATTACGCATTTGTTACAAATGAAACAGACATGCAATATACATATCTGTAACTGTACACATGGACAATACACCTCGTATTTTCAGCATTTACTTCTGCTTAAGACACGTGTTTCTGACATCTATAGGCGTCCTCAGTCAAGCTAGTGAAGCAATGTAATACAAATGATACAAATCTTTTTAAGAAGAGATTTGTATCTGTATATACATTTACGCTGAAATCGCCTACAAGATATAGCAAATTTCGTCCTATAAGGTGGCACAATTTAATAAGTGACATCTGACGGACGAAAGAGACTATGCCGAATCCATGTGTACAGTTACAGATATGTATATTGCATGTCTGTTTCATTTGTAATATCGCTGAGTATTCCATTTCAAAGGTAAATTAAATAAATAAAATATAACATAAACTATAACTGAACGTACTAGAAACGGGCTGTATTTTAAATGCACTCAGTATAATTATCGATAGGATAAATTAAATGCCATAATGTGAAGAGATTTTTAATTATACTTTTGTAATAGGTTATACAGATTGTGTTTTAAAATGCTTCTGTGTATTACATATCAGATTTTGTATTTGATATGCAATGTCGATAGGTGATTGGTTATATTAAGATTTAGCAATGTAAACATTTTAAGTTAAGAAAAATACATGCTT
Source organism: Melolontha melolontha (assembly GCA_935421215.2). Taxonomy (NCBI): domain Eukaryota; kingdom Metazoa; phylum Arthropoda; class Insecta; order Coleoptera; family Scarabaeidae; genus Melolontha; species Melolontha melolontha. The sequence goes on along the minus strand of OW285242.1, from coordinate 70,778,179 downwards.
ACGTACCAAAATTAATTTAAAAAGGTATATCAAAAAAATTTCTGGCATTAAAGAAAGTTCATATCCAGTGTAAGTAACAAGTTTTTCTTTAAAATAAATATTCATTTGTAAATATTCTTTCTACACTTTACGACGCTATTTTATTCGAATTTTTCATAGAAAAAATTCGCCCTCAAGTAGGAATCGAACCCACGACCTATTCATTTGTTTATTTTTATAGTAGAAATAACATAGATTTTAAATAATTAATTTGTGTGTTTAGAAGTCTATGTAAAAACACTTCAATGTTCATTAGTGTAAAGTAACCTGAAAGGAAATAAACACATATAGCTATTGCAAATATAGTTTGAGATGTGTTTTGATAACATTTGTATGCACTTACGTTTATAAGTGTCAAACATTGTATCTAACATTTGTAATTGGAAAAAATAGATACAATAAGTCTTCGAAAATAGATGCATAATACCGACAAAGTTTCGGAGGAATATTGCAATGCTTAAATAATGCTTTATATGCTGTATGACACTTGTAAAGGAGATTTATATTTATTTTAAGCAATGTAAACAAAAATAAAGATGACGTTTAGTTATATTTAGAGGTTATGTATCGCTAGAATATATATAGTCCGGTAAAAATTGAAATGGAAGATATAAAATAACGTGTCGGAGTGAAAACGTCGTTTGACCTATTTTCAAATGTGAGTTCATATCTTTTTAAAATTGCGTTAAACACATAAAGAAGACATGCATACAATACTGTGAACAAGACGACGAAGGAAAAGTATGATAAAAATACGATATTTTTATTTCAATCATACGAGGCCCCACAACCAATGAAATATACGTATTATAATACTTCGTTACTAACCAAATCTAATTGGTTACAAGATGCAACAAATCATTCAAAATTGACAAAAGAACACGAATGGAATGCAGGTGTACAGCTGAAAAAGGGTTTAAGAGAAGATTTTTCTACATCTGAAAAACATTTAGCGTGCCAGAGCTAATAAAAGACCATTTGACGAAAAGAAAAGGATTCTATTGCGGGTAACGTATCTGAACGGTGTTTTATTTCATTGAATCATTTGTATGTAATTGTTAATTTTGAAAACATTTTTAAGTTTGATTTTTTTTTAATAACGCTGTAAAGCAAGTAGATTATAGTTTTATTTACAATAACTATCGATTTTCTTAGGAGTAATTAATTTTCTTTTATATATTGCGATATCAAACAAAAATGTATTTTAAGCCTATATGAATAAATTTGTAATCAACTTATCATAATTTCTGTTATACAATAGAGCATTAACGCAAGATCCATGAAGCTCTTATATAGTGAATTAAACAAAACACCTTGTGTTATAGCTTTGTATTTGGAGGGTTTTACATCCCCTGGGCTAAGATAATGCACAAGTGTGCTGATTGAAAGATTTATAAAAGCTGGAGAAGGACTTCAAGGCTATATGTGTATACTTTTGACAATATTTATAATTTTATATGATTGTGATCTAATTTAGATTAATAAATGATGCTTTATTGAGTGCATAATTTCTAAATATATATTGAATATATGAACAATAAATGTAATTTGACATCTTGACGTCTTATGTCTTTAACATTTTTACATTGTATGCTAGGTCTAGTTACAAAAAAGCCGAAAGCAAACGCTGAGAGGTGGATTTATTAAAAGAGTCAAACGAGGTATATGGGTGTGTGTAACGATTTACATTTAATATATGTAATTGGACTTATTTGAGAAAAACTACACAACAATATGTTTCGCACATGCTCTTCATCGAGTATCAGAGGTAGTCAGAAAATGCTATCCGAATGCAAATAAATTGATATATTCTGTCAACAAAGTTTTTGCGAATGCACCTACATGCAAGAATTTACGTATTTCGTGAAAAGCTGCCACATATACCACAACCGCCAGAACCTATTATGACGCGCTGGGACTCATGAATAAAAGCAGCGTCCTATTATCACATAGATTTTGACGACGTTAAAAGTATAATACAGCTACTGGATCCGAATAATGCTGTTTCTATTTTACACGCACAACAATTATTTATGGACCCAACTATTCAGATAAATTTAGCCAATATTCATGGATATTATTAATACATGAGAATATGGAGCAATTATTGGTGATTTACTGTCATTTGAACTTTGGATATAAACTTGAACAGTTATGTTGTGTGATATGTTTTATAAGCCCTGCAATATTCCTTCTAGAGTAGATGTATTTACTCTTATTTGGTAAGTACTACGACAACGTCAGACCACATTACAGCAACAAAACGATGAAGACAGTGAAGGGTTTGAAATTCACGGTGATTTCCCACACTCCGTGCAGTCTTGATTTTGCACTTACGAGATTTCTGGTTGTTCCCAAAGTTGAAGGAGGCATCGAATGGTTAACATTTTCCATCAGACACTGAAGTTCGGATTGTTCTTCCGAATTGGATCAATTCAGTAAACAAGAATTTTTTTCATGGATGAGATGAAGAAACGGATTCTCCGTTTGGAGAAATGTGTTGCAGTAAGTGGTGATTATGTGAAAAAATAATTATGAGCATTGATAGTACAATAAATTTACTTCATTTTGAGACTGGTTTCATTATTTCTTCTTTTCCTATTTTTATTTTATTGAGTTGGAGACCTTATAAATCAGTCTGCCCTCGTATAGTAGGTTTCTAATTTAGCTGTTTTTGTAATATTATTTTGGAAGAATAACATAAATTTTTCAAAATACTGAAGAGCATAAATTTATCGTTTAATACTAATATTGTGTGACGTTTGTATGTTTGATATCTATCACATCTAAAATGATTATTTAACATTAACTTAGGATAGTGATTCGGAAACTACGTGGCTTAACAAAGAAAATGTAAGTTTTTCTTAACAAAAAACGTTTTATTTTTTGATATAGTCTTCTGCTCGTTCAGTAAGCTTATTCCAACGATATTCCAAATTAGTAATGCCTTCATCACAGGTCGACGAATCCAATTCCTTGAAATAGCTATTTACAGCAGCGATTACCTCGAAATTACACAAAAATTTCTTACCCTGCGGGATTTTTTCAGGTTTGGAAAGAGATGATAATCGCTAGGAACCAAATCTGTGGAATAGAACGAATGAATCACTAATTCAAATTCCAATTTATGAATTTTTGCTATTGCAAAAAAGCACTTTTTACCTTTTCTCTGTCAAATGAGGCCGTTTCTCTTTGAAGTATTATATATTTATATTAGGTAAACGAGTTGGCATAATACTCCAAATTTATTGTTTTCTCTTTTTCTAAGTAGATTCCATGAGAATCCCGAAAAACACTTGCCATAACCTTTCCTGCTGACAAACCTGTTTTTGCCTTGTTTGGTGGCGGAAATCCTTTTTTTGTCCATTGTTTGGATTGTTTTTTGGCTTCGGAAGTGTAATAGTGGACCCAGGCTTCATCGACGGTAATGAAACGGCGTACGAGTTCTTCTGATTACGACGTAAAAGTGCCAAAAGGTCGCGAGAAACACCCAAACGATTCAGTTTTTACTCCGGTGTGAGTAACCGCGGCACCCAATACGCCGAATACTTTTTCGATTCCAATTCTTCAGTTAAAATTCTGTGCACACTGTCATTTGAGATACCTACAATGTCTGCTATCTCGGCACTTTTACTCGACGGTCATCCAAGACGATACGGTGGACTTTTCCAATAATGTTCGGAACATTAACAGTTTTTGGACGTCTACTGTGGGTTCATCATTTGTGCTCATACGACCTCACTTAAATTCGGCGATCCAGTTTTTAACTTTTCGATATCTGATGGGGATACAACAATAACTCAAACACTTATTTTTCCTTGTTTTTGTCGATTAGGGTTGTAAATTTGGCTAATCTGAGTTATCTTTATTTGTAAGGCGAACCAACATTATATGCGCATATATCCGTTCTAATTTCATGCTCAGTGTCCCCAAAATTGAATAAATTATGCATGGAGTATAACTGTACCACCCTCCGGCATCTAAGTGGAATTCTGGTAACATTGCGTATTTTGATGAAACGCCTTTTATCACGTGTTCTTTTTCAAGGTAAACCAGTCATATCGGTATTGCTTTAGTCTTTGTGCGTAATCCAAGCAGTGAGTGTTTGGGTATTGTTATTGTATTTATTTTCACTTTACATCGACGTGTGTTTTTGTGCAGATATAATGTCAAACAAAAGAAAATTAGATTAGTCTCGAGAAGAAGATCGTGCCGTAGCCCTACAGTAGTTTCAAGATGAAAATAATTTGTCAAATGCATGGTGTCAAGTGCATAGTAAAGAAGAAGCTGAATCCGAATCAGAAATATAACAAGTATTTCTTTTTTAATTTAGAGCCACAAAGAATTGAATTTTGAATGGTTTCTGTTACAGATTTCTTTACCAAACAACTGTACAAACAATAACATGTTCTAAATGCCAAGTGCACCAAATAGAATAGAGGAGCCATATAAATATATGTTTATTATATAAATGTTTTCTTTAGAAAAAATATTGCCTTATTTATTCCCTTTTACTTTCATGAGCGGCTATATGAGCATTTTCGTGAGTATATTTACCTACTTGCAATATGAGGTACATAATACCGGGTGCGTAGTGTGTTGGCGGAGCTTAGCATGAAGACTAATAAAGTTGTAGCAATGAAATTTTACGTACACATGTAGTATGCTACAGTGCATTTTCTATTTTTATGTATATATTTACAGGGTGTTCCAAATTTCCGCAACCACTTTCAATTTCTTTTTAAATAGATTGCTATACTTTCTTGTCATTATGATGATAGCCACCCAAATTATCTTTGCAATGATATATGACAATGTGCACTTACAACTATGAGTTTTGGTTTTATTGCAAATTTTGTTAAAATCTTGACAGTTGCAGCGTCTAACATTTTAAGTCTTAGCCTGAAAATGGGTGCAGTGCCTCACGTAACTCTTTTGCTACCAATTTATGGACTAACACGTTATATGTTTTCATTCTAATATTAGAACGAAAGAACATGAAAGAAGCCACAGAGATAAGAAGACAGACTCAACTTTTGCCAATCATTGCCTAGAACATAATCACAAATTCAACACTAATTTTAAAACTTTGCATGTTCTAGATAAAAGTAAAAAACTTAATATGTTAGAAAGTTTAGAAATTAACAAATATAATAAATTAGGTATAATTTTAAATGACCAACTAGACATAAATAACTCCCCTCTACTAAACTTAAAACTCATACATGTCCACCCCCTCTTAGAATGAGATTGGTTCTGTACTTTGTATTGATATATATATAAGATCTAATTGATATTTTGAATTAGTATATTCATCCACCTGATGAAGCCACAGTGTGGTGAAACATATGTAGTGTGTTAACATTATATATTATTTTGAAACTATACAACTGTGTTTTATTATATCTATACTCCATAGTATATTGCTATGGATTTTTTTTTTTTTAATATTTAAATATTTAAAATAAAATTTTTTGAACGGGACTATACATTATTAATTTTGCGAGGGAAAAACTGCTTTTTCCCGGCGTGCATTGGATGTGAAAATTGTAGAGACGGAGAGATGAAATTTATAGTTTGAACAAGAAGGTTGCTTTGTGAAATATATTTAAATATATTTTAATTAATTCGGGTTGATTGATTGAAAGTGATTTTGTTATATTGTTATTAAAGTCCCGATATTTATATTGAGATATATTCTCATTGTATTTGATGTTTAAAGTTGAATAAGTACTTTCTTCGTTAGAATCCCCATTTTAGTTTTTGTAAGTATTTAAAAGTGTATGACGTCATAAGCATAAATATAGTAACTATATTTCTATTGTATTAATCTTCTTGTAGTTAAGAGATTTAATTTAAGAATATAGATAATACAGTTAAATATTAAAATTCTATGTTAATATTATAATTGAAAAGTTTGTCCGATTGGATTCAAGGGTTTTTGTGCGTGTCGATACCACACGTGTAAGTATTTTTGTTCGCGTATCAGTATCTGAGTATACAGTGTGGTTCTCTATGGAGAAATTAATATTAAACTTGATTATTGTTAGATAAGTTTTGATCGGTGTCATTAAGAGGATGTTTTCCATTCATTTAGCTGTAAATTTTCAATGAATGTTTTTACCTCAAGTATTTTTGTATAATAAAATCTTTTCAAAAAAATTTTTTTTAAAGGATTTGTATTTATTTGTATTACATTGCTTCACTAGCTTGACTTATGACGCCTATAGATGGCAGAAACACGTGTCTTAAGCAGAAGTAAATGCTGAAAATACGAGGTGTATTGTCCATGTGTACAGTTACAGATATGTATATTGCATGTCTGTTTCATTTGTAACAAATGCGTTATACGTGCATAACGTATTGATATACGTAAAACCTTTTTGTATAAGGAATTAGCTAACTAATAAAAAAATTATAGGTTTAATTTAAAAAAAAAGAGAAAATAGAGTTTAAGCTTCGATAACTTTGGTACGACATATTTAACACCCTGTTTTATATGTTGTCACGTTGTTCACCTTCACCCTCAGAACATATAACGTGTTAGTCCATAAATTAGTAACAAAAGAGTTACGTGAGGCACTGCATCCATGTTCAGGCTAAGACTTAAAATGTTAGACGCTGTCAAGATTTTAACAAAATTTGCAATAAAACCAAAACTAATAGTTGTAAGTGACATTGTCATATATCATTGCAAAGATAATTTGGGTGGCTATCATCATAATAACAAGAAAGTATAGCAATCTATTTAAAAAAACAATTGAAAGTGGTTGCGGAAATTTGGAACACCATGTAAATATATACATAAAATAGAAAATGCACTGTAGCATACTACATGTGTACGTAAAATTTCATTGCTACAACTTTATTAGTTTTCATGCTAAGCTCCGCCGATACACTATTGCCGCACCCGGTATACCCCCTTCAACAACCGCGTCATTTTTACATCCTTCGGTATCCAAAGGTTAACCATTGAAAACGATGGAGAGGCTCTGTTTTGATTTCGGTCGGTGTTAAGCTTTTCAAATGAAAGTACTTTATCACTGCTCTCAACTCAGTATTTTCCATTATTTTCCTCATTTTGACGTACTGTCAAAAACAGATTAATTGATAGATCGCTCACTCTGTACTGTTATATTTAACCTATTAAAGGATGATTCTACATAATGGTGAAGAAGATCCCTACGAATTCGCGCCATCTCTGTGTTAAACTACGTAGTTTCCAAACAATCCTCGTATAAGCAGACATTTTAGATAATCGTATTACGTTAAACTTGCATAAAAGCTTTAAAATGAACAGCAAAAAGTTGGAAAATCTATTTGTTGCAATTTGATTGTAGGTATTACAACAAATTTATTTCAACCTCATCCATTTCGGAAACAATTTAGTTACAACTTTTCTTGTACACACAGACGAAATTTTCAACTCACGAAATCGCTTTCCAAGTCTGAAAAGACTATAATGGATGCTGAATAAGTAAAACTCAGGATTTCGCAAAGAAAAAGGTAACAAAATTCAAGCAACAGAACTATGTAAGAATGTAGATGACGATACGCGTACAAGAAAAAAAAGGAACGAATACGAAGAGGAATCAAAACCAAATGAGCACACCGAAATGTCGAAACAGTGCTAAAACTAAATTTTCCGTAATTTCTTCTCCGCGCGAAGAAGTCAGAGAAACTTTTCTAAAATTACTTTTTTCCGTCTATTCGCACATCACCTCCCTTGCTCTCACGTCCCTTCCAAAACTTCCCCCATCGCCAAAAAATAAACCGGATGATAATTTTCATTAGGTGAAAAGTTGGCTCAAAGCTTTGTATAAATGTAACAAAGTTTAGAACGAATCTCTCTGCTCTCTTGCTTGGGCGTTCAACAAAACAAGATATAAGAAAATTGTATTGTCGCACGAAGTTAGAACGAGTTCACTGCTGGAAACGGAGGGGCAAGAAGAAATGAAAATCGGGAACGGTTTACGAGAGGGACTAGAAGTGGTGGTAGATTGGTGATGGAAAAGGGAGGAAGTGTGAGGCAGACGAGAGTGTGGTGTAGTGGAATTGTGTTTCCAAACGAACTCGAAGAACTAAAAACAAACTTAATACTAAATTGATAACACTTCGCCCTCTTTGGACCCCTCGTCTTAAGAACCCGGAGTCAGATAGCTGCCCATTCTTTTGAGTTCCTTTATTATTATTTAAGAGACTTAAAAGTTTTAGAGAGTGAGGCTGTGAAAAAATTTATATAATCATTTATGTTTCTCTTTTCTTTTTAGTTATTGTTTACCAGTACAACTTGAGAATTTTTTTATTACTTTAAAGTTACAAAGTTTAAAGTTACAGAAGTTTCTACATCATTGATTTAATTCGATATGAAAATATCTAAGTATTAATCTTTTTTCAAAAAATATGTTGATGCTATTCTCTTTATTTTGAAATACGCAAACTTATTTTTTAATGCAAAAAGAATTGAAACTCTAAATTAGGAGAATGGAATCAATCACATCGGTGCACGTATTCGTTATCATCGACTACAATGGCATTTCTCATTATACTGTTTACAAGGGTTGCTATTTTGGTGATGATAATAATACGAAGGGCACGTTGGAATTTTCGAAATGCTATGAAAGTATAAAATGTAGAGATGGAAACGCTGCATTTTTATAAACTACGGTCTTTAGTTTGTCGTCCGTGATAGCCAGTTGAATCGCATCTCTCACATAGTACACGTGGTACACACAATTGTGGAGTTGTCTTGGGAACATTTTCGCGCTATGATTTACTTTCAAAGTTGGCTTAAACGAAAGACAGTGCGATGAAGTTTTTATCCTGCATTTGGCAACGAAGTCCCATCCAAAATAACTGTGTTTCGTTCGTTTTGAGAATTTAAAGGGGGTCGGATTTTGCTTGGCGATGAGAATCATCCGGGAAGACCATATTCTTCAGTAACTGCTGAAAACATTGAAAAAGTGGAAAAGTTAATCGAAGAAGCTTCACTATGCACTTATGCAACGATTCAAACAACACTTGACATTGGATCCGCAATAGTTAATACAATGTTCCACTATCATCTTCATATGAAAAAAAAGGTTACACGTTTAATATCACATAAACTCAATGACTTCCAAAAGGCAGAGCATGTGACAAGCACTCGTGAAACGTTACAATTCTTAAATAAAGGGGGTCGTCGCATTATTTCTAAAATAGTAACAGATGATGAAACGTTCATACCATTTTATGATGTTCCCATTCGCCGGGAGAGTCGTGTATGGGTCCATGAAAACGCACCAACTCCAACGATGCCAAAAAAGCAGAGGGCTATGAAAAAAGTAATGTACGCAGCTTTCTTTCGAAGTACAGATTTAGTAAAAGCAATTAAGCTTGAAGAACCACCAAATGTTAACCTGTTGCTTTTAAATCAATGGATCGGGCGCCCCCCCTGCACAGCTGACTCGTGATTTTTTACGTAAAAATAATGTAAAACTTTGTAACGACATCGCCCCTTTTTCACTTTTTTTAGACGTTGATCCGATCATTTTTGAACGGAGTTGTATATCATCGATTTTTGCATATATATATTTTTTGTAATTTCTTAACCCTTTATCAGTTTTGGTACCATATGGTAACATACTTTTTTTTACCCCTTATCGGTCAAGGCTATAAATTTCTCTTTAAAATTACTATATTAATACGTTGTGAATAAAATATATTCCTGATACTATTTTTAGTAAATTTATATTCATAGTTGCATAAAAAAACAAATTTAGAAGTCGTTACCGTATGGTCACACGGGCCATTAAAACCACCCCAACTTCGAATAAGAATTTATATATATTTTCAAAATTTATAAGAAATACATATCTCTTGATTATTTATGAAAAGCTTTAAAACAGTTTTTGGAATCGGCAAGGCAAAGTCTGCAGTTACATTTCTCGCACTTCAGGCGACTCGTACCTGTTGCACAGGTACCTGCACCTTCCTTTATTGGTATGTACTGGCCAATGGCCATAACAGTCAGTTCTTGATGACAAATCTGGCCGCTCAACACTGGGACGCTGAATGGTTGATGTTTCGATGTTATTAGAACTAGGTTGCCCCTTTCTGGTTTCTTTACAGCATCTAGCCAAACCTGCTACTATTTCCAATCTAAAGTTCTTCAGAGGCATATATTTAGTTTTCTTGGCGTTAGAATCCATTCGGTATAACAGCCAAGCATTTACAACGGATATATCCAAAAGATAACTAAATATTGCAAAATACCATCTTTTTGATTTATGTGGAGTCTTATAATATCACATCAACCCATTAGCAGTATCAACACCACCCATATGTTTATTGTATTGCTTTATTATAGCTGGACATGGAACATCAACTTTTGCCATTGCAGCCTTATTGTATCTTTTGACATTGTCCACAGGTTCTATTCCAAAGAGGGTACTACCCAAAAGCACAACTTTATTGACCACCCATTTGACAATTATAACCCCTTTTTTTGTATCCGATTTATAATCAAAAGTTCCTCTCCCTTGTTTTTGTAGAACTTTATCAGTTTCGATGGGACAACCGGCAATTCTATTACTGCGCATGGTTCCAAGACTATATATAACTAACTTCTCCTTGAGATATATGAAAAGTGGGAGTCCCGAAAAATAATTATCAAAAAATAGTGTTGCCTTATTAGGTTCGTGAAGAGATTTTGACAATGCTATGACAATACCGGCACCAAAACCAATTTCTTCTTGGCCGAGTTCATTTATACTGCCTGAAGCCTTTCGAATGTAGTTGCCCCTTGGTATGGCACAAAATCCAAAATATAGCCAGATACACCAGCGATGACAAAAAAATTGTACCCTCATTAATGGGGCTTATTTTTGATATATTGCCGAAGACTTCCTGCACGCGTACCTTTGTAAGCGACCATGGTTTCGTCGACAGAATAATCATTTTCAGTATGATATTTTCGGAAATTTTGTTTTAGACTGTCAATCAAGGGTCGAATCTTGAAATACCTGTCTTTAGTGTCTTCGGTTACGTTCTCATTATTATTGAAATGAATATTACGCCTCAACGCTTTGATTCGTTTCACAGTCATAAGAGAGGCTATCTGTTCAATCCGAGTTCCACTGGCCCAATAATCTTCGTACGAAGGAAGATTTATTATACCCATCAATAGCATAATAGATATCAAATCCGTCATTTCTTTGTCATTAGTGGCTATGCAAGTACCGGTTTGTTGGGTACTGTATAAATTTGTTTGCTCAATTATGGTCGTCACTATTTCAAAGGAAAACAAATTGGTGAAATATTGTAAGGGCGTAAGAACTTCTTCATTGTGGTTAGGATAAAAGTGTTCGTTTCTATTGGGCTTACTGATATCATCTTTGGTCCAACTAAATTGAATATCTGGAAGAATTTTCTTTTTCTTTGTAGGAGGTTCATCCCGGCTAGTTTCCATATCCTTTGAAACTAGAAAAGAGTTATAATTATAATAATAAATTATAAAAAACATACTCTATTAGTTTTTTACCTGAAGGTTGAACTGTCGTAAGTAATAATTTATCCTGCAACCTTCTCAGCGGCATGTTATATTCATCGTCTCCGTCATCCGATTCGTCGTTCTCTGGAAGTACATGGTTTTTGTAAAGTTTGTTTTACTTGAGATTTTTCGAAATTGTACCATAAGTGTGGGTTCTAGGTTTCCTTTGAGGCAATGCCAAATTTTCCTCATCGTCGGAATAGCCTGATCCATCCGAGACCTGAGGAGGAGGTGGCAGTCTATCTTTCTTCTTGCCGTAAAATAAATTAGGAGATATTGTATCAAACAGTCCCGATTCGTCCATATTTGTAGTGAGAAATAGTATACTGCAATGGGCAATGTAACCATATAGTTACACACAATCAAAGTCAAAAATAATGGTATATGGATACACATTCACTTAGAACAGAAACAAACTATCTTACCTTATATATATCCAAGAAACCAATATCAAAATTTCTAGCACAATCCACAAATCCACAATATAAACTGTCAATAATGGTACCTGTACTTCTCACAAACTTAATAATAACACGCACGTGGCTAAACAGTAACCATAAAAATGAAACTGCTGCGCACTTTCGACTAGATCCGCATTTCCCCCACCTAGGCATATTTGTAACCAAATGGTATTGCCACCCAAGGATCGTCAACATATAGAGTATCAGAGAAAAAGACTTTAGAATACTTTGTAACCATATGGTTACATGGTTCATAAATTGACACATAGTTTGATATAGTGCGAACTGATAAAGGGTTAAAATTCTTATAATGGTTTTCTCTTGCAGATATTTATCTTGCTGTTAGTTAAAAATTGAAATTTCATCCTAGTAATTTTCTAGTATGATTAGAATTTAATCAAAATTTGCGATATATTTGTACGTTGATGTAGGCAACTTTGGTTTCAGTATAGTTTAGTATAGTTTATAAGTTCACATTTTATGCGTGTTAGATGGCGTTGGAATTCATGATAAATATGATAGGGTTGGTTTAGAGTGTAGACAGTCATTTTGTTAATTGGGTTAAAATTTGTTACAATATTTTACGGGATTGTTCTTCTTCTTGTGCATTGAAACCCCAGAGTTATCCCATAGTGATTCTTCTGAACTATAGTTTTCGAATTTTTTAATTAGTACGTCATTTATTAATATTCTTCAACAGTTATATTCCGGGTTTTATTGTCTTAATTTTGAGGTAGAGAAATAATTTTCTGAATATATATTTCATCATTAACTTCTTCTATACAGTAGCTTCCCCTATCGGTTGATTTCTGTAAGAACTACTCACCTTTTCGTATATAAGTCTGGAGATTAGAAAATCTGCTTTCTCTTTTGCTGTTTAGTTCCATCAATTAACACGTTGTGTTGAAGACGTACTTTGTAATTTCTAATGTTCTCTTATAGGTAATTCTATTACTCACTATGCGGCTTTGAGGCATTATTAATTAATTTATATGATGGTCCTTTGAAAGGCAGAACAGCCGTTTTTGGGATGTTTTTACACGAGATTGGTGTTCATATGGACCACGTGTTTAGAGTAACGCCCTATATTCATTAGGTGAGTTTTTTCCGATGTCTCTGTTAGGGCAATGTTTCTCTTTTATATTTTATTTTGCTACATTAGTTTTTTCCTTTTGGAAATTAACAGGGTTCTAGTACATGGTTTTCTAGTACTTGGTCGCTTTTCAAGTATGATGTCGTTTTCCATTACATGGTAGTTTGCCAGTACGTAATACTTTTTAAGCATTTAAGTCTACTTTTCTTAAGATTTTACTTCGAAGAGCTTGCCAGGTATTGTGTAAAGGGTATTCGCCATAACGGTTGTTAATATTCAGATTTGAGATGCTTTAGAATTTCTATTGATTCACGTATTTTAAGGTAAAAGTAATAGGTTGCAAGATAGAATATTACGATGTTTAACTACTTATGGGTTGGCCCTGGTATCCTTCGCGTTATTCTAACTTATTGCTATGTCATCCTCTTTTTCAGACGTCTACGGAGTTAGTAGTTTTACCTGTGGGCATACACGTAAACGTTTCTGCCGCTTGTCTATGTGGCAATGAATTTGTGGTTTAATCGAGGCTGCTTTGTTTTATGGCAACTTAAATTTGCTGATGCAACGTGTGTCATTAGGCCATAAATTAATTTTACCCTTCAAAGATCTGAAGGTGAGTAAATTAACTGAAGTCTTTTTTTAGACCCCGTGTCTCCATTTTCGTATTTCGTAACTTTTACTGTTTAATTTCCATCTTAGGGTTTTTATTGTCCTACCGAGAAGAAACTCAGTATGGTTAAGATCGTGGTAAAACTTTACAGCCCATGTGGTCAGGAGCTGCCGCCATTTTGCAGTAGTAGTCTTTGCCTAGCAGGAAAAACCACATCGGATAGATTTAACTAAATACATCTAAGTAAAATTGCAGATTAATTACGGCGATTCGTCTGTTTGTCAATCCTCTGTTAGTAAAAACTTGCCACGAGCCTTAATAAAATAGGGAAAAGAAACTAGCTACATAAAATATTCAAATTTCGTCAAGTCATCTCTTTCTTACTTCCTTTTTTTGTTTTGGCGACAGTGAATTGTATGTTCAAATATTATTTAGTCATTTAACGTAATCGAATTCTACGTTTAAATATTTTTATTAAGATTACCATACCTTTAAATTAACATATTAGTTTGCCATAAATATTTTTGAGATCTTTTAACGTAATTGAATTTAATGTTTGAATATCTTTTATTAAAATTGGCTCACCCAACATTTAAATTAACTTATTAGTTTGTCGTAAATATTATTTAAATCTATTAACAACATTAGAAAATTTGTAAAATTCAGATGTGTTATATATTTTGCGCAGTTTATTTTGTTTTGTACTATCTATTAAAGATGTTAGCAACTATTTGGGCTTAAGATTATGTAATTAAGCGAGGGAGAATTTATCTGTGAATAAATTACAAAAGATCTAATGTGCCCGTACTTCGGCCTTTGTAATTTAGCCTTTATTTAGTACCTTTCTTTTTGTCAACGGCTAATACTTGTATTAAATTTTGTATATACACTATTGTTCAGAAATCTTCGGACTCTAACATTTTGTTTTTAATTTCTTTTATCTTTAAAGAATACGCTTAGATTTGGGTAGTATTTACTTTTGTAAACCTAGATAGGGCCTAACTTTTATTACTTTTACGGGACATCATTTACATGTTCCTTTTTGTCGATAAAGTTGGAGATTTATTTGGTTTTACCACGTCATTAATAAATTTGTCTTATTATTTTTCTTTAAGTGGAACTTTTTATTTTATTTGTTATCACTTCCCGTTTACTTTTGTTTTCTTTACACAATCTATTTAGACTATCTGTGGTGGTTTGGCTAGTATGAATATGAACTGCGCGTGTCGTATAATCTCGACAACAAGCAATTCATAAAACGCGGTGGCGCCCTTTTCAAATTTTTAGTCAGTATAGTAATGTTTTGATTAGGATCGCACGAACATCCCACTGAGTTCTAAGCTGTTGGTAACTAGCTAACTGCTTTGTCACTTTAAGTCCAACGCATCCACGCAAGGTAAATCTCAGGAGGGTGTTTGCAACTTTTGATAAGTCAGTTTTTGTGGATCTTAATTGCTTGCACCTCTTGAAGGTAGCAAGAATTTAATTGAAGGAACTGTATTAAGAAACGGAACTATCATGGGCTAACGTGTTCGTTTATGGTGCATTGGATATTGTGCTCGGAATTGTTGTTGATTAAGGTGCTGATATGTTGGTAATATGGTCGATTTCTTCGGAAAAGGAATTAGGTTCAGGTATCTCTTTGAACTAAGAAGTTTATGACACCACGTTTTTGTGTAGGATGATGCTGGAAAAGCGCGTTTAGGTATCTGTTGGTATGGGTAGGTTTGTGATTAACGGAATGTTCCAATGAACCAACAGAATGATGATTCACTAAGACATCCAAGAAAAGAAGAGAACCTTCTAATTCAATCTTGATAGTGCAAGGAATGGAACTGCGTTGAGAATTAAGAATCTTAAATACCCTTTGCAATAGTGTATGAAACGTCGACCAAAAAGGAAGCAGTGCCAAGGAATTAGTTGTTGTTCAGAAGCAACCATGAACAGCAACCGCGGTGGTCTACAAGTCAGATTATATCTGTTCTATATTCAATTGTACCACCCTTTTACACTTTTACGTAATAACTAATAATACATTGTAAAAGACTTATATTGTTATATTGTTATATTTTAATTATTTTTTATTATTACCTAAATTTATCTGTATATTGTGGATTATATTTCAATGTTTTACTATACTAATATATATGTATATATATATATATATATATATATATATATATATACATATATATATATATATCAAATGACTAAATTAAAAATTACTACGTACATAATAGAAGCTTCAATTGAGCAAACTTTCGTATTTAATTATCTAATTGAAAAAGTTAAATATTTAGATACAAACTTGTAAACAATCCAGCGAAAATATTACAAAGAACATTTACCATTTACAGCACGTTTTATGGCGCGATCTTACGAGTATTGAGTTAAACGTTTTACTGCAGAATTTTTATTGCTTTCTTCTTCAGGTTTGCGAGTTTTTTCTTCCTAAACGGAAATTACATTTCCAGGTCTATCTATGACTTCAGACGCATGGACTATTTAGGCTAGTGGGGGAAAAGTATAAAATAGTACAAAGTAACTGTCGCTGTTACGTTTATCTGGAAGAGCTAAGTTCTACTTACATAAACTTTCTACTAAACTTAGATTGGTCATATATTTTTATGACGAATCAAGCTTTATATATATTGATATAGTACAGCTTATACCCACAGTATATACATAACTTAATAAATTTATATGTCCCAAGATCGTAATATCTTAAAAATAATGGTAAGAAAAAAACGTTAATGATTAAATAAAAACTATGTAAAAACGATGTAAGATCAAAATTAGTTTTTTAAATCATGATGCCGAACTTATTTGAATATTTTTTTTTTGTTTATTTATTTTATTCGGTCATTTATTAATTTTTCATAACTTAATATCGCGAGAAATCAAGAATTTTAAAACTAATTATGATTAAAATATTTTGTACAAATAATTGTAAACATAATTAGTAAATTTGACTATTGGCTGAACCCTGTAAAAAGTATGCAACTGGGATCACGTGAGAGTGTTTTAATAGAATGAAAATAGGCTGAAAGAGAAATATCCAATGTTGATATACTAAAATGAAGCATATAGAAATATCCAAAAAATTATTTGATCAAAATTGACAAAATTACCTTATCTAAATTATTTGGAGATATTGCAGAATTTTAGGAAAATATAATTCATTTTCAACAACTTCATGTTGTAGTCAGGACAACAAAACAAAAGTTATTGACGATGGAGATTTTTGCATAAAGTGATATAGAAACGACGATTTTTCAACATATCTTTTAAAAAATTAATTAAAAATCAATTATATATACCCAATTGTATTATAAATGTCGTGTTAATGATAATAGAAAATATAAATACCTTATTGGAAGACTGACTTGGACAGAAAAAGCAGTTTTTATAATATAATACCCATCAACAAGAATTCCACTGCGTCAAAGCCATTTTATTATAGAAGCATTGGCTTATAAGAAGAACTTTAAATCATTTTCTGAACACCAAGAACCCATATAAAATGATTAAATTAACATAACCGATTGTATAACTTCAAGAACTTGTCTCGAATGCAGTTCTACGGAAAGGATATTTTCCAGCCATTCGAGAGGTGCACCACAACACCCTACCTTCAAGATCCCGTTTGATATTTCCAGAACTTTCATCATATTTTACATATACAAGGCCTGAAAACTCCATACTCTTCGTATACAACAGGTACACAAGTGAAAACAGATATGCTTATTTTCTTAAAAGATATTAACTCATTTGTTGAATCATAATTTTAAGTATAAACTCACGTCATCTTTGGGGCATAATACCATTTTCGTACAACAGATATACTTTTTATAAAAATCTCTTAAATAACCTTAATTTGTTGTGTTTACTTTACGAACCATACGTGTACTGTGTAGGCAACCTAATATAATTTGTAAGAAGGGGTATACATGCAACCCAACTTTGATTAATGTATGATCTAGCATATTAAGTGCATATTTATATCCTGTTGTTTGTATCTTGTAAAGAAAACAATTAATAATCGTACTAATTATATATTTATTTTACTCTATGAAATCGTTTTCTTATTTTATGTATGTATGTGTACTATCCGAGTATCTAGAACCTACCTTAAAACCTGAGATTAAGAAGTGCTTTTGTTATTGTCAATTTAAAATTTACGAATTGGAGCTAGTTATTCAGTTATTGTATTAAATTTTATATTCATAATTCTCTTTACCATTAACATAGTATTATATCATTTTGTCACCAGCTTAGAAGGTGGTGGATTATATCATATTGAAGCCCGAACGTGGTGGCTTTTCTCTTCATAGCTATCATATCATATCAATATATATATATATATATATGATAAATTCAATTCGTTGGCGATTTAAGGTCTGGTTTTACTTCAAAATGTATATATTTAAAACAATTCTACATGTTTCGGCAAATGATGCCTTTTTCAAGGAATATAAAATATAAGGTATATTAATGTCATACTTATACATTTGTAGTTACCATGGATAAAATTATTGAAAGATACATTCCAGTTTAATAATAATAAATCATACAGAAATTGTCTCCTCAAATTTTAAACAGCTGCGGAAAAATAGAATCTAAAATTTACAATAATCATTTCCTGACAAACAAAAATAAATTAAAAACCAAAGTAGAGAAACTAATAAAGAAACAACACTTAGAGGTAAAGTACAAAATTAATAATAACTGGATTATCAATTTGACCAATATATATATTCCGGATAATGTTAAATACATACTTAGCCTAGGACCCATTTAGGACCCAAAATTTAATATGCCACCAAATAAAATACCCAGTAATGACTATATAGCTAACATTGAAACAGGAACACAAAATTTACCACAAGACAAACAGAATGAAGTACGTAACAAAATCTGTAATATAATCACTAACCATAAACATAGGAAAGTAAATAATAAAAAACATACGAGTATATCAAATCTGTATATGAATAAGTTCACTAAAGAAACAAAAAGATTTGTGCAAGACAACCCTCATATTATAATAACAACAACAGATAAATCAAATAAAACAGTGATCATTCATAAAGAGGAATAAGAGCATAAAATTGAAAAACTATTAGACGATAAATTCAGCTCTAAAAAGAAAGAAATAATCCAACAGAGAAAACTCAAAAAGAAAATAATAACTTGATAAATAAATGGCATAGACAAAACCTAATAGATTTCAACACTAAAAACAAACTTCGCATTTTTAATTCCCATCCTCCATGAATATATAATGGTTTACCAAAAAGCCACAAAAATAATATCCCTTTAAGACAAATAGTATCAAACATACAAGCCCCCACTTATAATATAGCAAAATTCCTAGGTAATAGCATATCTAAGATGTTAGGAAAAATGGAGTATCATACCAAAGACTCATGGCAATTTCAAAATTTAATCAAGGAACAAAAAGTACCAACTACTCACAAAATTATATCGCTTGATGTAGAACCTTTATATACTAACATTCTTTATTCAAAAGTTGTCTTAATTTCTCTATAACTAATATCTTCTTATGATCATCTCGTATAGTCCTGTTGACTCTTTACAATCTGTAAATACGATCTGAATATGAATGTTTGTTGTAATTCCCCAGTATCTGAGATATAATGCGAATTAAATCGGGTGCTGATTTTCTTTTTATAAAACCTTGTTGATATTCTTCTTCCTATAGCTCTCCTAATGCAATTATTCAATCATTTATTATTATTATGGTTAGTACGTTGCAGATGGCATTTTGTAGTGTTATTCCTCTATGATGTATACAGTGTTGGGATACCTTTTTTTTATATATGAGTATGATCATTCCATTTTTCAGTCCTCAGGCGTCTTTTTAGTCCTCCAAATCTTCACTAGTAAATTATGTATCCTATTCAGTAGTACATTTCCATCTGCTTTGATTAACGCTGCGCTAATTTCATCCATGCCTGCTGCCTTATTGTTCTTTAAGTTTCCAATGACTTTCTTGCATTTTGTGTTGGTTCCTCCTAGTTTTCAGCTATTTCTGTTTCAGCTTCTTTCTATTACCGTAACACCCCTTTACTCAGTATTATCTACATGTTCTTCTATCACTAAATTTCCAAAATGCTTGCCATTGGTTTTTGTATATTATTTGGGCACTTTTCTTGGGTTCCTGGTGCTTTATATAGTTTGGCTCTGTCTCTGCTCTTATTTTATATTTCTGTGATTCTTTCCTTAATCCATCGTATTTTTTTTCACTACACGATCTACTCACTTTATTTTCTAGATTCTTTATATATATATTATGATGTTTTCTTCTCCCGTTCTTAAGCAAATTAATCGAGTTTTCCCCTTCTTGTAGATTATATCTTTGCATTCTTTGTCGAACCATTTATTCTTTGTTGTTCTGTGTTCGAACCTACTCACTCTTGATTACACTCTTTTTCAATTTTTTCCATTCCTCGTTAACATCTTCACCTGAGTTCTTCTTTAACTCTTTGTTAATTTCTCGCCCATATTTATTTCTTTTCTGTCTATATTTTTTAATTTTGCAATCACTAATGATGATCTTTTCGTTTAAATCAGTTCCGCTTATTGAATCTTTACGTCTAGTTTTAAAATGTCCTTAATGAGTTTCTTTTATGAAAAAAATCTCTGAAGCTTTCACCAGAAAACAAGTTTCTGATCTACAAACCAGTAATTAAACTAAAATGGCGATACAATATAATAAGTCAAACCAGGATATAATACAAAGGAGTCAATACATCATAATAAATATAACTTGATGTGCCTGCAATCAAGCTATGAAACCTTGATAATCTTCTGCGCCGAGAAAGTTATAAAAGAACAAATTGTAAAGCACTAAAAGTCATTTTAGTGAATTACCACATCCATGGCTTGAAGGGCGTAACTGTAGAAGACTTACCAGTAGGTCAGAAAGAAGCATAATGAAGACTTGTCATTGGAACAGATCTCATCAACCCAAAGATGAATAACCTAATTCTAAGGATTAGCCCATAGAATATAATGTAGCTTTGATTACTAATAAACAGAGAACGGACTGAAGCGATTGAATGACCAATTGCCCCGATAAAATGTTGTGGCGGTATCCGGTATAGTATGCATGTTATAACAGCCCCAATATTTGCTTGCTCGATTGCATTCGTCGAGCAGATGTTTTCATTTCCGTCGTTATGAATACTACATTGTGTGTATTCCTTCATAGATTTAATTCAACAGTGGCGTGTAAGACGGAATATACATTTATATATTAATCATTAGACTTCGTTGAAATAATCGCTTAAAAAATTAAATCGGTTAATTTCCAAAGTGTATTCTCGTCTTTACATGCTGTTATACATGCATATACATATATGTATTTATTGTTCTTGAGATATTATATTTTCTATTCTCTTCTATAAGGGATTGTTTCTTGTTTCGTTTCTTTCAGTGTTATTTGGTTACAACTTCTAGTATTTTAAAAAATCCGTTTTATATTGTTATATTGTATATTTATCCTATAATTTTTTATAAATATGTATTAAGTTTAAATTACTACCTTATTTTTGGAGTAGTTTTCGTTTCGTTTTTTTATCCATTTCTTTCTGTTCATACAAATTGGTTGCATATTCGTAATGATACCGAGATATATTGTAGTGCCTGTTCATTAAGTTTAAGACGTCCACAAAAATGTAATGTGCAGACACATGTTCCTTCGAAAACTCATCTAGATAACATATGACTATCTGCACCTGACACGTTGAACGAAGATCTGTGTGAAGCTCTCATGGCGGCCAATATCCCATTTAAAAACCTTAACAATCCAGTCCTCAAGAGGTTTCTTACCAAATTTACTGATCGTCATATACCAGATGAATCTACTTTACGTAAATACCACTTACCAAAATGTTATTTTTGCGAATACGAACCGACCTGTCATTATCTTTGAGTAAGTACAGACGAAACTACGGATGTAATGGGACGATATTTGTTAAATGTAGTTGTTGGTATTCTTCATCCGACAACTTCATACAAACCATACTTAATTGGAACTAAAATATTGCCAGTCGCAAATGGTGAAATACTTGCTGAAGTAATTGATTAATGTATTCATAAAATTCTGTCATCGAATACCAACTATAAAGACAAGATACCATTATTTTTGACTGATGCGGCGGCTTATGTGTTAAAAACAGGGAAGTTATTAAGGCAATCTTATCCCAATATGCTACACGCTACCTGTGCAGCCCATGCGCTACACAGTGTATGTGAATACATCAAATCCAAATGTTGGTAAGTTAGTTTGATTATTTAAAAAGATATTTCTCAAAGCTGAGACAAAAAGTTGATGCCATATTTAGCAGAAATCCATATTTACACAGAACCGATTGAAAAATCTATACATTCGAAGTATGGTGTACTTTTGCAATATTTTAATCAAGCACCTATCACCAGTGGTGATGGGGAACGGACATTTTCTATTTTTAAAGACGTTTTAACATCTAAAAGAAGTAATTTAACACAGGAACACATTGAACAAATTTTAGTTGTTCATAGTAATGTTTTACACTTTCAGTGTTTTACAGAAAATACATAGTTTTGGGTTTTGTTCTTTGTAAATTATTTTTATTCAAAATTTGTTAAGCAATTTCCTTGTCAGCATTATTTTTGTTTTAGCAGTAGTTGCTGCCGGTTGCCAAACCGTTTATTACATTCGCTTTGTTGTGCATTGACAGATACACATTAACTGCATATTGCAGTGAATTGTGATCTTAATTGCTTTCCTTGATCTTCTCAATCTTCAGGGCTTATCCTCATGGATATGTGGAAATATAATTGAAAGGAATAGGTATAAGTCATTTAAACAAACATTTCCCGTCTTATTTTTTTTTAATAAAAAAAAAGAAAAAATAAAAAAAATCAACTTTACAAAGTGTAAAATTGCACTGATACAAATTTAAGCAATGAGGATAAAAAAACTTTGATACCAACTGACGGTAAAAGTTATAAAAAACGTCTAATTGATTTACCACGAACAAAGATTTAAATATAAATATATAAACAAAATTTATCAGCTGTCATCAATTACATTACCTCCTCAAATCAAACGTCAAATAGAACTTTCTCTATTTTTCGCACGCATCCAAAATTGACCATGCGCAAAAATTAAGCATGTACCAAATAAGTTTTCCCGCTTTCTAACACATTACAATAATTTATATGAACAAAAAACTATACTCAAAAAAAACAGTCTGATAAGTTTTCTTAATATTTTCTATGATTACAAAAATATTATAAACCAGAATTATCAAATTTACTGAGCTCCTTATTGTAACACACTTATTTCTAAATACATAGATATAATATTAAAATATACATACATTCATTTTTGTATACGTCACGTCACAAAAACTATTATAAGAGAGACTCCAGATAGGTCATTTAATTTAAATTACAAGTTTAAAGACTCGTAAACAAACGAAAATTAATTTAACACATCCAAACACTATCAAAAAACACACACCGTAATTATCCAAAGTTTAAATTGAATAAAATTAAGTTTTATCCAATTTCAAATAACACAACCTATCTGCATAAAAACCACCCAGTCTCTAAGCATGAAGAAGCAGTAAACGCCATCAATACCCCTACCTAACATAAAAATAAATCAAAACAACTACAAGATATATTTATATATATTATTACAACTTCTAAATTGGCGCGAACTGCGAACATCACACAGGCCCCTACATCCTACAGTTGTGGACAAAAACACACATTATAATAAATTTTTACATAAAATATCAAATTTTTATAGTTATCTCTCTGTAATAAAATGTACATAAATATAATGTTTTTCATATCTTCTTTTATTACTTTCTGCAGGGAAAAATCCACGACAATATGTAGGTATGTGCCACTTATGCAGGTCGTCACACATATCAAATTGTTCGAAACTCACGGATCGCTTACAGAAACAAACCTATTGCTAATACAAGGCAGACGCCTATGGGCTATGAATAATCAATGGCTCGAGTCCGCTCTCTGCTAATAAAGATACATTAAAAAATATTCTTTATAAATTTAAGATATTTTAAAACGTTGATAATTTAATAAAATAATAGAGTAGGATACTAATATAGAATAAAAACATACTTAAAATTTTAAAGAAAAGAAGAAATTGTAGTCAATAACTTTTGCAATAATTAACAAAGTTTAATGAATATTTAATAGCCAATCAGAAGTAATTTGCAAGTGAATTCATTCGGAAGAGTTTAATCAAAATCCAAGAAATGTATTCAATAATTAGGATAAATAGCTTATATTCTGTAATATATCTTGCTGCAATGAATTTTATACACATTTATTAACTTAAAAAAAAACTATTTTTAATTAATAAATTTATTATATGACTATTGTGAAAGTGAACTATATTATCTAATTCAAATAACAGATAGATAAAAATATGAAATGTGTACGCTACGCAAGGGTAATTTGTTCAGACTCACTTTTAAATGTTAGCAACATTTTCGCCATGATGAGTATATTCCTGACTTCATTATTTCGCCCAAATTTAGCAGAAGTTTTTATGTTTAAAGTAAACTATTTTTTTTTTTTTGTGAATTATCTTTTACGTTGAAAAAACTGTTAAAGAGACTTACATAATTGTTATGATGAATCTGCTCCTTGTCATGAAATAATCTGTAATGTCTCCTTTCAAAGGCTATATGAGCACAGAAGCTGTTAAACATCCACGCCCTTCGTTTACTGTAACTTCTTCAGAAATTATTAATGAAGTCGCCGAATAAAAGCATGTGATATAGATTATGCTGTAAACATCTTAACCGAACAAGTACACAATTAAATATGAAAAAGTTAAGAGCAAAATGGGTACCGTGTTTACTTACCGCCGAGTAACTGCTAACGCGTGTTATAACTTGAAATTAGTCTATAGCTAAGTCCAAACGAAATCCAAGAGGAATTTTTTCGTCGATATACAGGCTCGCGATTATTTATGGAAACGATCAAGTATTCCGAGAACCGTTCGAGATATCTTACTGAAATTTTATACACGAACATGAAGAATCTTTTTGGCTACATTTTAAATTTTTTTATCGCATATTTGAAATCCAAGGCTAACTTGATTTTTTTTAAGTAGCAACACTGCTTGAATTTGGTATCGCTGGAAAGATATTTTTTTCCGAATTCAGCGATGTAAATATAGTATGTTTATTTTCCAAAATAGTTTAACAGAAAAGGGATAAAATGTGTTTCGGCCTCTTTTGGGGTAACAACAATAAAAAAACATTTATTAAATAAGAAACTATTTACAAAAGGTGTTGAAAGTGTCCACCACTTACTTCTTAGCAGTAAAATGGATACGTCAAATAAACCCTCGAATTGCGTTTTCCCACCAAATTAAAGCTATATCGGAAATTTTTTGTCGAATTCATAATCTGAGATCTTCGAGATTTTCTGGACTATTAAGGTAAACACGACTTTTTAAATACCCTCGAAAAAAAATCAGGCGATGCCAAGTCTGCTGGCCTTGCCAGGCATTCGATAGTTCCTCATCGATCGGTTTATAAGAAAATTTCTAACGTTAATTACATAGTCCACCATCTTACTGGAGCGACATTTCCTGATTTTGATTAAGTTTGGGGATGATGTTTTCTTCCAATAGTTTTAAATACTTATCTGCAGTCAAGTTGCCATCAAATAAAAAAGGTACTACAATATTTTTGCTACTAAATGCCATCCAAACATTGAATTTTCGGGGATACTGTGTATGCACATGATCCACCCAGTGCGGATTTTGTATCAATCCAGTATCTATACTTATATCTGTTAACATGACGATTTAAAGAGGATGTTAGTTCATTCGTGAAAATTACATTTGAAACAAAATTTGGATTGGTATTACTTTTTTTCATTATAACTTGGCAAAATTCAATTCTACGATCAAAATTATCTTCATTTAATTCTTGCGGTAATTGTATTTTGTAAGGATAAAAATATTTTTTATTATTTTTTGAACTGAACGGTCTACACATGGTCTAAAGCTAATTGTTGGACAGAAACCTTACCAGTGTCTATTACATCAATAAAGAAATTCAATGAATTTTTGTCATTAGTTTTTGTTTTTTGTCTTCCTAATTTTAGATGATTTTCACCGCTCTTGAAACTTTTGATTTATTGATGTTGCTATTTGGATGTACTTCATTAAATAACCGACAAACTTTAGCATAGGTTCGTTTTCTGTCGCCGTATCCAGCCATTGCTAATATTAGAATTCTTTCTCCTTAAATTAAATGCATCTAAATTCCGTATGATAATTGAAACAAATCCAAAACTCACACATGGACGTTAATATTTGCCAAGTGTAATTAAATACTTGTTTATCTGTCATCCGTAGTTCCATAGCCAACTAAACGTAAAATGCATTTACCCCAAAAGAAACCGAAGCACTTTTTATCCATTTTTTTAAACTAGCTTAGAAAAAAACATACTATATTTACATTACTGACTTCAGAAAAAATGCTCTTTCCTACGATGCGAAATTCATACGCGGTTGCTGTTTAAAAAAATCAAATTAGCCTTGGATTTCAAATATGCAATAAGAAAAAAAAAGAAAATATAGTCAAAAAGATCCAAACATTTCTTTATTTCCGTATATAAAACTTCATTTAGATATCTTGAACTGTTCGCGAGATATTTGGCCATCTCCAAACATAATAGCGACCCTGTATATTACGGTAGATGAAATCTGAGTGGATATTAATACTCTAGAGACAAAAGTACGATAGAGTTCTTCTGAAGAAAGTGTTCCTAAGGAGAAGGCAGAAATCTTTTTTTTACCAATAAGATTATGGCCATGATTGTTTAGCGTAATTTTTATTGGCTATTTACAGAAGGCGAGTCAAATAACTGGCCAATATTATGCTGATGTACTAACATGTTTCAATACCGAACTGAAGAAAAAAACAACCGTTTTTATGCAGAAAAAAAATCAGGAATATATTCCCTCTCATTCATCCGCTATAGCAAATGCTAAATTTGTTGAAATAAGATAAGAATTGGCTGTTACAGTTGCCATACTCATCGGATCTAGCTACGATCGATGATTTCATATTCTCAAGCTTGAACAAAAAATGGCTTGGTGGAGATAGGTTCGGGACAAATGAGCGGGTGATAGCTACAACGAATGCCAATTTTAACGAGCTTCTTAAATATGATCTTCAGGCGGTCTAAAAAAATTGTTGGGTTATAATAGTAATAATCATAATATTTATTGATTACTTAAACACGCAAAGAGTATACAATGTTAGTAAAAAGTATGAAACCCCCCAAGTATATCTGCAACGGTTCATTTATTTTAAATAAGATTTGGTATACGTTTGTAAAAAGATTCATGCATTCTGAAAATAATATTATATTTGCTGTGTCACTTCCGGTTATACCGGAAATAGACATGCAATTTGCTATTTTAAATGGAACAACCTGTATATTTTACATTTTTGAATGCCTTGTTAAATTTTAGATACAGTAAACCTTCACATTGCTATTGAGATCAAAAACATTACTTCCTGGAAATCAGTTTTCATTAGTAACATTATAAATTATAAGTCATGAATGAATTGGTAAAACGGCTAATTTCAAAAATAAGTCCTTTAAACTCGGGATTTTAACAAATTATTTATTTTAACAAAAAAAAAAAAAGGATCTGGTGACAACATTATATATTCAAGGCCTGACATTCATACTTTTATTAAACATTAAATGCACTAATGAATAATAACTATAATATATAATAATAATTTACGTTTTGTATTAAGTTAGCCATGAATGAACTACCAAACAACAAGGCCATTTTTCATTGTCAAATAAATGACTTGTCTAGTAATCTGCTATTAGTACAGTACAATTTTTAAAAGCTTTTAATTTCAAAATCGTTTATTGTTGTTAATATTACTTCTCTGTGGAGTTTGTTATTTTTGTTCTGTCTCTTATGGTGTTTGTAACTGAATCAAAACACATTTAATTTTTTTTTTGAAAGGCTATGGAAACAAAAACCGTTCTTACAATGAAGTTTTGAAATCTGTTCAATGAACTTAATCCAGGTAATCAAATCACAAAATCAGCGATTGTGAAAACTGTAAGACGTTATTTACGAACTAATCATTTAAAAAATGAATCTAAGTCTGGAAGGCCAAAATCGGCCACAAATGATAACCTAAAGTTGGATGTTTTATTAGTAATCAACCACACAGCTAGCTCCTGATAATGATATATGCCAGAGTTCCGTTATGAATATACTGAAATCTGAAAAGCTGAAGCCCTATAAACTTCACTTCTGTCACGAGTTAACTAAAGACGACCCTGATCGTAGAATAGAATTTTGTGAAAACTTGACAAACAGATGCATAGCTAGTCCAAACTTTATTAGAAGAATTGTGTTCTAAAATAAAGCATCGTTTTGTTTGGGTAGCTGGACTTTTCTTCATTGAATTGAATTTATTAAGAAATAATATTGTATCCGCTGTTGCTAGGCTTTATCCTGATCCAAACTATCCACTAATTCCTGCTGAGAACATATGGTATCAGCAAGACGATGCGCCTGTACATTATTCAAGAATTGTGTGGCAGTATTTGGATCAAGTTTTTCCTAGTCGATGGATAGGATGAAGGGGTGCCATTAAATGGCCACCTCGTAATCCTGATCTAACGCCTCTTGATTTTTTCTTGTAGGGTTCTCTCAAAAAATGGGGTATATAGAAGTAGACCAGCAAATTTAAATAAGTTTGAGGAACGCATAAGGAACTTATTACTATAAATGCCGGACGAAGTTTTACAAAATTCTTTGCGCGAATTTGACCGTTTAGGATATTGTCAGTTATTAGAAGGGCAAAATTTTGAACATTTAATCTAGTCAGCAAGTAATTCCTTTTGTTAAAATCCCTAGTTTAAAGGACTTGTTTTTGGAATTTTACCAATTTATTCATAGTTTATGATGTTACTAATGAAAACTGATAGTAACTGAAGTAATGTTTTTGATATAAATAGAATGCGAAGGTTTACTTATCCAGAATTTAACAAGGCATTCAAAAATGTAAAAATATGCATTGTGTTCCATTTAAAATAACAAATTGGATGTCTATTTCCGATATAACCGGAAGTCACACAGCAAGGCTGCTACTATTATTAGAATTCTTGAATCTTTTTACAAAGGGAGACCAATTTCATTTAAAACGAATGAACTGTTGCAGAGATACTTAGATGGTTACATAATTTTTACTAACACTGTTTAATAAGTAAAAAAATAGAAAAAATATAAGACCTAAACAAATGAAGAAAAATGATTGATTATACACTAACAAAAGAAATCTAACAAAATTACTAACTAACTAATTACAAGAACAAACAAACTAAATTATATATGAGATAACACTACATTTCCTCGTCAAATCAGCAATATAACGCCACGCGTATTCTTTATTACTAGAGAACGGATGCAATTTCCATAAAACACAATCGGCAATTGGAATTGTGTATAACGTCGCTCAGTACATCCCGGCGTAATTCAATGAAGTATTTGTTTGACTTACTCGGCCACCTGGTCTCGCTGCGATAACAACGGACAAGCCAGCTATTGTATTAGGAGAATATAGTGCTTTTTAAAGTGTTTTCATGAGCGTAGATAGAAGCGGGGTTTTTATAATGTATTTTATCTATTAGTTTATACTTCGTAAGATAAATAAAGTGCTGTGAGTTAGTTTCTTGTTTTCGTAGTTCTAACTGTTATTTACATCGTAATTTTTGTGATAGATCCTGTTTAATATCGTTTGATTGAATCTATTTCTACCAATTATTTCGACGTAAGTGTGCATTGAATTTCGTTCAGTTTCAATAACTTACGCACACATTTTTAGTTTTCATTTATTTAGATCTAGAGCATTGTTTAAGTTACTTTTTCCGATATGATATGGAAGAACGTCGAGAACGGGATCGTAAAACAATGGCGAGTTGGATTGACGGTCCTACTGATTGTATGTCCATTGTCAGTGATTCCGAAATTTATTACAAAATCCGTAAAATATCGTCAAAAATTCGTCACTTAGGATCGCAAACACATCTGATCTCTGTAAAACTTTTATGGCGGCTAATATTCCATTAAATAAACTTAGTAATCCCACTTTAAAAATATTTCTTCAAAAATATACTGGTCGAAATGTTCCTGATGAATCAACTTTACGCAAATATTATGTTTCTAGGTGCTATACGAGAACAGTAGAACGCATTAGAAGCCATCTTTTAAATCAATACATATGGATACATATCAATACATATCAATACATATCAATACATATGGATTAAAAACTCTGGTGCCGTCGATTGACCTTCTCATTTGCAAGTGCACTATTCATAATTTCAATTCCTATATTTCCGTTATATACATTCCACCTGAATTACCGAATTCAGCTTTGGATACCTTCTTCGAAGCACTTCAAATCCTTATAATAAACAAACCTATTTTAATTATTGGTGATTTTAATTTACCACAATATTATGAACATATTAGTTCCAGTACAGTGAGTACTAGAGTTTCTGCTTTCCTGGAATTTTGTGATTTTTTACAACTCAAGCAATACAATGCGATTGTGAATGCTGACGGTCGACTTCTTGATTTGGTCTTGTCGAACTTGGATCACAATCTAAGCACTACCCACGACCAGCATCCTTTTGTTCCTGAAGACGCATATCATCCTGCCTTGTCAGTTAATATGGAGTTTTTATCTACATTGAGACCGGATCAGTTTCCATCTACTAACTGTCAGTACAACTTCAGAAGGGCGAATTATGAAAAACTGTATGAGGACCTGGTGGAGGTTGATTGGTCCTTTCTGGATGGTATTAATGATTTTAATCTCGCCCTGGATTGGTTTTACAATGTTCTGAGCGATATATTTGATTCAACTATTCCGAAGATGTCGAAAAGCACCTCGCATTTTCCTGCTTGGTTCAATAATGAAATTAAATGTAACATTAAAGCAAAAAATTATTATAGGCGTAAATGGAAAGGTACTAATAGTCCGATGTTCTATGAAGAGTTCAGAAGACTGCGTACACTAACGAAATCACAAATATCTACTGCTTATACTGCATACATGGTGAATATAGAGACCAGCATCACGGCGGATCCTAGAAGAATATGGTCTTTCGTACGTTCCCGGAGGGAAACCTCACGTATTCCTGGAAAACTATTTTATATAAATGCTTGGCTTGACAAACCACAAGCCATTGTAGACGCATTTGCCAGTAATTTCTCGGAAATGTTCTCGACCGCCAATATTGTTGACTCTCCCACTCTAAAATCTCAATGTCAGCCGTTTTCTCTCTGTCGCATTACTGAACATACTATTTCCAGCATAATGGCTACTTTTCCTGATAGGTTTACCTCTGGTGATGATGGCATTCCCAGCCTCCTGATCAGGAACACCAAATTTGTTCTATCAGCACCACTAACCAAAATTATAAACCTAGCACTGCAGACATCATCCTTCCCCGATAGATGGAAGTGCGGCCGTATTGTTCCTGTATTCAAGAAGGGTGATAGCAGACATATTTCAAACTACAGACCGATTTCGCTCTTATCAAACTTTGCAAAAATTTTCGAACAAGTTTTGTTTGATGCTATTTACTTCAATACCCATTCATATATCACACAGCACCAGCATGGTTTTATGAAAGGTCGGTCTACTACTACAAATCTAGCTTGCTTTACGCAATATACGAATGAAGTCTTGGACAGTAGGGGTCAAGTGGATGTTGTTTATATGGATTATTCACATGCTTTTGATAGCATCAACCATATGTTGCTACTTCAAAAACTTGATAGCTTTGGCTTATCTCCGAATTTATATATGTTGTTGGGATCTTATTTATCTAATCGATATAATTATGTGTTTTATAATGGTTATGAATCGTACACCTTTGCAGTGGCTTCTGGAGTACCGCAGGGTTCTAACTTGGGACCTTTGCTTTTCTCATTATATATGAATGACCTTTTTCCACTGTTAAGATGTCAGGCGCTAGCTTACGCAGACGACATCAAACTATTTTCTGATATCGCCAAACCAGGTGATGCTATTGGCTTGCAGCATGATGTTAACATTCTTGTGGAGTGGTCTCAGAGGAATGAATTGTCTTTGAATATCGACAAGTGTGTGGTGATGTCATTTTCCAGGAAGAACGCACCAGTCTTATCACGTTATTTTATAAATAATCAGCATTTGAATAACACAAACTCGGTAAGGGACCTGGGAGTGACGTTTGATCCGGAGCTATCTTTTAATGATCACATTGTGGGCATCTGCCACTCGTCTTCGAGAGAATTGGGCTTCCTCATTAGAGCCTCGGGGTGCTTCAGCAGCATCTCCTTGCTAAAATCTTTGTATTTCACTCTTATAGTTCCGAAACTCGAGTATGCGTCTATTGTTTGGTATCCCTTCTACATCTCGCAACAGTTTCCAGTTGAACGTATACAGCGCCGATTTGTAAAATACCTCTTCTTCAAATCTAATCGTGTATATCCTGACTGGAGCACTTCCTATGAAGAACTGCTTCGACTCTATGGGGTTCAGTCTTTGACTGTTCGTCGAGTTAACTACAGCGCAAGGTTTCTTCATAATCTTCTCCACAATAAAATTGATTGTGCCGCGCTGTTGTCTAGGGTCAGATTCAATGTGCCTAGTGTTAGTACGCGTAACCCTGTTACTTTCTTGCTGTCGACCCCAAGGACGAATCTACTGATGAGATCACCGATATTCCACTTGATGAGGAATGCTGAAGCATATTATAGTGACATATTCATTGGAGAGGTGGACACTAAGGATATGTGAACCTTGACATCATAATTATTACTTATTTGTTATATATCAAAATTATTTTAGTTATGTAATAATTTAACATAGTATGTGTATTCATACATCTAATTTGTGTACTTATTGCTCTGTAATTGGGATTACCTGTTGGGCAAATTAATAAATATTATTATTATTATTATTATTATTATTATTATTATTATTATTATTATTATTATTATTATTATTATTATTATTATTATTATTATTATTATTATTATAAGCGCCGACGAAACGGTGGATATGTTAGGACGCTGTGTGGTAAATGTTGTAACTGGTGTACTACATCCAACTATTATCTATAACTCATATGTAATAGCAACAAGTGTTATAAATAGAGTTGATGCGGAAAGAGTTGCTGAAACCATTAAGGAGAATATGCAAAAAATGCTTCATTCGGACGCCACGTACAAAGAAAAAATACTTTTATTTGTCAGTGATAGTGCTGCGTATATGTTAAAAACAGGCAGACTATTGAAGAAAACATATCCTAATATGCTGCATATTACTTGTGTAGCACATGCTCTCTCCACAGAATCTGTGAATATATCAGAGACACTTTTCCGGAAGTTGATAGACTTGTATCAGCTTTTAAAAAGTTTTCAGAAAAGCACCATTGAGAGTAGCTCTTTTCATAGAAAAATTTCCATCTCTGTCACTGCCTCCCACTCCAGTAATAACTAGATGGGGAACATGGCTGGAAGCTACTAGTTATTATGCTGAGAATTTCGATAGTCTAAAACATTTCGTAACACTGCTAAAGGAGGATGCTAGAAGTATTGGTGAGTGCAAGGAGCTCACACAAATCCAAAATTTAAAAAATCAGTGGTACTTTCTTCAGGAACACTTTGGAAAATTGCCAAAACTAATCACTTATTTTGAAAATCGAAATCTCAAATTAAATGACGGATTAACCACATTAGATGTGGCTGTTAATAATTTGAAAAGTATTCCAAGTGACTTCGGATGTGGCCTTCGGCAAAAGTTTGAAGCAATTCTTAATAGAAATCCAGATTTAATTACATTGCAGCAATTATGTATGGAGACAATTCCACAAAATCTTATGGCTAAATATGAAGAAATAAAAGAATATTTTCAGTATGCACCTATAACCAGTTGCGATGTAGAAAGGACGTTTTCTATTTATAAGTATGTACTTAATTCAAAGAGAACAAAATTGACAGAAGAACACCTTGAGAAACTATTGCTAGTCAATATTAATACTCCTTTACTCAACTTGAACGACAAAATGAACAAATAAAAATGTTCCATTTATAGAAATAAAATTAAAAACTTTAAAAATACAACTTTTCAACAAATACATATGTATTTCGTAATTTTATAGATCACCACCGGTTTGTTTTCCAATTATATAAATAAAATTAATTAATAAATATGTATTTCGTAATTTTAGATAGATAGATCACCACTCATATGTTTTCCAATTACATATATAAATAAAATTAAAAACTTTATAAATACAACTTTTCAACAAATAAGTATGTATTTCGTAATTTTACAGATCACCACCCGTTCGTTTTCCAATTATATAAATAAAATTAAATATTTTAGAAATACAGCCTTTCGCCAGTACTGCACTGGTCTCTGCGTCATGTGGTAAGCATGGTTATATCATGTAACCATAGTAAATTACTATGGATACATGATATAACCATGGTTATACCGCAAACATCCTCAGCTCTACTTATTACTGATAAGAAGCAATACGCGTTATCAGCCACGTGTGCTGAATCCTAATATTCAGATAACAAATTAGTATATAAAGGCGAACGTATATAGAATAAGCTAAGTTATTATAAAAATATTTTTCGGCAGCACATAAGTAGTGTTAATTATTTTGTAATAGTTCAAAAGTGTTGTAATAAAGAAATTCCTCAAAAGAGAAATTTGTTTATAATCTCCCGAAAGGGGAAATTATAAATTCTTATTTTATTATGTATTTAGACGATGTATAAATACTGAAAGAAAAAAAAATATATTTAAAAATATAGGGATTGGAAAAGAATATGGGTGAAGAAAGCTATGTATATAGAATTTGATGGAAATTATGGGAAAATAATTTTTTTGACATCCTTCCGTAAAATTACCCTGGTATATTGGTATTTACGTTACATAGTATTTCATATATATATATATATGTAAAAGACATGAAAGTCAGACAATTCAAGGTTTACTGTCGCTTCACTTCCTTTTTTCTGTTGTAAACGTTTTATGTTGCTCTTTATTTACTCGAATTACAGAACTAGCAACCTTTTCAGTTTATCATACCGTGCATGAGATAATTTTCACAGCAAAAAGAGGAATTTATCAAAAATGAAATGAGAAACATCCTGTTTTGAACCGTTCGTCCACTGCGACAGTGCATCTTTCAACCGTTAACATTTCTGAGCTTTGAAGTGGTCGCGCGCTCGATAATTCACGCTAGGGGGCGTTCGCGAAGATCGAAAGTTTAACGGCTTCACGTGCACAGGAGATGTATCGGCTAATTTGATGGAGTGACGAGGGAAAATGTAACCCCAAAAAAGTGCGTTATAGAGGGAAAACTTTCGTCGGAGACGAACTCTTAATGCGTGAAAGTTTGGTTTTTCGGCTAAGCGTTTCGATGTTCAATTTTGACGTGACTGTGCGTTTGTCACATTTGGAATGTCATTATCACATGTGAAAGCGAATATTAAAAAGTCGAAACGTATTTATTAAAAAGCATTATTAAAAAGCACCGTTTTAATATGTGTCTTGTATATTAGATGTATACAGTACCAAATTGTGAATTAGCTTATTATTCAATTTAGAAGTTTTTGCTAATTGTTGTATTTTAAAATACATTAAAAAATATAAAACAATTTTGTTCAATATTTCCGAAATCCTTTCCTTCCTATTGTCTGCAGTGTCTTGTTAATTTGTTATCTTTCTCAAAATATCCTTCGAATGTTTCCTACAAGAAAAATCTTTTCTACTTTAAAGACGGTCTGATAAATTACCGGATTGTTTACTATGCTCAAGTTTTAAGACACTATGGTTAGACCTAGCATCATTCTCTACGAGGGTGTAAAGTGTATTTTTTTTTTCTAAAGGATTAATAAAGGCAGTTAGGCCCTTTCAGTTAGTTTTATCTTGTATGAGGGTGGGTTCATTGTTTTCTGTTATTGTGTAATTATTAGGAACCGGAAACGAGAGGCCGAAATTACGATGGACCATATAAATAGTCTATAACATCGCTAAGTACAACACGCAATTATTGAATAGCACTATTCGGTTAACCGCACATCTGTTTTTGTCGTTGAACTATGACGCACTTATTTCAATATTATACTTAAATTCCTTTCTTCATGGGCATAGATAGAAGCGGGAGGAGTTTTTATAATTCGTTTTATTTATTAGTTTATATTTCGTAAGATAAATAAAGTACGGTGAGTTAGTTTCTTTTTTTCATCGTTTTAACTGTTAATTACATATATAAATATATATATAGCAAACGCCAATTAAGTTGGCGTGAGGAGGGGTAAGTTCGCGCAGTAAATCGTACTCCTTTTTGTACTTTTATGTTTATGAAAACACATTTTCCACATTTTGTAATAGATTATATACAATTTAAGAATACTTTGGATATAACTTTAAAATTTTTTTCTGAAACTGGTAGTCTCTTAAGAAAATCAGGCAGCCGAGCAGTTAAGAAACGTATACCTCAAGTTGTCAATCGTGTTGTAGAAATAATGGAAAATGAACCACAAACATCTGTTCGACATTTGAGTCAACAAATAAACCTTTCTGTAGGTACAACTCACAAGTTATTAAAAAAAGATATGCAACTTTATCCATACCGTGTCACAGCAGTACAAGAATTGTTAGAAATATTACCCACGTAGACTACAATTTTGTAATTGGTTTGTAAATACGAGTATGAACAATAATGGAGAACTTTCGCAAAGAGTCATCTTTACTGATGAAGCATGGTTTTATACAACGGGATACCTAAATTCATAAATTACAAGAATTTGGAGTAGTGAAAATCGACAGCTAATTAATGAAGAATCGCTACATCCAGAGAAAATTGGTATTTGGGCAGCGATAAGCCAAAGGCGAATCATTGGACCAATATTTTTTCAGGGAACGTTAACTGCTCAAAGGTACCGTACGGAAATTTTACAACCATTTGTCAATCAGTTGCATAATGATGAACTTCAAAATGCATATTTCCAACAAGACGGAGCACCTTCTCACTGTACTGCAGAATCTTTGGATTATTTAAGAGAATTTTTTGATGAGCGTATAATTAGTCGAAATGCTGAAATTGCCTGGCCTGCACGTTCATGGGATTTAACACCTTGCGACATCTTTTTGTGGCCTTATCTAAAAAATAACATATTTCGAACACCTATATTGAATTTGAATGATATGCTACAGAGAATCGAACAGAAATGCATGGAAATTAATAACAATCCAGTAATGTTGCAGAATATCATCAGAAATTTTGAACGGAGGATTTTAAAGTGCATTTATCTTGAAGGACAACATTTTCAACATTTGTTATAGTTTTCAATAAATATCTATTATTTATTATTTATTTGTATGTATGAAACTGTCAAAATATACAACTTCGCAGGTTAAGTAGTAAATTTTAATTTAGGACATACTTCAAAATGTTCTCAGTAAATCACATGCTACTAGATTGACTTTTCAAACGAACACTTGCTATGTATATTTCATAACCAGCTGACTTGAAAGTTGTCAAATAAATGTCAAAACTATTAGAAATAAATAACTTCATAGATATTTCGTAAATTCCACGCCAATAGCGATCCAAAGACTTTTTGATCATACGATATTTCTGAGTGCAAGGAACTAATACAAATTCCAAATTTAAAAAATCAGTTGTACTTTCTTCAGGAACACTTTGGAAATTTGGCAAAATTAATCAATTATTTTGAGAATCGAAATCTCAAATGAAATGATGCATTAACCACATTAGATGCGCCTATTAATAATTTTAAAAATATTCCAAGTGACTTCGGATGTGGCATTCGGCAAGAGTTCGACGCAATTTTTAATAGAAATCCAGATTTAATAACATTGCGGGTATCTAACTGCTAAATAGGCTGAAATAAAATATTTCCAGTATACACCTATAACTAGTTGCAATGTACAAAGGACGCTTTCTATCTACAAGGATGTATTTCATTCAAAGAGAAAAAATTTTACAGAAGAGAGCCTTGAGAAAGTATTGCTAGTTAATATTAATACTTCTTTACTCAACTTGAGCTACAAAATGAACAAATAAAAATGTATTTTGTATTTTATAGATCACTACCCATTTGTTTTCCAATTCTATAAATAAAATTAAAACCTTTTAAGAACACAAATTTTCAATAGTACGCCCGTAAGCGATGAGTCATGGGACTCTCGTGTCCGGTCCCTAATAATCATCCTATTTGTTAGTGTTACGCACGACAATATTGTAATGGAAGAAGTATCCTTAGTAGTTTTGTCACTCGTTTTTTATTTAATGTTCCGAAACTTTTTCCTCAGAAAATCTAACATCTTCCGTGATTTGTTTCTGAATGTACCTTGCTAATATGAGATCTGTGAAACCAATATAACATAAAACGTCATAGTCCAACTTCCTTCAATCTTGAGACGTACGATGAAATATCTTGAAGTGTAGGCACACCGGAAACGCACTTTTCTTACTTTCTTTGGTTAAACGTGTTTTCTATAAGACGATACTTAGTTTAGTCCTTTCTCTGACATTTAGCATAGGTGATTTTCATTTATTAACTTCGTAGATCTTAGGACGACTATAATCTCGTATGTTTTTATTCCAGCTTTGGCTTCTTTTATAGTATCCTTTCCTTTGCTCATTACGTAACCTTTTCTTTATTAAAATAACAAAATAAAAATAATAAACATACTAGAACTATCGCGAACTTTGGTAAATTTAATGTTTGCAAATAAACTCCACATGCATGCATACATTACCTATACTCCGCGTACTTCATATAATTAAAAAACTACGGGTAAAGAACATACTTTATAAGGAGTATAATGCCCCTTTGCCCCTAACTCAACTGAAATAAACCAAGACAATATATATTACAGAAATTGGGTGTTTGTTGTGGGAATTTCGCAATTATATATAATTATGGAGATTTTAAGAGTTAGGCTAATTCAATTATTTACTTATACATATACCGCTCGAAATAAGAAGAACGTACGACAATTGGGAAAGATTAAATTATATAGAATATATATTAGGCTGGGTCAAAAAAAAAATTTTCTTCATTTCTTGAGAGGCTCAGTGATAAAAAGGTGCTAAATGGTATAGCTAATCTGCAAAAAAAAATTTAATACATTATTTAAAGTTTTACTGCCTCCGGATAGCGATAGAAATTTCAGAAAAAGTAGATTTTTGACATCACTTTAATAATACTTTTTCAGTTACATATCTATACAAGTTTTATGCAAAATAATTCTAAATTTCGGTATATAGAGGTAATCCGGATATAAAACTGTACTTTTACAATGTGGATTCACACTGTTAAATTTCCCCAGAACACGCATTTACATATCGCTACCTTAATATAGAAAGTCCCTAACTCAATTTATTACAAATCCAGTTTTTTTTTTTGATATTTCGATATATTAGAAGATCATCTATCGAAACATGCAAAAACCTCGATTAAAAAAAATGAGTTAGGGCATTTCTATATTAAGGTAGCGATATACAGCACTGATTCAGTTTAAAGGTTCAATTAGACGTGCCACAGCCCTAACCATATAAAACCAATCGTATGTGCTACAATGTTTTCGATTTTGGTAACATGCCGTAACGCCATAGCCGTAACCGTAGATATTAATTGAATTTTGGTTACGGCTATGGTTACGGCTATGGCACGTCTAATTGAACCTTAATACGGACAAATAAGTCATTAAAAGGAACAATAATATAAAATTCTGCTTTTTTATATATTACAAAAACTAAAAAACGTGCTGCTTTTGTATATGTTATCTAAACGGTTCAAGGCAAAAACAAAATAGTGAAATCCCCGTACAATCTTTATTTCTTACTACACGGAATTAGATGAGACAAGTGTGACGCGATCGTTAAAATAATTAGTGTTGCGTTGTAAAATGCTGTCATTTATTTGTTTATTTTATCATTTGAGAAATGGAGCATACCAGAAATAGTTGGAGGTGTCCTTTGTTTGGTGTTTTATGTGATTTGAAAGATAATATATTACCAACTTATGAAGATGTGATGAAATTTTATGAGTGGACCCGTCATAGCTTAAAATATGAGAGGGAAACTAAAAAGGAGCCAACATATAAAGAAATAGAAGCCATTGTAGTTGCAAGAATAATGGAAATATGGGAGAAATCGTCTATACCTACAGTAGAGGTTAAACGAATGAAGGTAATGCTACAAACATATCATTTAAAATGTAAAAATCTTTTGAAGTCTCACCCAAAAATACCTAAAAACAAGTTAGAAAAGTTTCTTTGTGAAAGTAACATTTTGTTTGATATTTCGGCATGTAAGTACAGAGATTTTCTTAAATGTGCTTGCATTAAAAACAAAAAAATACCTGAAAGAGAGCGAAGTTTTATAATAGATCAAAGAACGGTTAGACAAATGGCTATAAGTAGTGTAAATGTTGGAACAACAATACAGATTAGAAAGACATTAAAAAGAAAGTTGTTACGAGAAAAATCTACTCTAAAGCAACAAGAAATGGCCGAAATACCTACAGATAAATTGAGTAGTGCATCTGAAACCGAATGTGTTCAGTCGGATTGTGAAGAAACACGACATTTTCAATTGCGTCCTTCAAAAACTGAAACAAAAAAGGGGCAATTGATTTTAGCTTATTATCAAAAACATGCGATAGATTTGGAGTATCAGACAGGGCACATCATCAGGGTACATCAGGACCACAGACATTTTTGGGGAAAATTGGCAAGGCACTTGAAAACTGTGAAAAAAGACCTATAGTGAAGTTTCAACCAATTCCCACAAACTTACCAGAGCTCTGTGTTGAAGATATAAGTGCAGATCAGAAGTATTTGTACAAAATAGTTAAAACAGTTTCCACGGATATAGCTGCAAATAATTTGGCAAATAAATCACCCGGCAAAATGTCTCATGCTCGATGGCTAACACGTGCTAACAGAATTCTTCGTCTATATATTTCAGTTAAGAACCCTTCTGCAAACCATACCACTCTTGCAATTTATATATTATCAAGGTTTACGCTCCAGTTTGGTTTTCTATAAAAACTCTCCCCAGCTGTAAAGACGGACCACGACACCTTTTTAAACTAATTAAACTAAGCAGAAAAATCTGCTTTTTCTGAAATTTCTATCGCTATCCGGAGGCAGTAAAACTTTAAACAATGTATTAAATTTTTTTTTTTGCAGATTAGCTATACCATTTAGCACCTTTTTATCACTGAGCCTCTCAAGAAATGAAGAAAATTTTTTTTTTGACCCAGCCTAATATATATTCAAAATTCGCTCTTATGAGCGCGAAAAACTGACAAAGATATTTTTTCGCGCCGCTGTGCGATGGACTATATTTTAAGAGACGATACCTTAAAGTTGACTGACAATAAAAAGAAGAATAGTTTTGTTATTACATATCTCGCTTTAAGTTTCATTCAGTGGTCGATCGTTACATTCGTTCGATACAATTTACATTTACGTCTTCGATTAATGATATATTGTTACCAAATAGGACGTTAAATACGCGTAGAGCAGACATCCTACATCTTCTTTTAAAAAAATCATCGAACCCTTAAGTATACAAACCTATCAACACCATGTTATCTTTTAGTTTTGATAAACCTAAACATTGCATTCAATAGCGGTATTTTTATAGACATTCTAAATCCATTATATTTGTTACTTCTCGTAACAAAAACAACATTTACGTAATACACAGC
The DNA here is from genome assembly GCA_935421215.2 of Melolontha melolontha. Classification (NCBI taxonomy): domain Eukaryota; kingdom Metazoa; phylum Arthropoda; class Insecta; order Coleoptera; family Scarabaeidae; genus Melolontha; species Melolontha melolontha. The sequence goes on along the minus strand of OW285242.1, from coordinate 70,736,557 downwards.
ATTTTAATAGTTTACTTGAATGCTTGAACAGCCAATTTTGTACGTGGTTATGGACCTTAACATAGAACAATGTAATAGTTTTTATAACGCCAACAGTTGTTATGTATTTAAACATACGCTGAAGCGTATGTGTATGTGTAACATCAATAGAGGTATTTACATTCAGAATATTTTGAATTCATGGGCATCACGTAGTATAATTTCCAGGGGGTTTTAATTTTGGTGTTTGCGTCGTAATTGACAATATTTTGCGTATATTCTATATAATTTAATGGTTCCATTTTTCGTATGTTACCTTTTTGTCTCAAAGACACTGGTAGCAGCTGTAATAAATGAAAGTTTACTTGATTTAATTAAATCAATATTTAGTTTTTAATTTAGATATTCGCGTTGACGTGTTTTTAAGAATAATTAATTCACCAACAATTTTTTATGATTTATGTACTTTTAAATCATTACTTTAATCATGACTACAATAATACGGAAATTACTGGCCATTTGTTTCCTCCACCAAAAAAACTGTACGTTGTTTGATAGCCAGAGTAAAGAGTAACCTGTTACAAATATGTAATTAGTTAAAAAGTACATTGTTCTTTTTTCTTTATATATAGATATTGTTTTTAAATAAACCTTTCTTATGGATAATATTTATTGTTACAAAGACCTGGCATTTATATTTAATTTACATCAACTGTCAAAATAGTTAATACTTTTCCAGTATATCGTATTCTGACAATGAATTTTTTGTGTGTATACGCTATTTATGCTGTTAGTGACAAAAACAAAATCAAACGACTATGCAAATTTTACTTTCCGTTATTACAAAAATAATATTTAACACAAGTCAGTATAAAATTTCAAATATTTTTCATTCAACCACTCGATACATGAAGAAAAAATAATAACAAAACCTATCGAAACTAAAAACAAAATAAATACAAAAATATATGTTCATATTTGGAGCTGGTACAATCAAACAAATTGTCAAGATTTCAAATTAATAGACTAACGAGATTATTTACCATCACCATCAAAAGCAGTTTTACTGAAACGATATACAAATTAAACATTTATACATCACCAATTCTACAAAATAAATGTTAGTTTTTCCAATGCTTCATGGAGTATTTTACAAACAAAAATAAGTTTTGAAATGGTATTATCGTAGACAGATTCTAGAGATGAAATCCATTGCCACTCTCACTAGTTTCAGACAAATCGATTAAACAAATAAAACAAGCAACGAAGAAGAATGAAGCATGGATATTGTAAAATGCTGAATGTAGAAATATTGATGTATATTTCCTCAGGATCGTCAAATCAATAGTATCTTCAGTGTTTAGGGACTAAAAAAGAACTGATAAATTTTCGCTTAAACATCATTTTTATTAATATAGGAGGTGTGACTATAAAATAACAAGACTGATGCTTGAAAATTTTTTATATGTCAGTGCAAATATTTTCATTTTGTTCGATTGTGAGAATTTTCGGCACCATTTTTGTACACACGTTTTGGATGTTTAAATTCTTATTTAAAATTCGCCTCACACATTCTTCGTCAATACCTTAATTTCCAGCAATCGCACAATTAGTTGACGGTCAGAGCCGATCAGATTACCGAGTTTTTCAATATTTTCACCCGTTTTTGACGTGGAAGGGCGTCGTCTTCGACGTCTTCGACGTCTTCTCGGCCATCTTGGAAACTCTTAAACCACTCAAATGCCCTGGCACGTGATAAACATTCATTGCTATATATTTCTTTTTTAATAAAATATATGTCTCGGTAGCGGTTATTCCAAGCTTCATATGAAATTTCACGACAAATGTTGCTCTATTAAAACAATTCATTTTTCGGACAAAAATAAGTCTTCATTTGTATAAGATATATTCTTATGCAAATGAAGACTATTATGTCTACAGACACGGAAGGGTACGCAATCGAAAAAAAGGGTTCACGCTACAGAGATGTCGACTTTGGTGCATGCGTAGTTCGTTTGTGGTAGCATCTGTCTCGTTACTTTATGCCCACACCTCGTATATGTTTAACATTTTTTAAATTAATTTTTACATTTGGTATTTCATTAATACTCTATATTTTATTTTGTCAGTGTATTAATATTTTTATTATTTGAGACATTAATCGCTACATCTTATCTACGATTATACAACCATACAGAGGACATAACATTGCATATTCAAACACTCTTCAATACTTGCACAACCGCTCCATTAAAAAACGTATATTGTTCCGAAAGGAGGCCACAATAAGGATCAAATAATACGAGAATAACATATGAAAGCGAACAAAGAATAAACGGCTTGGATATAAGGATCAAATTTCTTAGGGAACAAGGACAAGTTTTATTTGGTTTCGTTTTTAATTTTTTTTTACTTGATGCCCTTGTTGTATATTGCTCTGGTTCATACCATACGTATACACTGCTTATGTATTACAATTCGGTATCATGGGCCAAGTTTCTCTTTATTATTTGAATTTTTATGCCACGTAAAATAGAATAAAACCGAAGTACATATTTATATACATTTTAAAATAAATTTATTCAAATATACTCTTAGATTTTAATACGCTACATTTATTTTCTGCAACTTTTTTTATTTCCTAATTTACTGATATTTCTTTGAGTAGAAACATAACTTAGTGTAACAATTTGCGTTCGCAATGAAAATATATTGTTTATTTATAAATAATGATAATAGTAGTTTAAGGAAGACTGCAATTGATTCGATATTCCAAAAATATGTGTCTATACGAGGAGTTATCATTGATTATAACTAAACGCTCCTATATGTGATGCTGTCTACATCGTTTGTGAGTCGCGAAGTGGTGTCATTGCATGTGGAAACCTTTTTTTTTTCAATTTTTTATCGACGTGTCGGTTTCCGTTTGTGATTTTTCAAATTATATTAAGGAAATGTCCTGAGAACTGGCACAGAAACGACTGAATTCTCCATCATGATAACGCAAAGTTACATACCGCTATCATTATACAGCAGTTTTTGACGAATAACAATATGACTGTTGTTCGTGATCCAGGATATTCGCCTCAGCTGGCTCCTTGAGACTATTTTCTTTTTATAAAGATGAGAATCAATGGAAGAGGGGAGGATTTGACACGATAGAGAAGATGGGAGCTGTATCGCAGACTGTGCTGAACAGATTAGAATAAGACTTTCATAATGCATTTCCTTTGTGACAGAGGCGCTACGACATGTGTTTGCTGTCTCAAGGATACAAATTTGAAAGTAGTAGAAATGATCGGAATGTGAAAATGAAACACAATAAATTGTTCTTACAATTTATTCACTGCCATCCCCTTCAAAGTATTCTCCTTCCGTATGAATACGACTTGTTCATGACTAGAAGCAGTGCTGAAAGCCTTTGCGTGTTAACATTTTCAACACATTTGCAGTTTAAACTGCGGAAATAGGAAGAAGTCACAAGAGGCTAGATCTGGGGAGTAGGAAAGGTGAGGTAGTACTGCTGTCTTCGTTGAGGGTAGAAACTGGTGCACAACAAGCGACATGTGAGTAGTGCATTATCGTGGTGTAACATCCACGAACTGTTGCGACATTTCGCAGGCCGCTTCCGTCGAATGCTTTCTCTTAGTCGTCGAAGAACAACGCAATTTAAAAGGCCATTAACTGTTTCGATCGTCCGTTAACTGTTTCACCTGCTGGGCGAAATTCTTTTCACACGATGGCATCAACGTCAAGGAGGCAAATCAACATCAACTTGCTTGGAACTTGTTGTCCTTTCTTCGGTCGTGGAGACGATGGCGTCGTCTACTGCGATGACTGCTGCTTTGTTTTGGGATAATACTCATGCGCCCATGATTCGTCGTCAGTAATGATTCTGGTACTTAAGTTCGTATCGCTTTCGGTAGTTTCTTTCAGCTCTGTGCACACATGAACATTTTTGTTCAATACCGAGTAACTTTAGCACAAACTTGACGGCAATACGCCGCATGTTGAGTTCCCCGGATAAAATACAAACGCCGTACGACAATCCGACAATTTACAAATGTCATGGATTGTTTTGCTTCGGTCTTGCAGGATAGCATAACGTACTTTGGCCATATTTTGTCGGGTGTTTTCTGTCGATGGACGACCGCAACGCTCATCATCATCAACCGACATGCGTCCATTTTTAAAACGGTTGTACCACTCATAAGTTTGCGTCTGGCCTAAAACATCTTCATTAAATGCTTGCTTAAGCATTTTCAGGGTTTCCGTTTTCATTTTACCAACTTCGAAGTGAAATTTAATGCACGTTCTTGGCTACTTCACATCAGACATTGTAGTGTCGCAGAATAACTCACACACAACTCACCTAGCAAAGTACCGTTTGATAGACTGACTTAGTATAGATGTAGCTCACGCCATCTAGCGCTGTAGAGGTGTACTCTCATCGCTTCGTGCGTCACATTCAGGTTTCGGGAATTTCCGAGTAGCACCTCGTATATTTAAAATGTGAAGATAATAAAATGGGCTTACAAAGCACGAAACTTTTTCTTGACAAGTATTCTTTTGTCTTAGGGTTAGCTAATTCCCTTATTAGGGAAAAGTCTTTCCTTGGAGACTGTGGTTAAGTAAAAACTCAAAAAAGGTATAAAACCCCTTACTGCAATTAACAATCGTCTGCTAAATACGTATTTAGACAACTAAGTTGTCATCATCAGAAGGTAAAACCACTAATCAATGTGTTGAACATGGGGCACAGTCAAGCTGACAACATAGAATCGTGTTCACGGCGTCCACGTATACACTTTCAAGTGAAAACGTAAACTAAAATTACGTCAACTTATCTTTCTTAAGAAAACGGCACCATATGTTTATTCTCAACACACTCAACCTTTTCTAAGAACGAAAAAGACACTCCATTGAAAAGGACCATTGTCCGATTTAAACGTATTGAATTTGTTTTTAACGATATGAATGCTTTCGTATGCATCGAGATCTCTGGGGTTGTTGATGTTTTTTTTGCAAATTTTAACCCTTTTACCGATACGTTGTGATTCGTGGCCAATGCATGGTTAGCGACGTTCGATTTTTCTGGTCTATTAAATTTAATATGTGATATATGTTCTTTAAAACGAGTTACTATTGTGCGTTTAGTTTGACCTATATATTTCAAATTATGGCGGAGTATTATAGCTCAGAAAAACAAATGGTATAGGAAGATCATACTAGAATTTGCGGTACAATGTTAGTAAATGCATACTGGCTTCATACTCAATTTGGTGCAGTTAAAAAATACTTTCGAACAGTTCACTGAAGTGATAATTGACGCATTGTTAACTAAAAAAGAAGATATAACGTTATTGTCTTTGAAACGTAAAATGCACACTAGTTAAAATAAGCAGGAAGTAAGCAGGAAAGGCAGAAGAGAAAATATGATTGACTTTACCTAGAAACATAGTCATTTTCGATTTTTTCAGTGTTCCCTCATATTAAGAAATAACTAATTGATGAGAAGATACGTGTTGAAAATTTAACAACATAATGTTAAGTTTCACAAAGACATATGTAGACACTACATCTGCTTCAATACAATCTGGCTTCATCGGGTGATGATAAATACAAATTCAGTTTACAAAATTATTGGTTAAAAACATAGAAATCCAGAGAAGCAATTATTATAAATTATAAGGAAAGGGGAATACATATTACATATTTAGATTTAATAGGGAGGTGGGTGAGCTATTTACATCTGACTGATCATTTAGAATTCTACATATTTTATTAAATTTACTAATTTCCAAACAAACATCAGTCAGTGACGGTGAACAGGAGAAATTTTTTTTTTTTTGAGAAATTCGTAAATAATAATTTTAATAAATATTATGAATTCTTGCAACTTATGTAAAGAAAGAAAACCATTTTTATAAACAACACTGCATATCATTGTACAGCAATATCCTAACACATTTAGATTTTATTCTACTTTTCCTTAAATTATGTCTTTCTTTAGTTACTATTCGAAACATAAATGGCGTTAAGCGCTAATAGTTAATATCGCTTGATGGTGAAAATTAGGTGTGACGCACTAGTGACTCGCGCCCCTGAGTTGAAACGCAGAGTAATCCACAGGTAGGTCACGCCGAATTGAATTTGTTAAGTCTGAACATTTTGCTCCTGGGTGAAGGCTTCGAAATCAAGTCTCCATTTTCGTCGATCATATACCATTTTATGTCAAGCCTCTCCGCAAAAATTTCTCTAGTTTGTCCCTTTACTTTTTCTATTATCATGTACACGCTCATTTTCGTTCTTCAACTGAACGCGATTCCACTACAGTATTTACCCACCTATCACTTTTTATGTGTACTAAATAATCCATGTTTCTCATGTTCTTGTATTATAAGTTAGCGACTATGTTTTCGTTGTGCGAGGTGGTACCCAAAAATTCCCGAAACTTATATCAGGCTTAATTATAATTAAACCCCACTAGGAGGAGTTGTCTACACTGTTTGTGAATCAGTATATTAATCGGTGTCATTGTAATAAAAACGTTCTATGTTGGTCAATCATTTTTTATTATTGAGTCTGTTTGTACTTGTGATTTTTAGATGGCCGATTTGAAGGAACATCGTATCGCCTATCAAGTTCTGTTTTAAGCTCGGCAAAATGAAAAATATTTAGAGAAGCATTCCGGACCGACGGCTTGGGTGAAACACAATCTTACAACTGGTTTAAACATTTCGAAAATGGCCGAATAACAAATTGATCTGTTTTTTCAATATTGATGGGATAATCCACAAACAGTTCCTACCTTCAGTTCAGACGATTAATAGAGAGTTCTATCGTAAAGTCCTAAGATGGCTAAAGGAGGATATGAAACGGAAACAGTAGTAAAGGAGAAATAACTGGGATATTCACTATGATAGCGTAAAGTTACATACTGCTGACACAGCAGCTTTTAGGGAGAAACAACATGGCCTTGGTTCCTCATCCAACGTACTCGCTTTACTTTTTTTATCTTTTCAAAGATAACAATTGAGTTGAGGGAACGAGGATTTGACACGATAAAGGAGATTGCAGACGGCCTCGTTTTCAGAGAAATATAAATGTGGCCTTTAAAAGGGTGTTTTAGAAGCCAAAAGGATTCCTAAATATTACTGATGCATGCGTGAAGAAAACCAGTTTTCCGAAGTAGATCTCAACTTCTAGGATCTAAGTTTGATCTTTTGAATTTATCATTTCAATTTGTTTGTTTTATTAAGATTTATGGATGATCTGACTTTCCCTTTCAAGATTTCTAAGCATAACTTTTAATCAGAATAATTGAAACATACATGAGTAGGTAAACCCCACCAGTTTTGTATAATACAAAGGTATTTTTAATAATATAAAATATTATTAAAAATCTGGTGTGAAGAACACAAATGCAGGTTCACTATTAATATTTTCTGTGAACGTGTCCGAATATATCCTATCCCCAGAGACGTAGATACGTATTTCGCTTTTCTACAAGCTCATCGGTACGCCCCTGCTGGAGAAAGAATATTTCCAGACACATTCACAGAAAAAAACCACCTCGCCCTATCACCATAATTATCCAGACCGAGCGCAGAAGTAAATTCGGCGCTACCTGTTGTCAGACAGCCGAAGTACCTCGCATACCGTCCACATAATTAATGTGAAGTAACGACGCCCTTCCAAAGAGGTTAGCACAGCCAACTCTCTAGAAAACTGCATTTTGTTTGTGCCTTCACTCATACTACGGCTTAACCGCATGTGTAATGTATCAGAATAATTGAAACATACATGAGTAGGTAAACCCCACCAGTTTTGTATAATACAAAGGTATTTTTAATAATATAAAATATTATTAATAGGATATATTCGGACACGTTCACAGAAAATATTAATAGTGAACCTGCATTTGTGTTCTTCACACCAGATTTTTAATAATATTTTATATTATTAAAAATACCTTTGTATTATAACTTTTAATTGTCCCATACTATTCGCCAACAAAATACTATAACATTTATTAGTACATCTTTATTTTTTCAGTTTAGTCTTTAATTATTTCTTTCAAAACAGTACTAAATCCTAAATTCTTAGATATGTTGAGGCATACTTTCACTGTTTTATGAACATGTATTGCTTCTCCAGGCACGGGTTGTAAGGCTATATACGCGCTTTTATTACTATTATTTACTTTTCAGTGACACTTTTTAATAAAATTAGTCTCTTCAATATAACTCTTTCATTCACAAATTTACACGAAATGCTCTCACATCAAAACTAACACTATTTGATAAATTATTACATGCGCGCATTGTTTCACAGGTAAGAAGTATTTTACTTCGGCTAGAGTTTTCTTGCCATGACAATGAACTGTGTTTTTCTGAAGATGTGAAAGAACTGTGAAAGATTTTATGTATAGTGCTACTGTTGTATCTGATGTGTCTTCTGCTATGATAAAATTGATATGTCTTGGTGTCAAGAGAGCTAGTTCCATGGATACAGAAGATTGTTAGAAATGAATTGAAAAATTTAGAAGACTAAACTAAAGTATATAAAAGATTAAATCGTTGATTGACAAAGGAGATACTTGTTGAAACTTCATTATAACTATAAGAAATACGTACTGAACTTCTAGTATTAAATTTTTTTAATTTTTTTGTAAATCGACTGTGGATGAAAAACAGTTCTTCAATGTAAACATTGTATAAAATGTATTCCAATGACATTTTGATATATTTACATCTACAAATGTCAAACGTTGTATCTAATATCCATTAAAATCTGGTAAAACAAAAGTGACGTACAACGGACAATAAAATTGAATTGATTGTCCATTGTACGTCACTTTTATAATTTTTTTTTGAACTCTACATTTTTACCTCCGGAAGAAGCAACAAAGTTGTTGCGAAATCTAGAGATAATTAATAAATGAGATTTTAATTGACAGACCGCTTGCCCGCTTTTAATTTATTTTATCCAATATAGTAGGGTCGATAATTTCTTTTAAATTATATATATATATTCTCGGCTGTTGTTGCAGATACTTCTTGGTGAAACATTTTAACTTCATACAGTAAATAATAAAAATAAATTAAAACACTTGGCTTGTTTCACTATGAGATTTATTTAAATTCTCTAACAATTGTTTCGGCTGTTATGCCATTCTCAAAGAGATCTATAAATCTAACTTAAAGACTATCGCACTTGTTCTTATATGTTGTCTGTTCTTGTGTGTAGTGGGGGTGGTATTATATTGTGTATTACGGTGTCTATAAAGGGTGTATTGGCATATTCTATCTGTGTGTTGGTGATTAATAGATTTTGTTTTTTCGCTATTTTTATTTCTAATATTTCTAGGAGGTCCAATCTCTTGCTTTTTGTGATATTGTGTATTAATTCGCAGTTATCTATATCGGGGAAGTGGTTGAGTTCTATACAGTGTTCGGCAAAGCCTGTGTTTTTCTCACTATATAAAATTGACTTTTTGTGTTCTTTAACTCTGTTTTTAATGGCTCGTCCACTTTGGCCGATATAGATAGCTTCACAGTCTTTACATTTTAATTTATAAACACCTGATTGGTCCATTTTATCTCTTTTATCTTTGTTGTTGCTAATCATTGTTCCTAAATTTGTTTTATTTACCCAGCTTATTTTGATATCTAATCCTTTTACTATTCTGTTTATTTTATTAGTGAGTTGTGGTATGTATGTAATTTTGTGCCATCTTTGTATATTTTCTGTTATTTTCGGGTATAGGTATTTGTTCTTATTATTTTGTATTTCTTTACGTTTTAACAGTTTATCTACGATTTTAGGGTCATATCCATTATTTCTTGCGATTAATTTAATTGTGTTTATTTCTGTATTAAAATCTGTCTTGCTTAATGGTGTGTTTGTGGCTCTATGTATATAACTATTGAATGTTGACATTTTTATTTTCATCGATTGTTTCGCGTTTGCATGTAATATGTTGTCTGTAAAAGTGGATTTTCTGTAGATTTCGAATGTAAGCTTATTATTATGTCTGTTTATTGTAATATCTAGAAAGTTTATTTTCTTGTCTTTTTCTGTTTCTTTTGTAAATTGTATCTTGTGGTTTATAGAATTTATTACTTTTAGGAACTCCGTTAATTGCCTATCTGTACCCTTCCATATGCAAATTACGTCGTCTACATATCTGGCCCAGAAATGGACTTGTTGAATTAATACCGTGTTTTTCTTGAATAGTTCTTCTTCGAATTTATTCATGTATATTTCTGCTAATAGCGGGCTTAACGGATTTCCCATCGGTAATCCTTCTATTTGTGTGTATGTTTCATTGTTGAATTTGAAGTAATTCTGATTTAGACATAAATTTAAAGTTTCTTTAATTTCTCGTTTATCTGTGTCATTAAGGTTATTGTTATTAATGTGTATGTCTTTGCAAGTATTTCAATAAAAAGTTACCGACAAAAATAAATTTCAAATCTAAATATGCGATAAAAAATACCATAGAATTAACGAACAATTTAAAAAACATAAAGATACCTAGCAATGCTAAATTAGTCTCATTTGACATTAAAAGCCTTTTTACCTCTATACCAATAAATGAAATAAAAAAGATAATTGACATACACATTAATAACAATAACCTTAATGACACAGATAAACGAGAAATTAAAGAAACTTTAAATTTATGTCTAAATCAGAATTACTTCAAATTCAACAATGAAACATACACACAAATAGAAGGATTACCGATGGGAAATCCGTTAAGCCCGCTATTAGCAGAAATATACATGAATAAATTCGAAGAAGAACTATTCAAGAAAAACACGGTATTAATTCAACAAGTCCATTTCTGGGCCAGATATGTAGACGACGTAATTTGCATATGGAAGGGTACAGATAGGCAATTAACGGAGTTCCTAAAAGTAATAAATTCTATAAACCACAAGATACAATTTACAAAAGAAACAGAAAAAGACAAGAAAATAAACTTTCTAGACATTACAATAAACAGACATAATAATAAGCTTACATTCGAAATCTACAGAAAATCCACTTTTACAGACAACATATTACATGCAAACGCGAAACAATCGATGAAAATAAAAATGTCAACATTCAATAGTTATATACATAGAGCCACAAACACACCATTAAGCAAGACAGATTTTAATACAGAAATAAACACAATTAAATTAATCGCAAGAAATAATGGATATGACCCTAAAATCGTAGATAAACTGTTAAAACGTAAAGAAATACAAAATAATAAGAACAAATACCTATACCCGAAAATAACAGAAAATATACAAAGATGGCACAAAATTACATACATACCACAACTCACTAATAAAATAAACAGAATAGTAAAAGGATTAGATATCAAAATAAGCTGGGTAAATAAAACAAATTTAGGAACAATGATTAGCAACAACAAAGATAAAAGAGATAAAATGGACCAATCAGGTGTTTATAAATTAAAATGTAAAGACTGTGAAGCTATCTATATCGGCCAAAGTGGACGAGCCATTAAAAACAGAGTTAAAGAACACAAAAAGTCAATTTTATATAGTGAGAAAAACACAGGCTTTGCCGAACACTGTATAGAACTCAACCACTTCCCCGATATAGATAACTGCGAATTAATACACAATATCACAAAAAGCAAGAGATTGGACCTCCTAGAAATATTAGAAATAAAAATAGCGAAAAAACAAAATCTATTAATCACCAACACACAGATAGAATATGCCAATACACCCTTTATAGACACCGTAATACACAATATAATACCACCCCCACTACACACAAGAACAGACAACATATAAGAACAAGTGCGATAGTCTTTAAGTTAGATTTATAGATCTCTTTGAGAATGGCATAACAGCCGAAACAATTGTTAGAGAATTTAAATAAATCTCATAGTGAAACAAGCCAAGTGTTTTAATTTATTTTTATTATTTACTGTATATATATATATATATATATATATATATATATATATATATATATATTGTGATTAGACGTACCTCTTCTAATGTGAGGTTCAACAACAACTTTCCAACTTTTAGTGGAAGATTGTTCAAATAAAAAAAATTTAATATTTAATAAATCGGTAATGCTCTCATTTAAACTTGTTTTTTGGGCTTTATTTTTATGTGGGCTAGCTTAGGGTAATCTTTATTTGAAATGCAATGGGCTCTTTAGTCTCAGGGTTCTGGTTTTAATATATCTTTTTGTATCGCTCAAATTGCTATTTTTGACTTATACATGGGATAAGTTCCCTATTCTTGTTTTCTCAAACACTCGATATGAGGTACGTAAATTAAAGAAAACCACCTTAGAACAATAAAACTCATTTAATATTCTTTAACCTTTGTAACATAAATAATGCTTTTGTGCGACAATTTGAAATTTCGCCCCCTTTTACAATCTTAACTGCACACGTACTCAGTGTATGCTGACTTGCAATAATTTATTTTAAATTGTGTAATAAGCTTTTTCAGTTTATAATATAATAAATTGCGATTAAGGTAAATGGTTATACAATATATGATTGATGCTACTTTGTCTATTTTAATGCCTTTTTAGGTGGTTTGTTAGGATTTATACCTATAATCAAATGTAAATCGATCTGGTTTTAACCTCAAAATGAAATCTGTTCTCTGTGACAATAATATATCGAATATTTGGGAAAATAAGTGAGTTCGTCTTAATTATCGACCAATACGTTTATGAAAAATGCTTGCTATGTTAATCTATACGTTAATACTCAAATAGGTGATATTTTGCACAGTGAAGCTGCTCTATCTACGACTTATAATAATACACAAAGATTTCTTTAATTATAGGGTAAATTCTACCTTGTTTTCGAGCGCTAATTTACTTGTATCTGTAGGTACTCTGGCTCTAGGAAAAGGTTCCTTCGGGCAGGTCTCAGGCTGGATTACAGGATTTATTCTTCCCGGAAGTGACAGGATATTGGTTTTACAGCAACAATTAATTTGATAGCTTTCATATAACGTAATAAAATTAAGGATTAGAGGATTTTATACTGCTGGACGCTGGTCCGATACTCGCTCGTTATGGATATTCAAATATCTTGAAAATGCACTTAGCAAATAGGTAACTTTTTTAACGTTGTATGAATATTTTAATTCTATTATTCTTTATATTTCAGCATTAAAATACGCTTTATAACTTTAAGCTCGCCTTTAGCATCTTGGCACGATGCTATCGTGGCAAAAGGCAACGCTTCGATCCCTCTACGTTATGTTTTTTTGTTTCCTTCCCGAACATCGTCGTTCCATTTTTTCGAACGTATTGCCGCTGATAAGAAAAGAGGCGTGGCCAATTATAAATGCTGGGTTGTACTTCTGGTTAAAAGTAAAATTAAAGTATTCTTAAAAATCCTTAATAATTAAATCAATTTGTTAGATAATAAATTGGCATTTTAATTGCAAATGGCTACATAATTATATAACCCCACTTGTGCTACTCGCATATACTCGTAGATGGCGCGATCTGTCATTTTCTTTGAATTATTTAATATTTATTTAAATTAAATCTTGTAATTATTCCTTAAATTGTTAATAATAATGTAAATTGTTTTGTGAAGGCTGTACTAGCTTGAGATATATATATATATATATATATATATATATATATATATATATATATATATATAGTAAACCTAATCAGTAGGCGATTAAAGGTCTGTATATTACTTCAAAATATAAGTATTTAAAAAACTCTACATGTTTCGGCTGTGTACGCCTTTATCAAGAGAATACGAAAGCATATTTTGTATTCTCTTGATAAAGGCGTACACAGCCGAAACATGTAGAGTTTTTTAAATACATATATTTTGAAGTAATATACAGACCTTTAATCGCCTACTGATTAGGTTTACCATATCATACCAAGGTCACGAAGTTATTATTTGAGTGTATTATTATTTCGAACGCAAGTGTACATTTTTGATATTTTATTATTTTTGTGAAAAAAACTGGTTTTATATTCTAAGCCTGCGCGCTTGATTTGACCTTTACACAGACACAAATGTTCAGTTAAGTAAGAAAGGTGTGTTTATTTATAGATAAATCTTTATCTTTGTTTTAGTAATTTCGGTTTTTGTTTTTTGATTTAATTGTGTTTCTGTGCTTGCTTAAACCATTACCGATTTATTTACGAGTTTGTGAATCTCGTAATTGATTTTTAACACTTTCTTACTCATGTGCCTCGAGTTTATGAATATATATTTTTTACATAAGTAATATATTTTAATAAAAGATATCTTATTTTTATATTGAACGAATTGAATATTGTAATTTTCTATTGTATTATTATTATCGTTTTGAAATTTAATCTTAGTTATTTGATATAAATGACGAAGTAGGTTTTTTAAAATTTCAATGTATAAAAAACATTTCTGTAAATGTAGGAATTTTAGTACGCTTGGGACATCAAGGGCATTTTTTATATGTGGTCGCAAATGTGTTAGAGTTTGTTTCGGTCTGTCAAATTGTTTATTTTGATTTTATTTCTTGTGGGAGAAATTAAAAAGCATCTTTGTAATTTATTAGTTTTAATTTTGATCGGAAGTCACAAAGGATTTTTTATCGCATGCTGCGGTCACATCCATGCGTTATTTTTACCTTTATAATATTGTTTAATGAGGCAATATTAATCTTGATACTTTATAAAGATTATTTTTTTAATTTTTTTTTTATTTTTATATTAAAGTTTCATTTAAATTTATTGTGTTTATTATTATTAAACCTTATTTCAAAAAGTTTACAAGTAACTTAAAGAAATATAATTGTAACATTTGTCAATACTCTTTACTGGCGCATTATAAATTTGTAGAAGAGACAACCACTTTTCCGATTGGAACCCTGAGAGGAAAGAAGTTCCATTTTTTTAAATTAAACCGACTGAGTATCCTAGCTGGATAGATTTGTCGTGAATTGTGAATAAGCAAATTTCAAAATCACAATACATAGCAATATGTATATATAGTAGATTTAGATATTCAGCGATAAGCTAATTACATATTGCTGTGAACTTCGCTTTGAATATTTGATTTTAAAATGTATAAAATTGAATGATTGTGTGGGCAGTTACAGAAGCATATTTTTCTTGAGACTCTGTATAATATTTGAAAGAAACAATACAACAAGAAATAATTGTTTAAAAATATTTTATTGTTTGTTTGTATTTTCGCATCTCATTTTAGTTCTAACTTAAAAGATTTCATTCTTAACCTATATCTTGACCTATCAATGCAACTTTAATATACATATATTCTTTTGTGAATCACACACGGATAGTAACGGGTGCGGCAGTGAATCGGGCGATTTACCAACACTGCAAACAGTATGTTGTGGTCGAGGTAGGGGAACCGGACTACCGCCATCTTGTAGCGTATGCCCTACCATTTAGTCACGATGGAGCCGTGGAGCGGTGCATAACGAGCGTACGCTGTCAAAGCTTATTATAAAAATAATGACAGTTACGTGTCCGCGAAGCGAGCATTTCGCAATCATTTTAACATACCGCGTAATGTTGCAGTACCTTCTGCCCATGCAATAAAAACATGGGTTGCGAACTTTGAAGAAACAGGCTTAATACTTAAGAAACGAACTGGCCACGTAAAAAATATCCGTACACCTGAAAACGTTGACAGGGTGCGAACGGCTATGCAAGGAAGTCCCACCCGTTCAGCTCGACGGAATGCAATATATTTCGGCATTTCCGATCGCAATGTGAGGAGGATTTTACACAACGATCTCCACTACCATCCGTATAAAATTCAAGTAGTGCACGCTCTGAATATTGGTGATCACGCATCCCGTCTTGCTTTTTGTAATAGGATATTGGACATGATGAATGACAATGCAGAACTTGTAAACAATACTTGGATGAGTGATGAAGCGCACTTCCACCTTTCGGGGTTCGTCAATAAGCAGAATTTTCGGTATTGGTCACGAGAAAATCCACAGAGAATACACGAAAAGCCGCTTCACAGTGATAAGGTGACAGTATGGTGTGCAATTTCATCAAGAGCTGTTTTAGGACCATATTTTTTTGAGGACCAAAATGAATGAGCAGTTACAGTGAATACTCTACGCTATATTAACATGTTGGATAACTTTCTTCAACCTCAATTAGCTCGTAATCCTGCTTACCAAGACATGTTTTTCCAACAGGACGGGGCAACCTGCCATACATCCAATGCTTCACTGGCTGTTCTGCGACGCTTATTTTCTAATCGCGTAATTTCCAAGAACGGAGACATTCCGTGGCCAGCAAGATCACCAGATCTCTCTGTGTGTGATTACTTTCTCTGGGGATACTTGAAATCACGTGTTTTTCAATCACCGAGGCCTCGAAATCTCCGGGAACTTAAAGAACGGATTCGCGAAGAAATAACACGAATTCCTAGAGCCACACTTGAAAATGCGATGAATAACCCTCTCCCAAGATTGCTGGAATGTGTCGAACAAAATGGAGGACATCTTCGGAATGTTATTTTTATTTTTATTTTTTAAATAAATGTTATTGTGTAAGTTTCAATTGGTATTGTTTAAATTAATAAATCTCCTTTTTTAAAGTTACTTTCAGTGCTTTCATAATCGCCCGATTCACTGCCGCACCCGTTATTAGAGTTTTGATTCTGATTCGAATGAATCTCGCAAACAATGACTCTTGAGAATTTCACTCGGGTATTTGCTCTCCAAATGCTGAGATTAGCACTCAGAGCCTATCTCTGTCTGAAATGTGGATCTCTACTGATAATTTTCTAAAAAGGGAGTGTGCTCTTCAGCTTTTTCTTATTTTTCACGCCTATTGCTGCATGTTTTGAATTTAAAATTTCAAATGGCACAGATATTTCGAGAATATTCAGGGAACATTACTTCCTCTTTATCAATCTCTAATATCTGGCCTGAGATACACTTTAATCGTGTATTTATGACTAGTTAATTATTTAAAATAACGATCCACATGCACCTTTTTACTAATTTAATTAACTCCAATTTTAATATACTCCAATTTTATTGTGTATAAAGTTTTACTTACTCAAAGTTAAATTGTTACAAATTTTTGAACTCCTTCTGGTATATTATTAAGCTTTTATAATAATGATGAGAATAATAAAGTTAACAATATTAATGATTAAAATGAAATTAAACTTTTATTTATTCTTAACTAAATATCATGCCAACAGGCTTAAAATTTCAAAGATTATGGACTAAATCAAATTTAAAATTTTTGAAATAAATAAGTCAGTGAACGTTAATCTTAGTGAACGTCGAAATTATATCGATGAATTTTTGAGTGTTTTTCGCCTCTATACCCAGCGTTTCTATCTTCTTAGAATTTTATTGCTACTCCAAATCATTTATTTCTATTTTCTCTAATTTTCATACTTATTTAATATTTTCACTCCTGTGTATTTTTATTTATCATGGGTGTTTTTATTTTTTTCATCTCTATACGTTCTCTCCCTGTTTATATATTTTTCCTTTCTGTTGTAACTTCAATGTTTGTAAATTTTATTGTGGAATAGTAAACTTTTAATCTCGTTCTTCCTGGAATAGTTTCAGATACCCGTTCAAGCCTGCAGAAATGTCGACGAAAGCCGTCTACGTATCCTTAATATTTTCTCTTTCGTTCCCCTTTCTCGTTCGTATGATGTCGTTTTATTCTTTGCTATTACTCACTCGTTCTTTCGCGTTAATTGAGCATGCGTCTTTTGATATGCTTTTGTTTACATTGTTTTGTTTACATCGTAATATTACTGCATTAATTGCTTTATCTGTACTTTACAATGTTTGTTTACTTCTTGTTACTGATATTCTTGTTGTTTTTAGATTTTAGTGGCCCTGATTTTCAGTTTGTATGGCTTATATAATTAATTTTCTTATTTTAAAATCCATTGGACGTCTTATGTTAATGCACCCATTTTGTCAAGGTTATTTACAAAAATATAATGAATTGAAATTAATTGTAATTACTAACGTTATTAATGTACATAGAAAAGATTGTCTTATATCCTTTTATCATCTTACTGGTATGTATAGCATGTTTTATTAATTTACTTACATTCTAAGCGTTTAATAATAAAATTAACCTAAAGTTTATTGGCATTTCGTTACTTGTTTACCTATCAATTCTTGGAAATATACATCTAAAATTTTAATACTACATTCGAATACCATACATGAGGTACATTTAAAGCACACAACCTCGGTTGATTTCTTTTTAATTTCTTTTTGCTTATTCAGTTTATGTTTAATTAATTTATACATTATTAAATCTATTTTTATTTTTCACGATAGGTCAATTTCACCGCATCATGTATATAAAGTCGGCCAAACGGTTAGTTAATTTTGCCGTAAAATTAACGAAAAAATTGTTAGACAACAGTACAGCATTTATATATATATATATATATATATATATATATATATATATATATATATATATATAAATGCTGTACGTGTGCGTGTTTGTGTGTGACCTGTGTACAGAGAGGATGAAAGGCAACCGCTAGAATGACGACTAGAATCGTGCGAGAAAAAATACAATAGCTTGAAAACACCCAAAGAGTTTGCTTCATATCATCTCAGTGTCATCTTAGCCATAATCGTTTCCCGGTATACATTTATTCTGATGCTATTCGATGTTCTGTTGTAGCGAAACTTTTATGGATTGATGGGTATAGGCGAAATCTATATACTGTATAACCATGTCAATATACACCATTGTGTAGTAGAGCGCACCTAACGCAAGAAGAATAGAACTATCACAATACGGTGATAGAAGAGGAGTAGTAATGAATTTCCTCCTGTCAAAGGTTTTGATGTATGTTTCTGTTGGCTCCTCGATAGTATCTATATTGTATTGTGTACTTATAATTGAAAATAGAAAATGTTATTTCTTTATCTTGAAACTTATGCTTAAAGATGGTAACACATGCTTCTTAATACCTTCCGTAATTTGTAATTTGTACATGCTTCGTCTAGAAAGCTAAAGAAATTGTACGCTGTACAACTTATTTATCTAAAGCCTTTACCACATTTTATTATGTAATTTACGTTTAAGAAATTAACTATTGTGTACACAATCTGATAAATGTATTAGATAGGGTCTTAATTAAGAAGAAAATGTTACATTATTAACCTGTAAATACCGTTGTGGGATTTCTTGACTATTATAACACATTTATATAGTAAACACAGTGGCGGTTTTTTTGTATAAGAGCTGCAGAGCTGAAGAACACATTCATGAAATTTTGTGATGCAATAAAATTATTTAAATTAATACTATTGAATATTTTAAAAATATTATTTGAACATATTAGAAATTATAATGCGTATTCTGGAAAGCACATGACAGTATTTGCAACATCGCATACAAAATGTGTGCACAATGCACGATAACGTAAGTTCGTCTTTGAAATCGCTATAGGGTGAAAAGCACGATAAAAAAAAAGTGTTATTATTTATAACAGATGGAGCTGTATATATAAAAGCGGCTGGTTGGGTCCCACAACAAACATACAGTGGTATGAATCATATCACATGTTTCGCACACGCTCTTCATCGAGTATTAAAGGAAGTCGGAATATGGTACCTTAATGCAAATAAAGCGATATCTTCTGTTAAGAAAGTTTTTCTGAAGGGCATGCAAGAATTTATTTAGTGAAAAACTGCCACATGTGCCTGTTATGACAAGCTGGGGCACATGGATGGAAGCACAATCCTTTTATTATTCATGCATTTTAGTGATGTTAAAAGTATACCGCAGTTGCTGGATTCGAATGATGCTGTTTCTATTTTACACACTCAACAAGTATTTATGGATCAAACTATTTAGGTGGATTTAACCAATGTTTATGGACGCAGAATACCTGTAACCATCCGCCATCTAAAGATGACTCCGATCAACCCGCAATATTCTCTAAATAACGTTTTGAATATATCATATGATCGTCGTCAATTCCTTTCCCAATTACCTGGAGCTGCTGCTGATAATGTAAAAGGATAAGCAGTTCTTAATAACAATCCAGGATTTCGCACTGTATACCGAATTCTTGACTTGTTTGATAGTAAAGTGGAACCGAGGATAAACGTGTCGTCACTAAAAAACTTTATGTACTTTAAATATTCCCATATTTCATCGGTAGATGTTGAATGGTCGATATGGATATAAGGTGACAGACAATTACACTGGGCAACAAATTTTAATTTATTTGTTGTATCTTGTTTGAAAAGTGCATGTTTTTTTGTTAATTTTGGGTCGCTGAATACAAAAATGACGATGAAATTAAAAACTAGGTCGCAGTTTTTTTATTTTATTTTTGTAAAAGAAAAAAGAAAAAATACATACTTTTACTAATTTGCTAATCTTTTGTGAATTGTTTCTGGAGCATCTCTAACAAGAGTCCAACAGAAGTCGGAAAGCATGGAAGCATTTCAGTTTCCCTGGTACCTTTTCTCCATTGTTGATATATCCTGATGGAAGCGTTCACCGTGCTCATCACTTACACCTCCACTATATCCAGGAAAAAATCCACATGTGAGTGTATGAAATGGATCTTTAGAGACATATTGCAACCCATTTTTTGATACGATGTAATAAGAGTAACGTAATTTTTAGCTTTTTTATTTTCCAAGAAATTAATGACCACGAGGTGAAAGTCATTCCAAGTATTTTTTTCAGTATCCGAAGATTCGATAATTTTCTATTCCATTCCATAATATTCGCGATATTAGCGTTTGTCATTTGCTTGTATACAGGGGCTGTCTAGTACAAGGCAGACATACGGTTACAGTGTTAATACATAGGGACACATGACGTCACCCATCTCTAAAACTCAAACTGATATTAAGAAGATAAGATTATTTTCGGTTTTAGCACACCAAAAATAGTAAGATATAGTCGATTTTATTTTAGATACATTTTGTTGTCCAGTGTTATTAACCTATGAGTATATGGAACAATTATTAGTAATTTATTATCATCTGAACTCTGGATATAAACGGTGAACAGTCAAAATGTGTGATATGTTTTATAAACGCTGCAATATTATATATTTACTCTTACTTGGTAAGTACTTGTTTCTCTACACGTAGTTTGATTCGATTGTGAAAAATGTTAAATCGGAATTTATGATGTCCTCGCTCCATCCCTGGCACTGACGTTATGTTCTCTTGATTACCGATCCCAATTTATTATACAATCCTAGTTATACATAGAGACAAAGAAAAAAAGGGTGAAATATATATATATGAGTAATGCCCTCATACAAAAAATCACGGTTCAGTGTTCACGTAGTAACGAGAAAATGCTTTTCTGTATTCGATTCCGGTCCTGTCGCAGTTAAATATACAGGTGGCAATATGGGGTTCCACCACTAATTCATCAGTAATTCTCTTTACCGTTTATGTTGTTCTATCGGTATTTGCAAGTACCTCCGCAAATTTAAAGAAAAAAAAAATTATACATAAATAACTTGAAACAAATAATTAAAAATCAGGTATCTATCCCATTGGACACCCTATAAATACGCTACATAAAGTTTTTTATTTTATGAAGATTTTTGTTTTATTATAAACATAATAATTTTATTTCAAAAGAACTTTAACGTTCAAACTAGTTAATTATAATTTCATTAATTCAAGTGCGCCATAGGCGTGTCGACATATTCAACGTGAAAGGTATTATTAGAGACAGGCACTTAGGTCGGCCAGCATTGGGGGTTTACGGAAATACTACTGCGCGTTATTTAGAAGAAAATTATCGTAGAATTATTGAAAATTCAGGTAAAATATATTAAACAACTTACCCAATATGCCTCGATATTTACAAGAAATTTGGATGTGCGTGAGTAAACAACTGCAGTATAGCGTGCGTTTCTATAGTAGATCACCAGGTGATACATTTCCTTGAGATCTGTCCTTTGCAGTGTATATATCTACTTATACACAGAAAAGGATGGTTCCATAACTAACGATGTAATATTCGCGTAGTTAAAATGGTCTTTAAATTTGTACAAAGGATCTTTCGCAACACTGCTGTTAAAAAAGACAACGCAGCGTTCTGCAAATTTTTTACTGCGTCCACTACTGGAACGTAATTATCGTAAATAGTTTTCAAATCTGCTAGAACTTAAAGATTTTGGAATTGCATTTGACTTAGCTTTATTGCAGCTGCTTCTTTAGCGTTCAGTTGTAAAACAATAACTTTATATTTTCAAAGTATGTGAAAAAATGAAACATCCACCATCGTTTAAGAATTGGCTGGGGCGGTTCCGGCATGTTGGGCACTGTAAATGAAATAGCCGAAGACATTTCGGAGATTTAAGAAAAACCACTTTCGTCTGTCCTATTAGTTTATCTACATCTGGATAACATTTTCGTATAGTGTCTAATACAAGGTGTAAAGCATAATGTGGACATGTAACGTGCAGCAAATTGTCCTGCGCGATGTATAACTGCGGCGGCATCAGTAACCATTATCTACCGTTTTGCTCTGGTAAAATTTTAAACTTGTGTAGTGCTGTAACTATTACATTATGAATGGCTTCGGCAGTACATTCTTGCAGTCCTTTATAGACTAACAAATAAGGGTGTGACGGTCCTTACGAGGTCATTGTTCGTATAAAGATCGATACAATGGAATTTTGTTTTATACATTTATAAAACAAAATCATTTCATCTATAGTGAAACAGTCTTTTATTTATTATTATTACTACGGTTTTTACATAATTATCCATTTTTTCGCACACCGTCGGTAAATACCTACATAGCGTCCTCGGACATGGTAGTTTCGACGTAGGATTGTATTTGTTCCAAAATTGACTAAACGTTCTTTGTCTGATTTTTTCAACCGGTATATTACATGCATTTAGCATCATACTTATATCACAAAAAATTCATTATACGGCCTCTCTTCGTTTTTTTTTAGATTTGTGTGTGGCGCTATTCACATGTTTCCTATACAAACGTGGATTCGAACATAATAAACTTTTCTCACAAATCAAGCACTTCACCACTTTATCATTATATCTTAAGTCTGGGAATTGCCATAAAAATTTGCTTGCCTAGTTAGCAAACAGGCGAGTTGATGCACTTCTATATACTTTCGACATTTTCAATGCTTTTCGTTCGAATTACACATACGCGTATTCGTAAATACATCTAGCATTATGATAGCTGTTCACGTACTAAAGTGGGAAACGCGAGACGCACAACTTGAACCGACAGCAGCTCTGAATCACTCAAACCCCTGCCTCTCCTACGCCAGTGTAAGCCGACCGAATGTATATCTGTCTCTAGTTATTATTGATATCCACAAAAAAACATCGCAATAAAAACACCATATGGGTATAAATATTTGATATGAAAACATCAACATTCACCATTCTTATGGGAACTTATGTTAAACGTATCGTTTAACCAAAGTCTAGAAATTTCATCGATTTTTTTGATGGTCAATGAACTTGAATTACAGCTGTATTTTGGCAAATATAGAATAAACAAATATAGGGACCGACTTTAACTACATTTTGGCACTAAAATTTTGAAAATTTTTGATGAACTACAAATAATTTTTTTTTAATTTTCAGTTAGAAATTTATACGTATTCTTCAGATTCGCATAGCTTTGTCGCTATTCAGCGGTAACATTGCATATGTTCGAAATTATTTATTTACTCAGGCGATATAATTTCAACGCCGTATGTTACAATTAGAAGAAAATGCTTTTTCTTTTAAATAGATTTAAAACTGTCCCAGTGTTCTATATGTATGAAACGATTATATGAACAAGTTCTAAAAAACTAAAGAGAAAACACAGAAAATTAAAGTAAACAATGAAACCCAATTAGTCGACGGAATTTCTTTGTTTAAACAGTACACGGGTTTTCTTTATTAAGGATCCAAGGGGTTTGGATTGATCTAAACCGTGAAAGCATTGAGCCGCAACGAAATGAAGACGGAAAATAACGAGACCTCTTTCTGGTCGACCGGAATCGCTTGTAAACAGTAGAAGTAAAAAAGAGCGCAAACAAATCGAATAAAAAATACAAAAAAACAAACAATGGATTGTTTACCAATTACTCAAATCCCGCTTGGTACGTAGCTGCCGCATAGGCCTCATACTTTATTTATTCCTTTTTCTTCGACCGTTCCACTCTCCAGTCTCCACCTACTACAATATCGTTTTTCTTTCAATTTTCCTTTAATCTTCGTTTCCTTCCATTTTTCACCTTTTTTCTTTATCTTTACTTCATTGACGTAAATAGACGTAAATCTGACTGCCTTTATTCCATCTGATTCATTTTCCCTTCTATACATTACCTCTTGCGACCGTTTCTCGCTATTTATGAGTCAATAACTTGAATTCTTGGAGCGTCTTATCAGACTAATCGAATTTTAAATACTTTAGCGATTGAAAGAGACGAATGAGATCCGCGATATCAATTAATAAATTCTACTGACTATTTTAGGGTGTTAATTTTTTTATTCAAAATCCGGAAATAAATTTTAATGTATAATTCACATTCTATTAAATAATACAGGTCTACAAAAAAAGTTCCGTGCTTTTTTTAATTTTCCACTCGGATATATACAAAGAATTCAAATAAATTTTACCTCAAAGTAGCCCTTGGAAATTATGATTATGTCTTAGCTTGTTACTAATTTTAATAGGAATTTTGTTGGTTATGAGATGAGATATT
This sequence comes from Melolontha melolontha, assembly GCA_935421215.2. Taxonomy (NCBI): domain Eukaryota; kingdom Metazoa; phylum Arthropoda; class Insecta; order Coleoptera; family Scarabaeidae; genus Melolontha; species Melolontha melolontha. The sequence continues at coordinate 70,711,824 of OW285242.1, read as the reverse complement.
TGATTGAAATGACAAATGTCAAAATAATAAAACGAACATTTTTAAGTGAATGAAATATGTTTATTTCCAACAAACAAGCAAAATTTTATAAAAATTGTTCAAAGTGTCCACCACCTTGTTCGAAACATTTCTCACATCTTCTTCTAATGGAGGAAAAAGTGTTTTGTAGTATCGCATTGTCAATTCCATTAATTCTTTCAGCAATTCTGATTTGAAGGCCTGCAAGATCAGGTATCTGTACTTGATAAATTGAGTTCTTTAAGAATGGCCATAAAAAGAAATCACATGGGGTAATGTCACAAGATCTTGGTGGAAATTCATGTTCAGTGTTTAAACTTATCAACCGATTTTGAAAAAATTGCTGCAGAATATTAATTGTTTCACCTGCTGTGTGTGCTCTAGCTCCGTCTTGTTGAAAGTAACCCTGTGTTATTTCTTCGTCGTCAAGCTGTTCGATAAATGGCATAATAATTTCTCGTCGATACCTTTCTCCTATTAAGGTTCCGTTAAAAAAAATAGGGCCAATAATTCTCCTTCGACTAATCGCACACCATACACCAATTTTCTGCGGATGAAGTGCGGTTTCAACAAAAAAATTATGTGGTTTCTCATTAGTCCACATCCTCATATTTTGTGAGTTCACATATCCATTCAGATAAAACCATGACTCATCAGAAAAAAAGGTTTTGTCAAGAAGGTCATTATCAAAATTATTTAAGAACCACTGACTAAACGTTATTCTTCTGAGATAGTCAATTTCCTTGATTTCTTGATAACAGGTCATGTGATATGGAAATAAATGTAAGTCCTTTTTCAAAATTGTATGACATGTGCCAATTGACACACCCACTTGTTGTGATAATGCTCGTACGGAAGTTCTTCGTGCATTATTTATAATTTCTCTTACATTATTAACTAGCTCTTCTGTACGCTTTTTCGCCCGACCTGCGCCTTCTTTCTGTTTAACACTCCCTGTTTCTCTGAAAACCATAACGGAATGTGTCACTGTGTGCCGAAAACTGTCATAATCAAAGATGACGTTAGGGAACTCATTTCTAAATTCTTCTAAACAATCTTGAAGAGAATACTGCCATTGTCCGTCAATCTTACGTCCGTTTCGAAAATAAGATTCTAGCATGAATGATTTGTGTTGTATAGTAAAAACCATGTTAAATCAATTTTAAATTACAAAGCAATTTTTGTCAACTATGCATCTGTCTAATGCAACTAATGCAAATTTAAATTATTAATAATCATACGTTTTTAAAGGAATGGCCTACTAGAGGCAAAGCTTATTTGAACGCTTTTTATAATATGAATACTCTAAATTCAAATATGTTTTCGACTTTCATCTACCGGGCTAGGTTTTCATACAAAATCAAATCAAATGTAATAACGTACCCACTTATGTTTTCAGTGAAATATTACATCAATATTAAATACATAAAGCTAATACAAAACTATTTCTGCCGGTTTACTTAACTGAAATATTAATGGATATATTGAAAAACGATAACTAAGTGTTAATAATTATGAATTTTTACATTTTTTCATTGTTGGAGAAAAGAAACGAACCTCTTATATATTCTTCACTAGTGTCTCTTTTCAAACACAAACAGTAGCCAGCCCTAATTGACACATCCCAATGGCCTTGGTAGCGGTTTCCTTTTATTTCAATGCCTTTGTGAAACTGCTCACCTTGTTCTTCACTTGTTGCATCAAGATTTTCAGGAAACTATAATCAATATGGTTGTTGAGAAAATGCACTTTAATACTAATTCTACATCCTAGATTTCTGGAATATTGTAACATTTGCTCTACAGATTCTTTATAGTTCTCAGACTTCTTGTTGCTAAGAAAGTTTTCTGTCATTTGTTTGTATGCCAACAGTGCTGACTTCTCTAACTCGGACATCGACTGAGGAAAGTTCTCATCCTGTATAAGTTCACGAATCTGGGGCACTTCGAAAATACCTGCTGCTATCTTAACTTCAGTTTTCTGTGGGATAAATTGTTTTATCAAAACTAATTTGATATGGAGTGGTGGAGGAAGAACATTTGAAGGAGAAATCAATGGTTTATACTTCTCATTTTCTTCCAGGAATTAAATTTCATTCTTGTTTGGTCCGATTCTCTGATCTAGCCTTACTGTCCCATTCGCAAAGGAAGCAGGAATATTTGGCAAATCCCGCTTGCCGGCCTAGAAGAGTAGAGATCACTTTTAGATCACCACAAACACTCCATTTATGTTCCACATACCTCACCATCTCTAGCAAAACTATCAAAGTATCGCACGAGTATTTTAAGTTAATGTGAATGACAGTGGCGGCTCGGGGTGGTTCACATAGGGAGTACATAATTTCAAAATTAAAAAGTGTAATACAAAAACGCTTACTCAATCCTTATAAATTTCACCGACGTATTGTTCCAGACAGGTACTGTTCATTGTGGAGTTTGTTTTGAGGGAATAGTAAACATTACACTACACAGTTTAATTACATCTGACGATAAACGAAGTCCATTTTACGTGTCCTTGACTTGCAGAACAGTTCTATCACTTTTCCATTAAAGATTGGGAAATCATTTATACATTCTTTTTCACAAGATAACATAGTAAGGGCATTTAATCTCTCTTCTTTCATTGTATTTCTCAGGAAAGTTTTTATTCTCTTCAACCGTGAAAACTGGCGTTCCGCTTCGGACGTTGTCATTGGGATTGTAATGACAATTTTTAAAAGCGTAACAACTTCACTAAAGGTGTCGCTTAATCCATCCAGCAGAAGATTTAGCAGACCTACAGCACCGACTTCTATATTTTGCCTAAATTCTTCTCTAGAATATAGAACGCTTCATTCAGTTCGTAGTCTGCTTTCATTGAGGCATGGACAAAATTGTACTGCTTCTTTAAGGCAATCTTACGGAAATTTTTTTTGAAAAGAAGAGAACTGTTTAAAAGAAATTAAGTTTGCTAATATTAAGTGCCCTGTATACCGAAATCTAGTTTTTATTTCTAGCAAAATAATATCGCACACTTCAATAGTTTCCCTCCTTCTTTGGCTACCATCAGTTACTCTTCGCCGCTTTGATTGTCGAGGAGTCAGTTCTGGGTCATTTTGTTTAACCAACTGATTATCTGTGTCAGCGATTTCGGTTCGAATTTTTCCAATAGCGCGTTCAAAATTAGCTAAATTATTCTTGATTGTATTTATTGATCTGTATTGACATTTTGTAATTGATTAAACAATATGTCCACATGTGGCATAATTTTATGAAAGAAAGTTAACCAATAGATAAAATTTTCCTCCTCTAAAATTCGCTAATTGGCACTAGCTTGATGAATGGTAGTTTGTAAACTAGCTTCTCCCTCGATGTGTTCTAGAGCTTCAATTATTTCTTCTCGGTGCTCATATATTGTATTCACTGTCCTAGAATTGAAGTTCCATTTTATTTTTGAAGAACGAGGTAAGCTTTTTCTCTGAAGGAATTCTTCCAATCTTGCAGGTCGTTGTGGTGAAGTGGAGAAAAATGCACATAATCTCGTCAGATTGGCAAAAAAAAATCTGCAATTACTACTGCTCGATGTAGCATGTGACATAATTAGATTTGTCTGATGTGCATAACAATGTACCAAATTAGCCCTTGGATACTGGTCTTGGATATGTCTTTGCACGCCGTTAATAGCACCACTCATGACTGCTGCCCCATCATAGCTCTGTGCAATCAGTTTTTCTGGGTTATCAACAAGCAAACTAATTTCGTTAAGGATGGAGACAGATAAAGAATCATCATGTCCACTAGGCAGAAGAAATTTCCAAAATCTTTCGACCGGTCTCGCGTTCACAATATATCTTAAAACAACCACCAACTGAAACTGATTAGACACATCTGTGGTTTCATCAGCTATCACAGATATGAAGTCGGTTGCTTTAATTTCACTGGCAACTTGTTCATGATACACGTTCAACATTGCATCAAGCAGCTCATTCTGTATCGTTTTTGATAATCCCTTAAAAACCGGTGCTGCTTCGATGTGATCTCTGAGCGATTTATCCAATTCTGCCGTAAAATTTATCAATTCCCGAAAAATGCCCTTGTTATTCGACGTTTGCTGTTCATCATGCAATTTATTATTAAATTTAACACATGCCTATTTTTTGCTACATTTTCATTGTGTTGTTGAATTGCTTTTCTATATGATGAATCTAAAACATTCTGAATGTTATTTCTTCCTAACATTCTTAGACTAAATATATTTTTCAAATGCCCTTCGGAATTTTCATATTTACTAATTTTAGCACTAAGATGAATTAAGTCTCTTATTCCGTTCTTTGATCAAGACGGTTCACCACCAAACAAAAGACACGGAAAACAAAACAAAGTATTTTTAATTTCACACCCACAAATCCAGTAATTTTTCCGATAAATATTCATTTAGAATTTTCTTATAACGTCTTTTCTTTTAACAGATTGTTTATTTTCTAAACATAATTAAGGCATCGGCCGTTTAAGATTCCTTACTGCGATTTTTTCATTATACTTTAAACGCGAAAACGCGTTGTTTTCTAAAAAAGACAAGGAGTTCATCGCAATAACGCTCGAGAGCAGTCTGGTTTACTTGCTCCAACGTTATGTATTATACGACATTAAAGTACGGCAAAATACAGTTCTCCCCACCATCAATGTAATGTTAATGCCTTAAAAGAGCAACGGTAGGGCTTTGCTCAGTATATCTGTGACGACGCTTGGTGTATGTACGTTGTTAGCGTGCCACGTTCCTCGTCAATAACTATGAATACATAATATACATAATAAATAAACACTTTCAGTTAGTCGCCGCTTGGTTTGTTTTGTCTCATAATTCCAGGGGGTGCAATTGCTCACTTGCTCTCATTAAAGAGCCGCCACTGGTGAATGACCTACTGAAGCAGAAGGTAGTAAATTTCCATTATGCAACAGAATCTCATTTAAACTTGTCTGTGAACTATCAATAAAAATTCTTCGCTCATGAGGTTCAAAATATGAGGTATTCATAGCATTAAGAATACCAGCTGTGTTGTTATAGAATACCAGTTTATAAGAGTAAGAAATATTTATCCCCTGCCTTTAAAATGAGACAGAAGTATCAGGTGCTAACATGCTTTTTTCCTTTAATCTCGAAGCAACAAGTTCCTAGCTGCTCTTCAGCATGTACAAATCATTTAACTCAGCCTGTGTAAAGTATGCTTTGAGTCTTGACGTTTACGAGTAGGTCGAAAGTCCATGTCTGCTGATGACTGTGGTTTATCTTCTTCAAGGCTGGAGCTTGAACTGCTTCCACCAAGATTTTCAGGCAGAGAAAAGAACATTCACTTCTTCACTGTGTGGAATGAGACAAATTGCAGAGTCCAAATAACTCCATCTATTATTCATAATGATAATCTAATGTAACACACTTCCTTTTTTAATAATAGAATATAAAATAGATATAAGAAAACATGTTAAACAATATTAATAAACTACATTCAAAATAATTTAACTTGTCAACTTGAATTTTGATGTTGATTCCCACCACATTATTATCATTACTCCCCTTAAAGTAGTACCATATAAATTATAATTATTCAATACTAAAATTTTGCTCGTTACAAAAGATATTGTAAACTACCTATATCTGCAAAGACTTTTTCGAGCATTCGCGAAAATAAAGCTTTAAATGAATGCTTATACCGGAATAATGGTATCAGCGCACTTAGTTTAATTAACTATTTTGAGTAGAATATACACAGTATACAGACATCAATGGAAATATATAAATAAAATTGAAGTTTCTGGACAATCTGAAAAAGGAAACTTGGATGCAAGTATGTGAAGATTAACTCTCATTTATAAATCAAATTGAAGCTGAAAAGATTTTTCAAGTATTTATGGATATTTATTACTAACTAATGGCTTCCGTTTTTAATAAATAATAAAAACAATATATAGTTATTTATAAAATGCCATAAAATCAATGGTGAATGAGTTTATTCTGCACGCGGTGCAAATGTAGAATTTCTAGGAGAACTTGCGGATGAAGTTATCATTTCAATACATTTATTTTTTTTGTGCAGTTATAAGTAATAAAAAGTCTTTAATGTCTAACAGGCTATTCCAAATTACAGGACATAAATGTAATAATTACAATATGAAATAGCAGAGCAAATGAACATTATAAATTAATATAAAAATAAAGGAAAGGTTAGACAAATTGTGAAAATTAAGCTAAAAAAAATTAAGCAGAATATACAAAAAAAAGAAAAGAAATATATCTATATATAGGTACAATTGTGGCATTAAAAAACGCGTACACTTGACATTTTTCTGTGTAATTGTGTCTTTTTTTTCAAAAGTCAACCGTATTTTAATTAATCGCGATATAAATGTCATATTGACATGCCGCTATTAAGTATTGTCAAAAAAAAACAAATAATTACTTTAATAGGAGAAGGATGTCAGAAGATTAGTTGTAAGATTTATGGTGCATAAAAGCACCATTCAAAGAGTGAAAACCAAGTAGGAGGTACAGCGAACTCTTTAAAGGCAAAAGGGATCCGGCCGAAATAAAATATCTCCTGAACAAGATGAAAATCTCTTAGAAGTAGTAAGAAACCATCCATTTGAGACCGCAGTAAGTGCGGTTCATATGACTAATTTCCCTGGGCGTGTGCGTACTGCAAGAAACCACATTAAGAAATATTTAGATTTAAGAAATCGAGCGACTGCTAAGAAAGTATTTCTAACGGAGCGGAATAAAGAGCAAAAGGTTGGTTTTGCCTTGGAATTTCTTCCCTATAACTTAACGTTATGAGAAAATTGAATTTTCTCTGATGAGAAGGTTTTCAATCCACATACAAATAAAGCATTCGAGTATTCAGACTACCGAATTAAAGGTTCGAACAAAATTACATCCAAAAAACTAATAACAGTGGAAGATTCTCAGTAAATGTTTGGGTGTGGATTTGTGTGCGAGGCCCAGGAGTCTGTTGGAGAATTGAGAACAGATTTACTTCCGATACGTATATTACAATCTTATAAGACGTTTTCCTGCCATTTGCAGAAATTTTGTTTCCTGATAGAAATTTCATATACCAAAATGATAATTGCCTTGTCCATACATCTATAGCAGTTCGAAACTGATTTCGGGAAAATGAGGTGACGCGTTTTCCGTGGCCTTCTAAAACCCAGGATTTACGCCCAATGGAGAATGTATGGGATTATATTACGAAGCAAATGTACAACAATAACTTCAGACCTGCAAATGCCCCGGAGTTGGCAGACAAGATTGAAAAAATTTGGAGCAAAATTTCTTCGGCCTATATTCGTTCATGCATATATTCCATGCCTCAGCGTTTGCAACGCGTAATAAATAGTAACGGAGCTGCTTTAAAATATTAGGGTTCTTTTAAATTTATATATGTTATATACTTTTATTAGAAATACAGATTATGTTAATTTATATGAATTTTCGTTTGACGTTTTGAAATAGTCAAAACTGACATAGATTCATTTACAATATTAAAATATTGCGAAATGTAGCCAGAGAGTGGTACGCGTTTGTTAATGCCGCAATTGCAACCAATTTCCTTGGTTATAAATCGCTCTTGTCAATGTCAATTTTTGATTATATTGTGACAAATATAATGTCAAAACGTAAGTGCTAAATATAATGTCAAAGCTACAAGAAAAAGACAAAATTCTAATCCTTTCACAATTGAAAGATGGTTGGTCAAAAAGGGCTGTAGCTCAACATTATAATATTCCCAAAATTATTGTGCAGATGGTTAAAAGGCTGGGATGAAGACGCAAATATTAGCAGAAAAGAAGAATCGGGGCCTCCAGAAATTTCTACAGCTGAACAAGATACCATCCTTGGTTAATTATTTAAGACAAAATCCATTTCAGACGGCAAGGCAAGCTGAATTTCTAAATAACTTCCCTGGGTCATCGTCAACAGTTTGCCGCAGAATAAAAATATGGAGTTAAGAAACTGTGCAAGCAGTTATTAACAAAGGAACAGAAACGTTTCGAATTATTTTCTGTTCAAATTATATCATACAGCCTTGACTTAAACCCTATAGAGAAGATATGTGGTTTACTTGTTAAGAAAATTTATCAACGAAATTTCAGGCCTCAAAATGCCAATGACTTCTGGACATGAATTGAAGTTGGATGGGAAGATTTAATTTGTGATGAAAACTATTGGCAGAATATCATTTCGTCTACGCCAAGTAGACTGAACAAAATGCTGGAAGATCAGAGGGCTCTAATTAAATACCAGATAGTTGCAGAATGATTACAATTTGGTGTTTATAAGAATATATTTTCTGTTTTATTTCTAATAAAAATAAACGTGTTTGTGGTATGTCTCTAAACCTAATCTATTGAAAAAGAAACGTTAACAATGTAAAAAAAAGTGATTCACACCAGTAAAATAGTTGAAAATGTCAAGCTCATGATATCGATGGCGTACTCTATTTTTCTGAAATCAACTATACCTATAAGAAATTAAACTGGCCTAATTGAAAAAGAAAAAAAATATCGAAAAATTTATTGGTAATAATGCTCATAAGGTTGACAGAGGAACGCTGTCCAATTGTCCTCGCTGTAGGCACATGAGGACGCAGTTAAAACGTGAATGGTGCCTCGGCACATGGAGGGAAATTTTTGACAGAAGGAACGGGCGATCAATTTTATTATTTCAGTTTCAACAAGAATGTAGCACACTGGCTATCCCTTCTTTCGGAGAGCGAAGGCATGTTGTGTCGCTGTAGTAAATCTCCCTGACATATTCCAATCGGTGGATATACTCCATCAATTTTGAAAGTGAGAAATTTAAAAAATCGCCGGTGTCTTCTATCCAATAGTAATCTACGGAAGGCATAGAAAATATATCAAACAATAGATGATAATCCATTTTGTTGACAACAAAAGCGAAATACAACACCTTAAGCAATTCAATGTTATTAAAAGATGTAGAAACACGCATTGAAACCCAGAGTTTTGCAAGGGGATGTACACACAGTTTGCAGTTGTTACTTCAAGGACAATTTTGAATCAAACCGTACACTCATGTCCTTAATGACACTTTTTCTTTCTAAATAAGTTTTATTAATTATATATTGCGACAGTATAGGAAATTTCGAGCGTCTGAAACTCACAGATGAACTTATTTGTATTTAATTCCAATTTGAAGCTATTACACCAATTTCCGATTATATTAAAATTATCTTGCAGAAGAGAAGTATCGTCCATGCTATTTATTTAAGAGTATATCTTTAAATCATCCGCATATGCTAAAACTGGACAGGTGAGTGTAGCCAGCAGGTCATTGACAAACAACACGAAAAGAAGTGGTCCCAAATTGGAGCCCTGAGCCAGACCAGATGTTGCAGTGAATTCAAATGAGTCAAACCCGTTGTAAGATACATAAGAAATTAGATTTACATAAGAAATTCGATTTTCTTAGGTAAATCGAATTTCTTATATTATGCGTAGGATGTGTAGATCACATAAAAGGCAGTGGAAGACTAGCGGTTGGAAATGAAGTAACTGTTAAAGCAGTTAGGCAGGAAACTGAGGAACATCAAGATTTCTGTACCACACTTAAGAATTATACACAGTAAGAATTATATTTTTCTTATGGTATTACTAGAGGACGTATCTCTAAAAATGACTTATATTTACATCCCTACCGTTTACAAGAGACCGATATAACATTTGCCTCATATTTAGCCGAAGGCAAGAATTTTGTCAACGATTCATTAATCATTTAAATAATAATGGCGAGGCCATGAAAAAAGTATGTTCGTATTATCCGTTTCTTGATTCAAATAAAAATATTATGGTAATATTTTTATTTGTAATACATACACATTAAATAAGTAAACGAAAATCAACTTTTTTTGTGACATGAATATGGCGTATCTAAGGTAAAATTTCACCACAAAGCAGAAAATGACTTTGGATTTTCTTTATCACGCACACTTTACTTGCTACGAAGTGTTGTGCATTATAGTGAAATATATCAATGCATGTAGGTATACCGCCTAATTCTGAGCAAACGCAACGATGCGAATGTATGAATATTTCTCCCGCTTCGAATACAAATCCCCTGAACGCGTTTAGCTAATAACAAAACAGTCTGTCGCGCAACGATTTGACAATTAATGTCACAAATTAGTGTCACCACTGTCACCCTATACGGAGTCTCTTAAGCGTTTGAATAGTGATAATGCCGCGTTATACACTAGAAGAGAAAGCCGAAATGATGAAATGGTACCACGCTGATAATTCTTATCAAAGAATATGTGACTTATTTGCCGGAGTTCCTAATGATACGTTCATTTTAGTATGCGCTGCAATAGAACTAAATTCAAATTTGACACATAGCGATATTTCCAACGATTTAGGCATATGCTGCTCTTCCGTTAACCGCATACTAAAATTAAATGGTTTTCGTAATTATAAATATTCCAAACATCATCAATTATTTTACGGTGATGAGTTTAAACGGATGAATTTCCGTTATTATATAATTAATTTCTCATTATGAACAATTTATTTTATTATCTGTAAGAGTAAATTTTTCTTTACATTACTAGAATTTAATTTAGTTTTTATTTATTTCTGAAGTTTATTTAGTTTACTATGAATAGTTTTTGTTACCTTTATTATTAAAATTGAATTTATTAAATCTCTTGATGCCTTATTTGCAATTTTCTTAACCGCTTATTAATAATTTTATTACGCTTTGTGTGACCATCGTCAGTATAACGTATTGCAATTTATTTATTATAAAATAATTACAATAACACAGGACTAAACAATTTATAGTCCTTTAATAGTAATTTAGTAATCAGATAATTTTTCTTACGCGGCTCCATAATATGTAAGTATGTATGAAATATGACATCGATGTTGACACGCCTACAGCATTCAGGGGAATTCTATTTGGAGCGGGAGAAATATTCATACATTCGCATCGTTGCGTTTGCTCAGAATTAGGCGGTATTCTTAAGGTTACACTTACTTCAAAATGTTGTTGCGCATGTTTTATGGCGATGTATTCTCTCTGGGGCATACGGGATTAATGTTCAGCAGTAATCAGCAGGCAAACTAGTACTCCATTTGTATTGGTATTGCTTTCCCATGGTTGCAATTTCTCGATGGCACCATTCCCTATGATCTTAGCTTGCACCCAAATTTTTCGGAAAGAAATTGAGATGAGCATCTACAAAATGACGAAAGCTATTGGTAAATTTGCATTAAATTTTCCTATCAATCACTACTTTTTCGCCTTTTTTGATTCTTTATGCACGCATTATATTGCCTCTTGTTTTGTTAGAAAGTGTTTGGGAAATGCCCATAGTTTGCTTTAGCGCATCCAAATTTTCATAGCAAATTTCTCATCTCGCAAGTTTCTGTTCTGGTATGAGCTGCTTGGAAATCTATCTCATCGACACTTCAATCAGTTCTAAATTATCATGAAAAATTTTCAGATCTGTTGTCTCTAATATCCGAACATCCCTTGCAATAATCAATACTTTGATTCTACAATCTGTTAACACCAAACATTCGATTTTGTTTATTGTTTCTTCTGTTTCATTTTCAAAAGATATGCCAGGTTTTGAATCACCTTCAATGAATTGTCAACATGCATGAATCATCCTGAATGAATTGTCAACCCCAACGAATTTGTTTCGGCCAAAATTTTACTCGATAATGTAATGACGACTACAACGTGAAGAATTCTTGGAGAATTGCGATTTTCGATTTCGAAAGTTGCGGTTTTGTTGGCATAATTCAAGAAATAAGCATCGGATAGCTTTCCGATTTGAACTAATCGATTCAGTGTATCAATACGTGCCCAGCAGTGTAAGCTAAGTCTAGAGTACTTTAATTTTCAAGATAGAGTGATGGCCCAACATTGACTGTCATATACTGTCAGGGTTTTCAGGGGTGCTAAAAAAGACTATCTTCATGATTTTCACCTGCCAAAACTTGTTTATGACTATCTCGAGAACTACTGGAGCTAGTGAGCTTGAGTTTTATTATTCAGAATCACGGCATCAAGATTAATAAAGCGAAAACATCAAAACATCGAATATCGAAAACGTTTGTTTAACGTTTTTTACGTGTCAATATCTTTTCCCGAATATCTCATGAATTAGAAGAGATTAGTAAGCTCCAGTTGTTACTTATAACAAGCGGGTCCGAACTCATAAAGTATTGGCACCGAAACAATGAAAATCGACACTAGGCATTTTTGGTATTTTAAAATTTTATCTTATGAGGTTTAAAAAAACACATAATTTTAAAAACCTTGTAATTCTCTTATTTTTCATCCGATCGACGCGAAGTTTCCAGTGAATTAAAGTACTCGTCAAGAGAATTAAAACGAGTGCTTATAGTGGTGGATTAGGACAAACCGTTTGGCCGCCTCGGCGACGAGAATTTTTGCAAAATTGCGATTTTCGATTTCGAAATTTTCTTATTGGGGGATTCTTATTGATGTTTCAGAATTTTCCATAAAGCTTTGTATTTTGTACTGCCAAAAGATTTAGAGAAGTTTACAATACCATGCCCTCAAAAACTTTTCTGAGTAGGCTGTTTTTTAAATATTTTTTTTTAGTAAGATTGACGACACTGCGATACTTTTAAATTGTGACAGCTGTCAGTGACAAACTTAAATTAGAAAACCTTACATTTGATTGTATTATTTTATTATTAATATGTTAAGAATTACAACACAAAAGTTTATAATCGAAAGTTACTTCAGAACTGGCCGAAAATTAGATAATTAAGAATTGGTTTATTCCATTAATCAGTGCTTGCATGATTTCCGGCAACAGTTTCCTAATCTGTCAGTTACTTATGCACAGCTCCTAAGTCATGTTCATGCTTCCATTGATAAATTTCGTGAAAAGGAGCAGAAACTCGTAAACTAAGCGGTGGAGCACCTAAAAAACAAACCGCAAATTGCATAAAGGATATTCGACATCGAATGGACAACTCAGCTAAGAAATAAATTGAAAAGCTTTCTCAAGAAGTTCATTTGTCTGTGTAAAAATGCCATGCCGTTTTAAAAAAGAACTTAAAGTTGTTTTCATATAAAATTCAAGCATTTTTTGAACTCACCCAGGTACGAGAACACAGTACTGTCAATGGTTTTTACATAACATAAATAATGAAAACATTCTCACCTAATGCTATTTTTCTGAAGAGGCTTGGTTCCATCTTTCCGACTATTTAAATAAGCAAAATATGAGAATATGATCGGCAGAAAACCTTCTCGAATATAGCAACTGTATTACATTCACAAAAAATATGCATCTGTCTAGCAGTTTCAAGGAGACGAATTATTGGGCCTATATTTTTTAGCCAAACCGTAACTGCTGAAATACACCATAATAAATTATTACAACCTTTTATTAATGAACTTCATGATGACGAACTTACAGAAGGATTTTATCAGCAAGATAATGCACCGTCACACAAATCTCGAAATACAATAGATTTTTGCAACAATTTTTCGACGATAGAATTATGAATTTTCCTCTAAGATCTCCGAATCTAACAATTTTGGATTATTTTGGTTTTCCATATTTAAAGAATACTATTTTTAACACCAGACATCACACAATCGCAGAGCTTCGCAATGCTATTAGGGATTCCTCTGCCGACATAATCCCACTACTCCTGGTAAATGGTTTGAGAACATGAAACGTAGAGTTTAATTTTGTCTTCAAAATAATGGACAACACTTTCAGCATAACCTTTACTACTATTGTCTTCTAAATTTAACTAATACAATAAAAAAAGTTTATAAAGTTCAATTTTTAATTTTAGCTAACGTATTGGTGACCTAAAAACTGTTTGATTAGTGCGTGCATGCACTGTTACAAAGCGTTATCAAAAAAGATGGCTATCCCTACCCAGGAAAGATTTTGAAGGCAAGGTACTATAAATCTATATACGAGGGGGTATCGATATCCAGTTAGCCTAGACCGGTTCCGTTGAGCAAAAATATATTGCGATGCCATAGCAACGAGAAATGGCATATTAGAAGTGCCAGTGTAAAGTATCACGTCAAAAAGTCAAACCAAAGTTGTGCAATAAAATTTGAAAGAAAGGATGATGATCGAAATTGTGAAATTCGAAAAATTGGAGTATCGAACCATCATAAAGTACATGTTTTTGAAGGGGTTAAGAGGTAAGCAGATTTACGAAGATATGCTTAATACCTTTGGCGATCAATGTCCTTCGTATGTGACCGTGAAAAATTGGACTGCAAGCTTCTAAAGGGGTAAATTTTTCATTGAAGATGAACACCCGATCGAGAGTGCCAGTTTCTGTGTCCGTCCCCGAAAATGATGATTCAATTCATGACATTATTTTGTCAGACCGTCGAACTGGGCTAAACCGAATATCTGACGCAATGAATATTTCATATGAACGCGTCCATCATATAGTTCACGTCGATTTGGACATGAGAAAAATTTAAGGAAATGGATCCCCAATTGTCTGAATGTTGACCAGAAGCGCACAAGGGTGGAAGCATCGCTTTCAATCTGTACTCGGTTTGAAAGTGATGCAGACTTTTAAGCCGTATTGTTACTATGGATGGAACTCGAGTACATTTCTACGGCCCAGAAACAAAGCAACAATCGATGGAATGGAGACACTCTGGTACTCCAAGGTCTAAGAAGTTTCGCGCTCAAAAATCTGCTGGAAAAGTTCTTCCTTCAGTTTTTTTTGGGATTGACATGGAGTAATCATGATTGATTTTCTGGATAAAGGTAGAACAATAACTGGGAGTTATTATTCGACGTTACTGACCACTCTACGAGAAAAGGCGGAAAGTTATCCAAAGGTGTTTTGTTTTTGCAGAACAATGGCCCTGCATGTTGCCATGCAAACAATTCGTGATTTAAGGTTCGAATTACTCGAACACCCGCCTTATTCACTTGATCTGGCTCCGTCTGACAATCATGTCCTTCCTCAACTAAAAAAAAATTAGAAGGTCGTAAATTTTCTTCCAATGAAGAGGTGGTAGAAGCTGTGGAGGCCTGGTTTGCAGAGCAAGATAAAAATTTCTGATTGAAAGGTCTAGAGACGTTGCAGGTTCGTGATAATAAATGTATCCAATTAAAAGGAGAGTATGTTGAATAATAAAATATTTTTACTTTCAAATTTTATTTGCTTCTACAGTAGGCTAAGAATTTTTCGATACATCCTCGTAGCTCTATTAAATCCAGCTATATTAAAAGGGCAAATAATTTTATTAAATTATCTGCGATATTATTATATTCAAAAGGTTTGACGTTCCTCCTTCTTTGAAATAAATAATAACAATCCTTGAGATATTTGTTCCTATAATAATCAAATATTTTTAAATATGGACAAAAGAGAAACAATAATAATTATAATTATAATAAGGATAAAGACAACTGAAAGAAGATATATTGATCATTCCGTCTTCGGTATTTCTTTTTATTTAATGTGACGGAGACTGATTTATTTATTTGTCTGTAGCGCTTTAAGATGCGTAATTATATGGAAATTTGTTAAAGGGGATGACTAGCATAAAAGAAGCATGGTAATTGACATTGTTTTCTTGGTTTTGGTCTTTATACGCTTTTGCCTTGTGAATTATTCGGACGCAAAGAAAAAATACTATATAGGAGTATCGCGAAGCGTATTTATTCATGGAAGTGATTATGTGCTTTGTTAACAAAAATAACAGAAGATAAAAGTAATTATTTCAACATTTTTTGCTTATTATGCGCGCGTCAGCTTCGCTCCCAGTTTAAAAGTGAATATTCGGGTTTGATATATAAAATACCATACATTTAAATTTGAAATTACCCCAACCATAATGGAAATCGTAACTGTTTTGAGTTCAAGGAATTTCTCGGTCTGTGCAAGTATTACAGTCTTATTTAATAACTTAAAATTCAG
Source organism: Melolontha melolontha (assembly GCA_935421215.2). Classification (NCBI taxonomy): domain Eukaryota; kingdom Metazoa; phylum Arthropoda; class Insecta; order Coleoptera; family Scarabaeidae; genus Melolontha; species Melolontha melolontha. The sequence continues at coordinate 70,695,847 of OW285242.1, read as the reverse complement.
GTTTAAACTTGAATATATTTAAATTAAATATGTATGAAATGCAAAAATAAACAGATATTCGTGAAATTTAAATATATAATTAGAATCATACTAAAGCGATTTATAACCAGAGATAAACAGCGACATGCCTGCATTTTATATATGAAAATTAATGAACATCAATCCAGTTTTAAAAACACTAAAATAATAAGAATAAATAAAATTAAAAAAGCAGAGAATTCATAAGTAGGTATAATTGAAATTTAAAGAAAGTATCAATGTTCTACATTTTTAAATGCTCCAGAACAGCGATTTTCATCCTTCTTAGCTCCGTGACTCCCCAAATAGTAAATGTAAATGAAATTAATATTTCGCAACGCCTCCCCCCCCCTCACCGCTGAGAGGAACAATAACAGTAAGCTATTACTACTTCAATCTTGATTGTAATTATAAATGTCAATAATGATTTAATATTGGTTAATCACAGTGCACTAATTTTAACATTAAGAAAAGGCCGACAGTATAAATAATGTAATACGACTATTCTATTATTTAATGTCACTGCGTTTATAGCGACGGATATGAACATACATGTGTGACGTGTACATACATGAGCAATTTACAAGTTCCAACTTGATATGTACGTGCTCTATGTAATTTGCTCTCCTTCTATACCGTAATACTCGCTGTGAGAGCATGTTTGAACATACATATTGCTATGTTTTTTCCCGAATAAACATTAAAAATTTATTTAAAAATGAATGTACTATTATTTTTGGATATCTGTGTATATCCGTATGTATTTCATGTGTCGCACAAAAAAACTTGTATTTTTGGAGGCCGCATTGAGGTGCATGCCACCGCGATTGATGTGGACTCGGCGGACACAGTTTAACAGTTAGACAAGTACGTTCTTTTTATTTAAAAAAAGTATATAATTATCTAATTAAAGTAAAAATTCGGGTTGGATTTGAATTAGTTGATGGTGTTTGTATTTCAATTCCCGAATATTCTACGAGATTTTATTCTCGTAATTTTGATTATATTTAATTTAATAAAGTTTTCTTGTCAACGTGTCTCACACTTTTTTTTAATGTAAATAATTATATATATATATATATATATATATATATATATATATATATATATACTTAAAAGATATCATTTTAATTCAAAAGATTTGAATATTGTATTTGTATTGTATTAATATTGCTGTATTGAGATTTAGTCTTAATTAATTGAGATAGATGACAAAGAGTATTTTTAAAATTTCTAAGTAAAAAAATGTAAAAATTTTATGCGTTTGGATTTCAAGGGCTGTGTTTTTTGACATGTGTGTGCGCAAGTTTTAGATTTTGATCGAGCGTCAAGTTTGTTTTTATTTTTATTTTGTTCTCTGGGGAGAAATTAAAAATAGTCTTTGTGATTTAGTTAATTTGTTCGGTAGTCATTGAGGACTTTTTTAACGCACGTAGCGGTCATATTCCGTGTGTTATTTTTACCTTGGTGTAATAAGTATATTATTACAGAGTCTTTATACTTAATAAAGAATTTTTTTTTTTCTTTTTTTGATTTTGTATTAAATTTTCATTTAAATTTTATATTGTGAATATTATTTCATATACCCTTCATCTTGCATTTTTAACAAGTAACTTAAAGAAATATTATAATAACTTTTCTCAAAAAAATTTTGAGTGGCGCCTAAAATACGTTTTTGTTCCACGTTTCCGATTGGAACCCTGGGAAGAAAGCAGTCCCATTTTTTCGAGATAAACCGACTGAGTATCCTAGTTGGGTAGATTAGTTGTGGATGGTGATGCAGTCAATTTTAAAACCACAATTCATAGCAATATGTATGCGTTTGAATAAGTCGTGCTGTCACAAGTATAAAAGAGGCCCTTGCGATTGCAAAATTTCAGTTAAGCTTCAAATGCGAAACGTGCGCCTGGTGCTTTTATCTTAGTGTGCTGTCCAACCGTGACACTGAATTGTTTTTTTTTTATTTCTTATGTTAAATAGATAAATTTGTGAAAAAAGTGATCCATCTACATTCAGTGAATCGGTTGGGAAAGGACTAGTTTGTACAATGACAGTTATTTAAATTATGGTTTTACCTCATTGGATGGAAAGCCACAGTGCGTTGTTTGCTCCGATGAAAGCATGAAGCCATCAAAATTAGTTTGACAATTGGAAATTAAACATCCGGCTCATAAAAAATCCTTGAAAATTTTTCGAAAGAAAATTACATACTTTGAGAAATCAACGAAACTTTTATTTGTAAAGTCAAGCAATACAGGTAAAAGTGTACTTTAAGTATTTTATCTCGTAGCATTAAGAGTAGCTAAGATGTCCAAACCTCATACAATCGCAGAAAAACTCATAGAAGAAGCAAAAAAATGGAAAAAAATTGCTTTCTAACGACGTAATATCAAGGCGAATCGATGACATATCAAGGGAATTTTTTAGTATTCAATGTGAAGAATCAACAGATGTAGCAAACATGTCTCAGCTCATATGTTTTGTGAGGCATGAATGTGATAGGGACACATCAATCAAAGAAAATATGTTGTTTTGCAAAATAGTACCGGGTCATGCATCAGGACAATGATTTTTGTGAAACTACTAGAAACTATACTAACATAGATTTGACAAAATGTATTGCAGTACGTAGTGATGGTGTAAGGGCGATAACAGGAAATAATAATGGATTAATGAAGATACTAAAGGATCGTCTTGTACCAAGGGCGGAATAGACGCACTGCTTCCTTCACAGACATGCTCTTGCCGCAAAAAAAACATACCAGAAAATTTCAATCAAATTATTTGTGAAGCTGTGAAAATGGTTAATTTTATTAAAAGCCGACCGTTAAAGAACAGGCTGTTTGCTGCACTATGCGATGATATGGACGAAAATAAAAAACCTCTTCTTTTCTATACAGAAGTTAAATGGTTATCACGAGAGAAAGTGTTAACCCAGGTATTGGAATTGCGAGATGATTTAATAATATTCTTTCAAGATAAACAAACGCCATTCTCATTTTTTTAACAGAACAATGAGTGTATGTTGCTGTTGGCTTACTTAGCTGATGTATTTTCGCATTTAAACGACTTAAGTGTGAATTTACAAAGCCGCGATAAAAAACGTTTTATTAATGACAGGCAAAGCTCATGCTTTCATTATGAAGCTTGATATCTGGATTATTCGCCTTCAGAGCAAAAATTTGGATATGTTCCCATTCACTTCGGATTATATTGAGAAAAAATTTAATGAACAAGAGAAGATGCATTTGCGTGAGCTAAAAATTCAGTTGGCAGAGTATTTTTGGAAGATAAACATAATTTCTCGAAGAGATGGGTACTGAATCGGTTTAATGAAAACGCTGTTGCCGCTGTTAAGTTACCAATTGAGATTAGCGACTAGCTCATTGAAATGTCTGCCGACAAAACGCTACAACTGTAATTCAGATCTGAAGATTGAAATACGGTTTGGCTTGCTCGTCGAAATGAATATGGAAATTTAATCACAGAAGCATTGAAAATATTAATCACTTTTGCCACGGCATATACTTGTTAAAGGTTTTTTTCGTCTATGGTTGCACTAAAAACTAAATACAGGAATCATCTCTTACCATTCCAAAAGGTTTGCTTTTATGTGTCTTTAACATAGATTCACGTATGGGCAAACTTTTAAATGAAAAAAAAATGCAATTATCGCATTAATTTATTTTCTTTACCTGTCTACTTATTGTAAGTAAAATGTTTATAATAAATGATTTTTTCTCATAAAACGATTCTTCATTATTGTTTAGGCTATTTCGCGACCCCCTTTTAATGTTACCGTGACTGAGAAATGATACTCTAGAACGAATTGTTTAATTACGTACAAAGTTTATACATACTTAAAATTATACTTTTTCACAAAAAAGAGAACATTAGAACATTAGAAGTACTTTCTGCAAAAGGATGCCTCGCTTACATAAATGTACAGACATTTTAAGTACTCGCAGAAATGTTATTGAAGTTTCTACGAGTCTACTAACGAATTTGTTACTTTTTGGTAAGGGTTACCAGAACCATCAAGATTAATACTTTTTCAACCCATAATTTTATCAAAAACACATTTAAATTTTAAGTAGACGTTAAAATAGTTATTGTTTCAACCGTTTTGAAAGCGAATAGATTCGCAGTTAATTGTAAATTAGAAAAAAAAAAATTCGTGTGGTGACAAAACACTACTTTTTGCATTAAAAAACTGTAAAAAGAATCAAAAAGAAGTAAAACAATGTATTACGGGGATTATGTCCTTGTGAATAAAATTATTTAAAAGTGGTTTGCTGGCTTTCATTGTGGTTATTCGAGCACGAATGGCGAATTTGATGGCGAATTAGTGCTATTGCAGTACCGACTGAGGAAATGATTAAAGAAGTACGGCATGTAATGTGGAAGATTGCCGATTAAAGGTGCGTGAAACAGCCCAAGTTCCTGAACTTGAATTAAATATCTTTCAGGAATATTTTGGTATAAAATGAGATGAGAAATTATACGTAAAATGATTGCTGCGTTTACCGTCATATAACCAAATATTAAAGCTCGTTACAATTTCGATGCAATGCTTGAAACGTTTGAAGATGTATGGGGTACCACACAGAAATTCCGGAAATTTGAATGCGGCGCGCGAAGGGATGGTAGTTCAGCTCTACAGCACTAGATGGTGTGAGCTACGTCTATACTAAGTCATTCTGTCAAACGGTATTTGCTAGGTGGTGACAAACTGTTTATGTGTTTATATTTGTTGAGTCGTATTTGAGCTATTCTGCAGAAACTTTTAAAATGTTTGGTGAGGATGCGCAATCTTATGAGTGGCACAAATATTTTAAAAATGGACGTGTGTTGGTTGATGATGATGAGCTTTCTGGTCGTCCGTCGACCGAAAACACGCTACAAAATGTGGTAAAAGTATGTGATGCTATCCTGCAAGACCGATGTAGAAAAATCCATGACAGTTGTACCACTGTCAGCTTGTCTTACGGCATTTGTCAGCGTATTTTGTCCGGGGAACTCAACATGCGGCGTATTGCTGCAAAGTTTGTGCCCATGTTATAAAAACGCCACCGTGTTCATTTGTGGACAGAACTGAACGAAACTGCCGAAAGAGATGCGAACTTCAGTACCAGAATCATTACTGATCACGAATCATGGGTGTATGGGTATCACCCCTTAACAAAGAAGCAGCCATCGCTGTAGAAGACGCCATCGTCCAAGCATCCCAATTTCGAAGCAAAGTCAAGTCGATGTTGATTTGCTCCTTTGACACTGATAGCATCGTGCACAAAGAATTTTTCTCACCAAGTTAAACAGTTAATACACGATTTTATTGAGATTTTCCTCGGCGACTAAGATAAAGCATTCGACGCAAGCGGCCTGCCAAGTGGCGCAACAATTCGTAGATGCTACCACCAACCTACACGTTACTTGTTGTGCATTAGTTTCTAGCATTAACGAAGACGACAGTACTACTCCGCCTTTCCTACTCCCCATATCTTACCTTTTGTGACTTCTTCCTGTTTCCGATGTTGATATTAAAGCTTAAAGCGCCGTTTTTGAGACGATTGAAGAGATCCAGATCGAATTACAGCCAGTGTTGAACAGGTTGACACGCGAAAACTTCCAGCACTGCTTTCTGTCATGGACACGTCACCGGGATCTGTGTATTCATGTAGAAGGAGAGCACTTTGAAGAGGATGAAATTTTTCTTTCAATTTAATTAGTAGCTTCATTTTCTAAACAAAATAGCCGATTTTTGTTTTATTATATATTTTTATTCAGAGTTTACGTCTCTTTCACAATATATTGCGATATAAGTACCGAGTATCAGCAGAACTTTGTAGTCTTACTGAGAAAGAACACGGCAGTTGCTGGAAAGCCAATAATGTTCACTAAACGAACATCGAAAAGACAATAAGAACATTAAAAAACAGGAAAGCTCTCTATAACAAATGAACTGCTGAAATACGGCGGAGAACATCTCATAGAAGAACTAACAAAATGTTTTAACTTCATAATTAAAAGGAGAGTGCTTTTAGAACGAAAAATTCGCATAACCATCCCAATATTAAAAAAAAGGCAGTTAAAACAATCATGAAAATTACATAGGGATCACGCTGTTAAACACGGTGCAGAAGTTTCTAACAGAAGTGATATTAAAAAAACCCAATTAACAATTAATGAAGAATAACAGGAATTTCGCCCAAATAGATCTACTATCGATGCCATATTCATTGTCCGTCAACTAGTCGAAAAAGCAATAGAATTTAACGAGCAGCTTTTATGCACTTTGTCGACTTACAGAAAGTGAAACTATACGATGTGATAACAATACTACAGGAGAATAAGATACCAAAATACTTGATAACTATAATAGAAGACTTAAAACACAGAAACGAAGACCAAAATACAAACAATTAATGGGATATCTAAGGAAATTAGAAGCAACACGGGTATCCAACCTAAGCCAATACTTTTTAATCTTATTATAAATAAACTCATAGACAACGTGGAAAACATGAATAGCTACAAAATGGGGAAAAACAATCTGACTATTTTATGTTGTACTGATGATACGGTGCTAATCGGAAATACTGAGGACAACCTACAGAGACTTCTCCATCGATTCACAAAAACGATTGACAGATACAACATGCAAATATCCACAGAAAAGACAAAATCATTAGTGGTCACAAAAGAGGCTATATGATGTAAATTAGAAATACACAACAAAATCATCGTACAAGTGTTGTCCTTTGTGTACTTGAGGGTAGAAATGTCTACAGAGAAGCCAGGCAACAGACTATCAAAGCAGCACGAATGCCAGGATATCTAAGAGACGTCACCCGGAAAAATAAATACCTCAGAGAACAAAGCAAAAATATATAAAACCATGGTAAGATCAATAATGACGTATGCAGCCGAAACCCATGCCGACACAAGCAGAATTAAACAACTATGCAACAACCAAAGTGACCATAAGAACGATAGTAGGAAAATTACATTGGCACGACAACAGGGTCATCTATTAATGAGTCATCCACATTCAGGGAAACATTATCGCCTGACTTCTTCTGTATATTGGTAAGTTCCGCTATAACATGCCGCACCATTAACATTTTCCGAATTGAGAATTTTATTTGCATAATAAGATTGTTTAGTATTCTGCAAAAGGACAACATGAGCTTTTCTCTCAGCAGAATATATGTTTAATCACAGATTAAACAACATCATAATTAATCTAGTATAGTTTCATATTTTATAATTATCATACCTTATATTTTACGTATTATATTTAAGCAATCAATTGTCCACAAAGAATTCGCATATCCAGGTCAAGTGTTTAATCTAAAATAGTTCATTATTCTGCTTATTCGTAAATAGTCATCGCATAAATATTGTGAAATATAAAAAACTACTAATATGTAAAAAAATTATAAGCGTCCGTTTCAACTCTTGATATAATGAGGTTATACCAGTGAACACACACAACAAATATCCTGTGTCCAAGATTTTAATTATATTTATTTAATGTACATAAATATAATATTTTGAGAACTACTAGAATTAAGTTGTAAATAGAATTTGTATATATTCCGTGATTTTTGTTAAATAAAGCAATAAGGAATGTTCTGTTCTTTAATCAATATTCATGGTCCTTCGAACAAACAGCCTTGGCCACAGTAGAAACTGAGGCTGCTTTCTAGTATCACATATAAAATTTTCAGTAAAATTTCCCGAATTTGCTAAAAATTGAAATTCTTTGTTTATTATTTTATACGGAATTAAAATAAGTGTACATACAGGCAATTTCAATTGAAATGAGCCACCTTAAATAACTCTTTACCTGCTGTGATTTATATAAAATTATTAAACCTGTCAATTTTCATATCAAGGGGGATAACTTTTAATGTGAAGCTTGACTATTTAATATAATTTCTGCGGACGCAGCAGCGCTCACCAAAAAAAGTTAAATAGGGAAGATTGGTCTTTTGACCACTCATTCAAAAGGTCTTTTAATTCTCTTTCCGGCAACATGTATCAAAAAGTAATTTTTTTATCAGTAAGCAAAAAGTGCATATTTGCAACCTGTGGAATAAAATACGACTAGAGTAATAGTACAATCTTGCTTCAAATGCTCTAGTGACATTTCACAATTTTTTGTGGCAACCAGGGTGGCTCATACTTGTTTTTGTCACATTGACTTATAATTTTTAATGCCGTTTTTCTCCACATTTTCTGCTTCTGTGTTCAGCTCTAGAAACTTATTTTGTATGATATTAGTTTACGTTTGCATTGTTTTGTGGAATGTTCTTTAGTGGAGTTTACTTTTTGTTTAATCGTGAATACACAATTAATAAATAATGGTCTATTCTATCCATCAACGTGGGATAAGATCTGCAGCTCGCTTAATCAACGATAATTATGCAGGCCAAAAATGTGCGACACATGTGCTTACTGGAATTAATCCAAAAATTTACGGAAATGGGCTCTGTACATAACAAAACACAACATTTTTATCGGGTTGTAAATAATGAAGATATCAACGTCGAAGTCATAGGTCAAGTCGATACCACATCTCAACCATCAGGAGAAAGTTGTTGATCAATTTGTAGAAGAAGTTTATTTAAGAAGTTAAAATTTTATCCCTATAAAATTACAATTGTTCACGAAATGAATGAGGTTGATTTTGACAGGAGGTTGGAATTTTGTGAAGTAATGAACGAGCTCATTAACAATAATCGAAACTTATTGTATAATATCTGCTTTCGGACGAATTATCTTTTTCATTGAATGGTGAAGTAAATCGTCACGACTGCAGATATTGGAGTGAAACCAACCCCCATTTGACGCGGGAAACACATACACAATGGCCACAGAAACTTAACGCATGGGCTGGTATCTTTGGCGATCACCTTATAGGACTCCTATTCATTGACGGCACCTTAAACGGCCAAATGTATTTGAACATGCTGGACTATATAATCAACCCTTTGGTTACAGAAAAATTGGAACGAGATTCCGATTTGTTTAAGAATGAGGTAATATTTCAGCAAGATGGAGCGCCTCCACATTACGATGCCGGAGTACGACAATTTCTGGATCATCGCTTTTGCGATCGTTGGATTGGTCGAAGGGGACATATCGAATTTTTTCTCTGGTGGCTAAGGTGTATGTCACGCGTTCAGCTTCCCTATAAGAGTTGCGCCAAAAAATAACTCCAAAAATTTTGCGATATTTCAGGAGAGCATTTCAAGCAAGATTGTACTATTGTACTATTGTATGAAAGTTAATGGCTATAATTTTGAAAATTTAAGAAAACAAAATCCAAATGATTTCACTCTAGTCGTGTTTTATTACACCGGTTGCAAATAACGTACTTTTTGCTTACTGAAAAAAAAATGACGTTTTGATATATGTTGGTTGTAATAGTACATTGTGTATCTAGTAGTAAAAGCAATACATTCCTATAAACTGAGGCCAACAAGCATTGAAGTCCGTACGAGGTACACATACTTTTTTTTTCTGAAATTGCAATTAACATTATTATAAATTGAAGAATTCTTATAAATGTATAACATTTTTTCATTACCATCTAATTGCCTATAAAATCGTTTCCTTGACAATCACTGTTGGATAGGTGGCAGTACGAAAAATGTTACAGGGAGTTTAAAGATTGGCGTGACAAAGAGAATGCTAAGACGATGTCTGAAAACGTTTTATTGGCTTATCTGATGCAGAAATCAAAAGTTGTAGAAAGTTCAACTTTATGAAGTATTTATTCTATGTATGTTTTCAATATTAATACCATTTCTGAAAAGAAATGCAGTAGGTTATCAAGCAAAGGAATCAAAAGTTTTTACGTGTGAGCAAATAGATTCATTCCTAAAAGAAGTTAATGATAAAACATACTTATTATTAAAGGTAAATGTTAAAAAATGTCACTTTAGAGTTGTTTTATTTATTGTACTGATTGTAGTAGGCAGTTTTAATAATGGGAATATCAAGTGCCTTGCGACGAGATGAATTAGTAAAAGTGTCTATTGAAGATATGCAGGAAGAGAATGCTGTATTAATAGTAACCGTTCCCGATACCAAGACGGATAATAAGGTTACTAATATTGATTTCATAAGAATTTATCGTAAATATGCAGCTCTTCGGCCAAAACATATTGCTAATAATCGTCGTATAGGAGATATGTAAACGGAAAGTGCACTGCACAAGTTGTTGGAGTGTATACGATTGGGAAAGCGCCCAATATGAATTGCTAAGTATCATAGATTACCAAACCCTAAATCATTCACGGGCCACTGTTTTCGGAGAAGTTCTGCTACGCTGCTTGCCAACACCGGGGCTGATATGTCAATTTTTAAACGTCACGGTGTATGGAAGTCCGCGACAGTAGGGGAAGGACATGTAAAAGACTATCGAAAATAAGAAACAAATTTCTAATGCAATTTCTGATGCTATACTATCTAGTTTGAATGTAGGTAATTGCAAAATGTTACGTCCCAAAGAAAATAATTTGATGTCGAATTTCATTAGCCATTATTCAGAAACAGTAAATGAAGTTACTTCAACTTCTGGAATAAATATAAGTTAATAATACAAACCGTACAATTAATTTGCTGTTAATGTAAAAACTAATGCTCAATAAAAAATAATAACATTATTATTGTTGTTTTTAGAAATGTCAAATTTGAAAGTGAAGTTTGGTTTGGCGGCCATTGCTATGGGTAAAGGCCGCGAAATTTAATTTCGCGGACTGTGTGGAAAACGCGAAATACTCCGCGTGCGATTGCACGAAAAGAGAATTAAAAGACCTTTTGAATGAGTGGTCACAAGACCCATCTTCCCTATTTAAATTTTTATGATGGGAGCTGCTGCGCCCCCAGATATGATTTTAAATCATCCGACTCGACATTCAAAGTTGTCCCCCTTGATATGAAAATTGACAGGTTTCATAATTTTATATAAATCACAGCAGGTAAAGAGTTATTTGATGTGTCTCGTTTCAATTGAATTGCCCTGTATAATTTACACAATTTCATTATCACTAATTAACTGTATTATTAAAAATTAGTAATTAATTTCTAACCTTTATAAAACAAAAGTAGGTACAAAACTCAAGAAGTTCAGGAATAATTGCATATTATAAACTTCCAAATATCAAAATAAGGTACTAATCACGTTATTGGCATTAGCAAATTTTATTAACAGTTTGGCATGAGAATGATAATTTAAAATATTTCACACGTTTCCTTTATGTTAAAAAATTATTAATAATTCATATACTTCTTTTCCCACTGTCCCTTCTTTATCTTCCAATTTACCTGGTCTTGCGAACTTTATACATTAATAATCAGAACCCCTTCTTTAAAAGTTGTTATAAACACATATCCTTTCCTTCTTCACAAAGGAGCCAAGAAGTATAAGCATTCATTGTCGTTTGTTCATACAAACATTTTTTGCTGGAAGTACATCTGCCTGTTATGTACCTAGAATATCCTCTTTTTTATTTATTTTTGAGGTCGAATTCAATCAGGGATTGCCGCTGAGACGAGCCCCTTCAATTAGTGACATTCCCATTTCCGCTTCAGTCTGTTTGTTCTTCACTATTATGTGTCGGTTTTTACCGAACTACCATCCTTTAAAATTATTTTATACGGTGATTGCATCACGATGTGCCCGATCGTTAATCTCTGAATCGAATATAAATGCTTCAAATATGTACCTATATATCGTATTATCTTCGCCATTCATGTTTATAAAAAGATTGGCACATTTCCACTTTAAATAATTGTGTATACGAGGCATGTTCTCTTAGTTAAGCAAATAACTAAGAGAACAAAATACAGTAAAACACAATACTTTATTTTGATGATTTTGTTTGTATATATATATATATATATATATATATATATATATATATATATATATACAGACTGTCCCGTAAAAAGCGCCAACATTCATAATTCCGTTATTTATTGTCCGGTTTTATTTAAACAAAAAGTAAATTTAATAGCATCAAAAACACTATAAGATAGCAGTGTTTTATTTGTTTTCAATTGTTTTCATTAATGTCAAACGACAGTCAAGTTTTTTATTTTAAATGGCAACATATATATTTTTGGCTATATTCGGATTGGATTTTTTTTTCTGAATGTTTATTTTTGATAAACGTTTATTGCAAAAAAAAACTTTATAAATTTCATCTTTGTCTTCCATTATTTATAAATATTCGAATGTGTCATGAAACATTGGAAATGCAAGTATTATAAATATTATTATAAGAAACAAAACACTTTACAATAAATGTTGAAATTGCCCGCCACCTTGTTTAACACATATCGCACATCTCCTAATAATAAAAAATAAAAAAAAAACTTTATAAATTTCATCTTTAATTATAGTAGACTTGGCCCAGTCCACTAGCATTATGTCAATATGCCTTAAGTGTCAGTTTGACTTTATTAAGTTTTCTGTATTATCCTGTTTGAACGTTTTGCCGCAACAAAAAGCGTATTTTCGTTAAAAATGAATATCAATGAATTAACGGACATGTTACAAGTGTTCTTTGAATGTAATAAAAATCGCCTTCAAGCAGTTCGTCGGTACAGTGCTCGTTTTCCGGACAGAGAAGTTCCAGGTTCGAAAATATTTCAGAGAATTGAAAAGAATTTAAGAAATTATGGATCATTTACCAAACCAAAAACACAAAAACGGAAATTCTCCGAAGATAAGGAATTAGATATTCTTCTTGCAGTACAGCAAAATTCACGAACTTCGATTCGCGAAATTGCACATAATATTGGGGTATCAAAAACTACAGTTCATGGTATTCTAAGAAAACACAAACTTAAACCGTACATAGCTCGAAAAGTTCATGCATTAGAACAAAATGATCCTGGCCGAAGAATCCAGTTTTGTCGTTTTTATTTAAATGCATTAGAACAAGACCCGAATTTTTACAGAAGGATAATTTGGCCTGATGAATGCACTTTTAGCAACATCGGTATTTTTAATAGAAACTTACATCGACAGTGGAGTGCAGACAATCCGAAATTTGTAATTGAAAATAATTTTCAAAGACGTTTCAACGTAAATGTTTGGTGTGGCATTTTAGTTGATCAATTAATTGGGCCATTTTTCATAGATGGTTGCTTAAATCAAGAAAAATACTACACTTTATTACACGAAAATCTCCAAACCTTTTTAGATGAATTACCTTTGGCCAATTTAAATAGAATATTTTTTCAACAAGATGGGGCTCCCGCGCACAACGCCAGAGTAAATACTGATTTGTTGAACACCCAATTTGGAAATAAGTGGATAGGAACATCCGGTCCTATCGAGTAGCCTGCGCGTTCACCGGATCTTACGCCCCTCGATTTTTGGTTGTGGGCTTATCTACAAGATCGAGTTTATTTAACAACTCCAGAAAATGTTGACATTTTAAGACGAAGAATTATTAACACTTGTCAAGAAGTACCTGCCGCTTGTCTTTTAAATGCGACCTTTGGAGTAATTAGGAGATGTGCGAAATGTGTTGAACAAGGTGGCGGGCAATTTCAACATTTATTGTAAAGTGTTTTGTTTCTTATAATAATATTTATAATACTTACATTTCCAATGTTTCATGACATATTCGAATATTTATCAATAATGGAAGACAAAGATGAAATTTATAAAGTTTTTTTTTTGCAATAAACGTTTATAAAAAATAAACATCGTTGAATTCAGAAAAAAAAATCCAATCCGAATATAGCCAAAAATATATATGTTGCCATTTAAAATAAAAAACTGTCGTTTGACATTAATGAAAACAATTGAAAACAAATAAAACACTGCTATCTTATAGTGTTTTTGATGCTATTAAATTTACTTTTTGTTTAAATAAAACCGGACAATAAATAACGGAATTATGAATGTTGGCGTTTTTTATGGGACAGCCTGTATATATTTAGTGTTTATAAGAATTTTATTTTTCTTATTTATTTTATTGCCGTGTCTTAATATTAAAAATAATAGACTTTTTATTGGTTTAGCGATCTTTTATTGAATTTTGATATTTTATTCTACGACGTTTCGACTTTTATTATTATTCAGTCTTTTTCAAGTAACTAGAAAAAAGAATTAATACAATGAAAACATGAGAACTGTGTTTGCTTTTGTGAGACTGAATTAACAATTAAATTAACAATTAAAATTAAAATTAGATTAAAAAGCTGAATTAACCAATTAAATTAACAATTAAAGTTAAAATTAAATTAAAATTAGATTAATGATAAGTAAGGAAAAATTAAGGTGATTACATCTGTATAAATGAATTGGAAATTTGAATTAAACTACAAATACAGTAACGAAAGCATTGAATGACAATAAACTCACCGTTTCTTTTGTTGGGTTTCAAAAACACGCATTCTGTGCAACATGTGTTATCGGGGACATCCGAGACTTTTTTTGATTAAGTATCTAATTTTAATTTTAATTGTTAATTTATTGTTAATTCAGTCTCACAAAAGCAAACACAGTTCTCATGTTTTCATTGTATTAATTCTTGTTTCTAGTTACTTGAAAAAGACTGAATAATAATAAAAGTCGAAACGTCGTAGAATAAAACATCAAAATTCAATAAAAGGTCGCTAAACCAATAAAAAGTCTATTATTATATATATATATATATACATATATCTCAATTGATAAATTCTTGGAGTTTTTCGGCTTTTATATGAAATATTATCAAATTAGTGTGTAATGCTTAATTGGTAAAGCAACGGTCCGGCAAACCATAGGCTTGGGTTCAAGTTCCAACGTAGACAAAATTTCGTATGATTTGCGTTGTAATTTTTAGACTGCAATGTTAACATTCGCAAATACATACTAATTTGATAATATTTGTAAATATTTCAAATATAAGCCGAAAAACTCCAAGAATTTATCGATTGATTAGATGAGAAATTATCTAAATCTTAAAAAAAATCTGAATTATTAGCTCATAAATAAATAGGAATATAAATTAAAATAAGCCAAAAACTACTTATCTCAGGGTCTTATAGGCAGGTTCCGGACGTATAAAAAACAGGAATATAAGCACATAAAATAAAACAATTATGTTAATGATAATAATAAATATATTTCAAAATTAAACTGTTTTTTTTTTTTTTTAATAAATTACAAGATACAAAAGAAAGAGATTGTGAATTAAGTATGTTACCCAATCATACTAATAAGTGGAATAAGTTGCCTAGCCCCAAAAATAGATGGTGGTCAACATATGTATATAAATGATCTGTCAAATTAGAGTATAAATATAAACGTTAAATGGAAATTAATTTGAAATTACGTGTGTGAAATAGATAATATTTAATCCTTGAAAGAAATGATATATCTTGTGAATTATAACAGGTTACAATAACAATGTTAAATACCTGTTCAGTAAGTATATAAAAACTATAATTCTGATGTTCAGTATCCTCCGGTATATGATGTATTCTAAGATTTGATCCGACTGGTACAGAAGTAGAAGATCACGTTACACAGGTCCAGCAAGACTAGTAGTATGTTCCAAAAGTAAATCGGCTTAAGGTCCTGATGTATAAAGGTATCAGCAAGGTTATGTTTTTAATAAAACAACTGGAAAAGGTGTTAATTATTCCAAAATGTCCAATGACGTTACTGGTAATTCCATAAATATCACTGCATAAATGTAAATTTGTATTAGTAACGAAGATATTTCAAATAAACAGGATAAAAGGATTCCTGAACAATTTCTTCTCGGAGAAATCCTTACAGCAAGGTATTTATCCCAATAATTTATTAATTATACACTTCCTTGTAAAGATTTTGTATGTAAAGATACTTTTAAATATTAACTTGAAGAAGAATCTTAATAATAATCTTCTATTCACCAACTCTGTGCAAAAAAAACTCTTCTTATTTTCTGTTTTTCGTTGTCAAGACTCCAATAAGAAATTATATATTTCCATAAATCAGATTTTCTATGAAATTAATACAGTGACATTGAAAAGTAAAATTGAGACAAATTAGACCAATTGAAAAGGAATATTTTAAAATGATACTTCAAAGAAAATCTTTCATAAACCAGAAATAAAATAACTCTGACAGAATGATCAAAATATACATTATCATCACTCACGTAATAGCAATCACAGTTTTTGGAATTTAAGTAAATCAGGGTCATAATAAGTAATATGTTGATAGAAATATGATAACACATAATATAATCAGAATTAGATTTAGAAAACCAAGATCCTCACGAGAAAGCTAAATTTAAGAACAAGAAATAGAAATAAAATCAATACAATTTACAATATTAAACGATAACAATATTTCTAAATCTAATTCTAATTTTACATTGATAATACAAAATTTGACTATTAAATAATATATTTAAAAATCATTGAATTGCAGATATACCATTTCTATACAAGAAAACATATAAAAGAAAGAAATTAAGAGAGCATCAGATGTACCACATCAATATATATATATATAGTTGATTTAGATATTTGCCAATTGAAAGTCTGTTTTACATTAATATGTATATATTTAAAATAAGCTCTTACATGTTTCGGTAAGTATTACCTTAAACAAAGAATTATAAATGACAGATATTGACAAAGTTATATAAGTGATGTAGTCATGGTGAGAGATACAAATTCATAAATATATTCAATTTAATTAATAATAATACATGACATAACAAAAGTTTGATATCAACTATAAAGAGAATGGTAAGTCATGTGTTATTATTACATTTGCGCCCGTTATATGACAAAGTTATATAAGTGATGTAGTCATGGTGAGAGATACAAATTCATAAATATATTCAATTTAATTAATAATAATACATGACATAACAAAAGTTTGATATCAACTATAAAGAGAATGGTAAGTCATGTGTTATTATTACATTTGCGCCCGTGGAGCGACTTAAGATATAAAGCTGTCGGCATTTGCCTAGGACGAGAAGGAAAACCACGAAAACCTACTCGGACAGTCAGGCAGGGATCTAAATACGCAACTGTGATAAGCATGATAAGCAAATGTACAGATATTTAAATAACATATGATATATAATTATATAACAGTAACATATATTATGATGGTAAATTGCAGATCGTTACATTATTAGGTTATAACATATACTGCTTAGATTTTTTATATCAGTTCTGTTGTTAATTGAATTTTTTTCCAGTTTAATATTAATAATTTCTTTAATTTCTCTTTTCATTGTGTGTTGCTTCTATCAATTGTTTGTGTGTTTTCAAAGTCGAAATGGTGATCGCGTTGCAGTTTGTGTGTAAATAAAGCAGTTTTGTCTGTTTTGGAGTATTTGTGAACTTGTATTCTTTTGTATAAATATTGTTTGATTTGACCTAACTGTCGCAGTCGCGACATGGTATTTTATAGACAACATGTGTCTCGACTTTTGTCTATTTTAGGTTTTAATTTTGAAAATAGATGTTTATTTGAATTGCTATGTTTATATGTTGTAGCTATATCATATTTTCTTAAAGTACATTTCATTTTCTCTGATAATTGTGGTACATATGTATCGCGATATATGTTGTTTCATTGTTTAAATTGTTATTGGTGTCTGCAGTGTTGTATATTTGATGAATTATTTTACTATATAGGTCAAACCAAACAATATTTATACAAAGGAACACAAGCTCACAAATACACGCTAACCTTTATATATGGAAGGAAAGCTCTGGACGCGAACTCTTGTTTTTCTGTTTTCCCTTCCATATATAAAGGGAACTACGGACAAAATCAGTAGATTATTAAGAAGACACAACATCGACACCGTTTTCACAACACACAGATAAAAAGCCGATGAAATAGGTAATGCAAAAGACAGAATTCTCTCTCTAGAATTCTCTCTCTAGAAGATCAGGGCGTTTACGAAATACCATGTTCAGTGTGAGATCAATCATATGTGGGGCGGACAAACAGGCGAGTTAGCGTGAGAAGAGAAGAACACCGAAACGCGGTCGTCAAGAAAGAAGTAACGTCATCGTTAGCACAACATAAACTTCTGACAGGGCACTCTATCGACTTTGAAAACACGAAGATCCTAGCCAAAAGTGAAAACCTAACGACGAGAATTACAAGAGAAGCGATAGAACTAGAAAAGCGTCCTAAGTGCTTAAATAAACGCGACGACGGCCAGCGCTTGCCGCATACATGGAAACCGCTCCTAGTTCACCGACAGTTAAAAACACAACCAAATCCCGATAGATCGCAACCCCTACACAGACACACGGACCGACCAGGGAACTTACAGGCACTCGGACCAATTACACGAAGCCGCGCACGCATAACGTCAATAGTGGGACCGCCCTCTCCCGACACAGCAGCATATAACAAGAGGTAGTGCTAGGCGCACATTAGACGATCTCCAGCTCTAACCAGCGACAGACCGACTAGCTCCTGAAGATGACGAGTGCGATCTCGTTGAAACGTAGAGTAAATAGTCCTTATCAGGACAAAACTCACACGCGGCCAAGAACCCGAGAAACTACACCATCATCATACGTCCGCGAGAACATCAAGAGTAACATACATATATATATATATATATATATATATATATATATGCCGGAGATCGTCTTTCACGGCTACGGCCTTCATAACTTGGATGCAATGTATAGCGATCCCTCAATCTATACACGGTTTGTAAAATTAAATTATTTGATGGCGATCTTCGGTTCGGAAACCGCCCTTATAAATACGTCTAGTAGCTCTAACATTTCCACCTGTTTCTCCGTATAGTAGACAATATCTGTTAATTCGTGATTTGAATAAGTCATACTTCAAGGATGTTGATAACAGACTGACTTTCGACTTACAGTATTATGCATCATCGCATCTACAACTTCAACCATTACGCTTCAGTAGCAGTAGCGCTGCAGTTATAAAGGAATACTAAATTTACCAGAGTCGCGCGCATTTATTAAATATTTTGTTTCTTTGATCTCATTGAGATAGAATTTTCGCGCATTAATATTTTATGCTTAATATTATTACAGCTATTATATATTAAAGTATGTAGGATTATTTCGTTTACACCCTGTATATATATATATATATATATATATATATATATATATATATATATAGGAATTGTCCTTCATATTATACCTAGTCGGTCTACCTGTAAAGTAGTGTTTGCAGAAAAGAAAAAAAAAACACGAAAAAAAGAAAAGCAGTACTTGGATTTGCTTCCTCTACTTAAATTTTTCATTTTCTACCGAAGATATTGTATAAAAATCCATCTCTTGAATAAATATGTCTCATTAAAATTTGGTTCCTTTAAAATACGCACGACGTAATGCCACCACACGTGTTTGTGCACGTGTGCACTATATAGGTCACGATACAAAAGCGTGAAGCGGGTTAATGAAAGGAATAAATCCTCAAAAATGAAAAATATCATCTTTAAAAGAACTTCTTCTTTACCATCTTTTTCTCTAACAAAAAGGAAGCTTGATATATTTAATATATTTGTTTGGTGGTTGCTAATAATTAGAATTTTATATTATAAATTTAAAATGTATCATAATTCTAGATAATTTAATGATTTTGGTAGATTTAGAAATTATTGTTTCACTGTATGTAGATTGAATTAATTTTAAAAGAATTTGTTTCGATATTAGATGTCTTATTATAGAGAACTATTAATTTATTATAAAACGCATTTTAAAATTGTCATTTCCAAGCATGTATTTACGAAATATCTAGGCAACCAATAATACATAAATACATAATGCTAACATTTGATAGTAACGTTGCAATACCTACCTAATTTTACTAGTCCATACACCACTAAGTGAAAAGTACATTAACAAAGCATCTGCTTCTAAGAAAGAGGCGGAACACCATCAATATTGGCACCAAGAATTTTCTATGGAAAATTGTATTTGAAGAGTTAGTGGATTACGGAAAGGATTTCAATAAGAATCTGGATTCAAAACACTAGCAATTAAAAATGAACCAATGAATGCATTATTTATAATATCTAAGCAACAATTTTATATCTTCTTCTTGTAAGTAAATTTACACTTATTGATAGTGTGAATATAATTTTGTAAATGCTAATTTTTGTTTGATAAGCATTTGTAAGATTTGACAAAACGTTAGGCTGCACTATATAACTAATATAAACCTTACCTATGAGTTTGCGAATTTACTTTTCCGTGTACAGAAAACATAGTTTATCTGTGAAGTAAACCTTGCGTTTTAACTCGTCATACGTATATCGTTTCGCAAACATATTGGCAACTAACTTTCTCAATTTCAAGTAAGTGTTGATGATTTTGTGGTTTATAGTTTTTGTTGGCGTTTCATAAAGGTTCAAACTGAAACGCGGATCAACACTTGAAAAACTACATCGATACTGTACAGCTGTGAGAACATCAGAGGGCACACACATATACATATTTGCATACATATATATTAGCAGTAAATAATTTTGTCATAATCAGGGGCTGTAATGTTAAATGGGAGGTATTGAGATAGTGTTTTAATGCTCGTTCATAGACACTAAGTACTAAGTACATAAATTCTTGCCGGCAAACTACCTGTCTTGAATAAAACGATTTCTTTTTAGTTTTACTTTATACATGA
The DNA here is from genome assembly GCA_935421215.2 of Melolontha melolontha. NCBI lineage: Eukaryota > Metazoa > Arthropoda > Insecta > Coleoptera > Scarabaeidae > Melolontha > Melolontha melolontha. The sequence continues at coordinate 70,675,164 of OW285242.1, read as the reverse complement.
AACAGTCAATAGAAAAGTGAAGTTAGTAGATAAAGTTAAAATATGGTTGAACTTGATAAAAAAGAAGAACCCACCAAAATTACCAGAAAGGTGTTTGGGGGTAACACAACTACAATTGAGTTCCCTACAAGTGACACTTCATCATCATCAACCAATGGTGTTCAATATTGTCATAAATGTGAATTTCACTTTCACACAAATGAGAAGAGGAGTGAAAATTAAAATTTTATTATTGACTTGTATTCTGAATAGTTAAACTTATTCATAGGTAACAAACCATTCCTGTTGCTTCTTGTTTCGTGTTTTAAATGTTTTACAACACGTTGTTCTGGGAAACGTGTTTTAAACTGCCGTTTTTACTCTAGGATTTAGATATTAAAAAGATGACTTAAAATATGACCAACAGAAAAATGTCATTTTTGACATCAGGATGAAATAAAAGTTAGTTTATAAATACATTCACTATATTAAAAATGAGGATGTTTAATGCATCGAGATAGTCTATGTATAATAATATAATAAATAAATCACTTATGTAAACATGTCTTGTAAATCCATCGGCCTAAGCGTTTTAATCGCATGCTTTCTAAACTGTCCTCCATTAGTCGGTTGGCGCTATTTAAATGTACTAAGCCACGCTTACTGTATTTTTTTGCATTATTTGCATATCCCTTTACTGATTACATATTTAAAACTACATTGAATGATTGCATTTGGAACATACGACGGCGCGTTCATGATCACACGCAGCGCTTTATTTTGAAGCCTCTCTAAAATCTCAATATTTGAGTTGTTCATTGTACCTCGAGGCTCTGGATATCATATGTCTGCCTGGCTTTGAGTACTACATTGTACACAATAACACTTTATTAGCTATAGACAACCGGATCTTTTACTAATTATCAGGTATAATTTATGAAGTCGTAGACCAAGCTACGACTTCATAAATTATACCTGATTTGCAAAAAGAAAATATTCTTTTTGCAAATAAATATTGTAGCCAATTTCATTTTCAATCTATATGCATTCGTAAAGTTTTGATAGTAAGAAACGTTATGCGGCATAGGTGTGCTGCTTAGAGGAGCAAAATAGATAGAATATATATATATATATATATATATATATATATATATGTGTGTTTTATTTCATTGAAGGTCGCTAAAACCAAAAAAACAACCTTTTATTTAATATAATTATAATTATACGGCGAATAAAATAAATAAGTTTCTTATAAGCATCGAATATATATATATTAGTTACACTAAATATTTCCGAGAAAGGCGGTTCGACCCTAAAAATGTCGACATGTCTCACCATACACATTTACACAAAATATATGTTTTAACACGAAAAAATTGTTCTAACCACTTGAAAAAGACTTAATTATATAAAAAAAGTCGAAACGTCGTAGTAAAAAACTGAAATTCATTAAAGGTCGCTAAACCAAGAAAATGTCTATTATTTTAATATATATATATATATATATATATATATATATATACATATATATAGGTATATCTCAGTTGATAAATAATTGGAGTTTTTCGGCTTTTATATGAAAATATTTGCAAATATCAAATTTGTATGTAATTGCAAAGTAAGTGGGGATGTAAACATTGTTGTCTACAAATTACAAAGCAAATCAAACGAAATTTTTAATTGATAAATTAACTCCTATATAAAAATGTCCATATGCGGGTGACATTTTTGTCACTTTGACAGCGATAAAAACCTACATAGCTTTTTATCAGCGAATAAAAATGCTTCTTCCTCCGATAAAAAAGCTTCTTCCTGTTACATATCTAGTAGCCCTGCATCACTTAATTTATTTTGGCAGCTGACAGGTAATAACTATTAAGTATCGTTGAACGTAAAATGTACGAGTCGGTTTGGGGAAATTTCAACAAATATCAAAAGATCAATACCGCAATACACAAGAAATACAAAATCGTCAATATGGAGACAATTTAAAAAGTTTTATTCATGTCGTTCATTTATCTTGCCAAAAAACACACGAGCTTTTCTTTCAATCGGATAAACTTCTTTTTAACTGAATATTTTTCCAATCAGTAATTTCGCTCGAAAAACTTACATTAGAAAAAAACGCTTTTCTCGTCAAATTACTGATTGGTAAAATAATTTCGTTACAAAGAGAAATTTATCCGATAAAAAAAAAGCTCTTGCGTTTTTACTTATGAAAAATATTGTCTACGTTGGGACTTGAAACCAAGTCTACAGTTTGCCAGACTGTCGCTTTTACCACTTAAGCCACGATAGACCTCAGTTCAAGCAATTTAGAAATGCATTATAAAGGAACAGTGTTAATGAATCAGATGTCAGCTATTGAATGTAGATGTCAAATTGAAAGCAGAAGTCAGTTTTGAAAGCTGATGTCAGTTTTAATAGCAGATGTCAGTTATTGAAAGCAAATGTCAGTTATTGAAAGCAGATGTTGTATTTGGATTTACCTCATCGTTTAATGTAATATCCTGGGAATATTAAAAATAAATTATGTTTTTATAAGTAATCAATAATGAAATATGATCAAAACATATAAAAATTTCTACTTTGACTCTTAGGTGAATAAACAAGGTGAATATTGTAATATATTTATAAACAAAGTTTCGTCAGTAACATCATAATTATAACCTAATAATATAAACCTCAGAATAATTAAATATCAATTAAGTTTAGTGAATTTCATAAGAAAAATTCCTTTGAAAGCATTAGGAGAAAATGATTTCGCAATTGTTTATTTATTGATAAAGTACCCAACGCTTCTTGAGAAATATAAGTCTTTAATGACCATTCTATACAAATCGTTTGGAATAATGTGACTTTGCGTTTAATCATTTACCAAGTCAAAATCAGCATCTTTTAAACGGATTGGATGATTGAGATCTATAAGAACTTTTTGAATGCAGGTTTTTTAAAAGAGAAAATCGTTCCAGCTTGGTTAAAAGACTATTCCACCTGGTATTACAGTCCAAAAGAAGTGACAGCTCTTTTTCATGTTCAATCTTCACATATTTTTGAAGTACTGCTTCATTTTTCAATGGTGAGTTTTTGCTAGACAATTGTTTTATAATAAATTTCAAAGCGGCATCAGCTGTGCATAAATTAGCATCTGGTTGACAGATTGCTTCTACTGTTAATTTAATTGGGGTCAGCACATCAACAATTTTATTTACCAAGTCAAAATCAGCATCTTCTAAACGGATTGGATGATTGAGATCTATAAGAACGTTTTGAATGCAGGTTTTTAAAAGAGAAAAACGTTCCAGCTGGGTTAAAAGACTATTTCACCTGGTTTTAAAGTCCAAAAGAAGTGACAGCTCTGTTTCATGTTAAATCTTCACATATTTTTGAAGTACTGTTTCATTTTTCAATGGTGATCTTTTGAAATACACTACAACTTTGCGGATTTTCTTTATCAGCTCATTAATGTTTTCATCTTTCGTTAAATCTGGTTGTGTTCTCGCGCAAGTTCATTTTGTGGCATTAAGATTAAACCTGATTCTGGACAGTCTAAGTCTTCTAAATTGTCATCATTATCTCTATCGTTCATATAATCAGCAGTCACAGCTGGTTCATTTATAGTATCATCTGTATCTGAGGTAGGGCTGTCTTGCCTGTCTTGAAAATAATCTTTTATTTTATAAAGCACATCACAGACGGCCAAATTGATGCCATGTACGTGACACAGTTGTTGTTCAGTGCAAACAAGCTGTCCCACCTTTATCATAACGTTCGGTCCATCGGTTACAGTAGCCAGGATATCAGTTTCCAGGGAAATATCAAATTTACTTAGACGCTTTTTCAATATACGAAGACAATTTTCAGCCGTCATACTTCCATGAATAGGAATGAGTCCTAAGCTCCAAATTTTTTATATAAATGAACATTGACAGCATGTATCGTTTATTGGACGTTGCACTTTCAAAATGTTCTAATTCTGCAGGTACTTGCTTTCTGATTTTTTCACTGTAATTCATAACACGCTTTCGAATTGTGACGGCTGATTTTGGTAAATCCGTGTATTTCGCTAAGAGCAATTTTCCCAAATCGTCTGAAGTTATGAATACATCTAACAATCATTTTTGCCAAAACATCATCCGAGCTATCGTCGGCACTTTTGGTAAAATAATCTTCTAACTTTCGTTTAGCTGGCGGCGGTGCTGTGTTCAGATTTTCAGAATCTTGACTTGTTGAAGCTGTCAAACGATTAACGTCAGTTAAAATCTTAATTTATGTTTTGATGACAAATGTCTATGTAATCCCTTAGTTGATCCACCCAAAGTCTTGAGAATGGCAGGGCATCGCTTACATTTAGCACTGTTCCCGTCTTTCGCATCTAAAAAATAACTCCACGCTGATGACGTATAACTGTTTTTTTTTATAATGAACAAATTCTCCCGCCATTTAAAATATCTTTTTCAGATAATTGGCTTTTAAATTTAAATGACATAACCTGCGTAACCTTGTCGCTGGTAGAATAATAAATGAAAAAAGTAAATCCTAATAAGCGTATTTATGCTTTCGTACAGGGAATCCCCGACGGGGAATCCCTCGCAACAATATTATGATATATTATATGAGAAGATCGGGTGATTCCCCTGTTGGCCGGATGGGGAGTTATTTTAACAGTATTGTATTGAAGTATGCCAGGCGGGGAAGTTCCTTCTAAGTTATATATTATTTGGGATGTACCTGTGTAGTTCTTTTATCGTACGGCGTACCTAAGTTTGATTTTTTGTCTTTATGTAATAAGTGGCCTTAATATAATCTAGGTAAGGTCATTGCCAAGGCGCAACGGATTACGGAATGCAAACTGGCAATCCCGAGATTAGCCAAGTACAGTCCCAGGATTTACGGGTTCAAAACCCGGCCGGGATTCCGAGATCCTGGGATTCGGGATTGTATTCTCTAGTTGCACAGCCCGCAAACAATGTAGTTGTTGTCGATTATCTGCAAATCCTTTTTATCTTGAATCCACTTTCACAATAAAATCTGCTTTCGGCACTTTTATTTTCACACTACATTATGACCAGTTGAGAAAAGTAAGTTGAAGCAACGAGAACGGGTAAAAAACACACTCCTTCAGTACGACCGCACAACTTGTGTAGTCTGTGAATCCTCGCTGTCAAGACATTCATCGAATGAATCATACAATAACCGACAAAGTATGTATATGATAAAATTTATGTATTTATGTATAAAAAACTACTAAACATTCTTATTACAAAATCGTTATTGCAGCGGGGGCAAATTCAGTTAAAAGGGCCACCTTTGCAGGTAATGCTACAGTCCACAATAAAATATTTTTAATGTATAAAATTTAATTTTTATACATTCGGACAGAAACCTTTTTTAAAAAATACTCACAATATACCGTTATGCACTTAACATGCATTTTGTATATTTTCCAAGCTCTAGTTATCACTTCGCTATCAATCGGTTAATAAATAAGTCAGATTATTGGTTACACATTTTATTGTACGAGAATATTAACTACTTTGAATCTGCGTTTTCCTAAAGTTTTCAAGTACACCTTCTTTTTTTTAATTTACAATTACAAAAATTACTCTGAGTCCACTAATAATGGAGTAACTAGTCGCCATGTATATATTTTACATGTAATACTTTTAGGAATGAAACGATATCCTTTGGTGTCTCCCAAATTCAAACATTTCTGCAATGATAATTTTCTCATAATTTCGTATGTTCATTACTTGGTTTGCGTCTAGAAGAATTCCAGTTATATATGTGTTAGAGATTAGTAACATCAGGAAATTAATTTTTATTATGTGAAAATTGTTTAGTTGTTTTTATCTCAACAATCATCAATCTTTACATTCATCAACCGTTCTAATTGAAATTCAGTTTCGTATTTCAGTTTTCAATACAGACTTGGGAGATCGGTCATCCACGTCACACCAATAACAACCTCTGGAAATTTTCTAACAAAAACATAATATTCAATAACGATCCGTCCCTACTTACGAACAATAGGGTCCTGCACGCTGATACGCCAAGGGAGAGCAAGAAAGAAAGAGAGATCCACCAGTTATTTTATTTTTTTCCATTACTTCTGCTCGTGAACTTTACGATAAGCTCTTTTCCTAAAGCAGAAGGGAAGGCTAGAGGTCGTGGAATGAAAGGGAGACGAGACCGAAACCATTGATGAAATTCGTGTAGTTCAGGTAAAAAAAAATATCTAAACACCGTGACAAGTTTATTGACCCCCTTCCCGTCCCCAATTTTCCTGTAGCGTTCCTAAAATGTTACATACAAAAGAGGGAAGCGGACAAAACGTATTTTTAGAAAATTGGCATTCGGAGTTTTAACTCTTACACACATACAAAAACACACACAGAGAGAGAAAGCGACAAAAAGAAACAAACAAGAACAAAATGTAATAAAGGAAGGCAAGTATAGAAGATAATTTCCGACAAATACAGGGTACACAATACACCAACTGTCGTTCAAATCATGCAACGGGAATTAAGGATACACAAAAAGGATTAAAAAAGAAAGCTTTTTTGCCGAACAGCTGTTCTATGCGCACTACGAATTTAACAATTTTTACCTTTTTTTTTCGAGGCTTTTAAAAGTTGGCAGACCGTTGGTATATCTACATTTTTAAACTCTGATGAAGAAGACCGTTTTTAACAACCCTTAATTACGGTTATTCTTTGCTTGATTTAGATTGATGCGATAATCTGGCGTTAATGATGGAGTGAACAATAGTTGTATGACCCTTTGGTAGACACGTCGATAATACAGTTTGGTTAGTCTATCGGTTGAAAAATACAAGATGTATCGAGTTGTAAAGTGATACTGTAATGTGTAAAAATATGAGGTTTTTCATATGGGCTTTCTTAAATAATATAAATTTCATATTTCTAATAAAAAATACAATTTAAATACTAAAAGTTAAAATCACAAGGAAAATTTAGCATTATGGAATTGCAATACTATGCCTAAATAAAACCCAAAAAAGACCACATAAAAATAGTATTCTAAATACGTATTTCGAAAACTAAGTTGTCATCTTCAGTAGGACGAAGTAACATTGTTGAAGATGGAGCACAGTAAAGCTAATTCAGATTGACCGGGAAGCACATTATTAGACGTTACGTATATATAGCAAACGTCAATAAAGTTGGCGCGAGGAGGGGTAAGTTCGCACAGGATTAGAAGTAGTGGTGAGTTTTGTATTTAGTTTTACATAAAATTGCAAGAAAGCATAGGCAGCAATGTCAGATAATTCTAACCTCTTCGAAAAAAACCATAAACAGATTAAAAAACATAAAATACAAAATTTGATATAAATAATGACATTGTAACGTATAAATCTGTAAGTCGGGAAAATACGAAATGCAATTCTGAAGTCGCGCGTAGCTTACGATTTCCCACAATCTCTAAGGATATATCGCAATGAATCGTACAATGAATCCTTTTGAATTATCTGAAATACGCTTCCAGCAGTTATTTCGTTTAGACAAAAGGTCTGCTACCAATTTAACTAATACTTTGGGAGCAGTTATGGACTTGCGCGACCATATTCCACTGCATCTGAAGTTAATTATGTATTTATAATTTTAGAAATTTGTTGTATATATCTGTTTTGAATTGTAGCTTTCAACAACATTACATTTTCAGACAGAGGATCCTTTCAAAATCCAGTAGGTTCTAATTCTTGGATAGCACTAAGCCAAACATCAGTATGTCGAATATTAAATGAAATTTGTTCTGTGATAAATGATGTGTATCACCTACTGTATGTATATATTAACAGAAAAAAAGATATTCTATAAATGTAATGCTTGTAAGTAAACATTATCTGTAAAAACATATATTTAAATAGTGAAGGGTAAAATATCATATTAAGGGCTAATTCTAAATATATTTCATTTTTAGATTGCAGATTCCAATTGCAAGATAATTGGATGTAGTGCATGAAATCCAGGATCAATGCATGATGCAGCTATATGACAAACAAGTAATACTAAAAATTACTTAAGAGACCAATACGAACATGGGGATACCTTAACACATTTAATAGGTAAACTGTTACATATATGCACATATAACTGTATTTATTTTCAATTCCAAACAAGAGATAGGGTTATCCTCTTGAGCCGTGACTTTCCACACCGTTTGCTAATGTACAAGAGGGCACAATCGAAGCAAATTTCAATAAACACTTAAACAAAACTAGAAACGTTATAGAGAGAACAAATGGTGTGCTATAGGGCAGATTTAGGTGCCATTCTAGACATAGGGTCTTGTTATACCATCCAACTAGAGCAGCAAGCATACATGTTGTGTACTTCATAATATTGCAATAAATGCTGGAATATCAATACAAGGTCACGATATTGAATATAGAAAAAATTATGTTAATAATGGTAAGTCCATTGCAGGTAAATGCTCATTTAAATGTACAGACAAATATATACTCATTAATCTTATATACATGGTAAATTTATTTGATCTCTGTTATAGTACAATGTAAATATTAACAATTACATTATTTTTCATAGAATTCAAAAGTAGGATTTTGGAATACTTAGCAATTTCAAATTTTAATAATTTTATTCGATTTGTTTTGGTGATTGTTTTCAAGTACGCATCTCCTACTTCTTTCAGTATAGTTTGTATCTCATAATTTACCTCAGCCTTCTTGCTCAGTTTTAGTAATTCTTCAGCTAATGCAGTCAAAGGTTTTGTTCTATTGCTACTGCCATAGATAACCTTAATAGAAAGGACACATAATGTTAAATTTCGAGAATAGATTAGAGCCATCTGAGCAGTTGAGGGATAACTATATTTAAAAGGCACATATAGGGGATTTATTTAAATTTTTAAATGATGTATTAGACTTTTACCACTTTAACTTGAAATACAACAATCGCTATAATTTAATTTGTATTTAATGCTGTAGTGAAAGAATTACAGGTCAACCTATTTACAAATATTTGCAATGTTTTTTCAACTTTTCTGAAATATATTTCTTAAAAAAATATTACATATGCATGTTTTTAGAAAATATATTATTTTTAAAATTCTAATATTAAATTTATTTGTAATTATAAAATATTCGATTGTTTGTCTCATTTATATTTCGCCTATGCTTGCCTAATAAAATTCTGTTATAATTCTGATATAATTAAAAATGAATACTTCCACAAATTTTCTAATGATATATTGTATAGTGTCCGCTATATGAATACAATATTTAAATTTAATATATTTTTTAAATGTTCAACCAAACAATTATAAAAACCTTGTTTATATATCATTTCTGGCAATAAAGATTTTGTCTGACTATATATTTGTATTAACGAGGTGAATAAATTAGCATTAATATAGTTCAATCGTTTGTTGCACTGTACTCTTTTAATGTCGTAAATTCCAAAGGACATCTGTATTTCTCGTGTATGTTTTCTATGCAGACATCACACTGCTTGATCATTTTATTTATTCTTTTTATGACAAAACCAGCCACGTAAGCAGCAATATTTTCTTCTAATTTTGTGGTAGAGAGAATCATAGTGATATTTGGATCTTTTTTGTTTCCTTCACATCTTTGCTAACTGCCTTTAAACAATAAAATTATTATTATTTAAAATGTGTGCATCTTGCTTTGTTGTGAAGGCCTTTCGCTTGGATGAGCTTCTGGAAATTTAGTTATCGTCACATTCAGGTCGTTTCTGCGACTTCTTTACATGATCGTGAAAAAATTGCCACGACTACTTTACGAGGGATGTCCTTCATGTTTCGCATACTGGGACAGACACAATACCACTACAACTGTAGTATTATTTTTTATATTTGGTCATCAACCATTATATCTACTACATAACTTTCTGGACAAAAATGTGTGCATCTTTCTTTGTTGTGAAGGCCTTTCGCCTGGATGAGCTTCTGGCAATTTCGTTATTGTCAGATTCAGGTAGTTTCTGCGACTTCTTTACATGACCGTGAAAGAATTTCCACGACTACTTTACGAGGGATGTCTTTCATGTTTCGCATGCTGGGACATAGAGGGCGCCTCTAATCAAATGTCAGTACTAAAAATAAACCTCCATCTTTAGTTAACCTAAATCAAAAGTTCCAGTGCGATACGTGTAGTGTTGTAGCTACAATGAACTGGCCAATTTGATAAGTTAATTGAAAAATTGGAATGAAACCGTGAAAGTTTTTGCATAATAATTTTTTATAATTTTCGAAGACAATTATCTCAACAAGAATACCACATCAGTCAATAATTATTGACTGATGTGTTTCTCGTTGGTACGGAGAATTTAAACCTAGATGGATTAATCTTAGCGACGATACGCAGGTGCACCAAAACGGCCCCTAGGAAAACATGAATGCTATGCGCAAGATCATCATCTCTAAATCGACATGTGACATATCGCGAAATTGAGGCATCATTAAGGATTCCATAGACCTGAATTAAAAAATTTTGTATGAAGAATTGTGTGTAAAAAAAATAGTGTCCAGTTTAAAACCGCATCTGTTGACCGAAGAACAAAAAACAGCTAGTGTGAATTGGTGTAAAAAAAACTGTATACCCCTTCAACACAGCAAACTCTAAAAACGTGTACAACATCGTGAATGGTGATGAATCTTGGATTTACTCATACGAGCCAGAAAATGAACGCCAGTCATCTGTTTGGGTGTCCAAGAAAGATCGTCGCGATATTAATCTTGTAAGCAGGTCATGTAGCAACAATTTCTCTACAAGATAAAGAACTTTTACTGCCGATTGGTATACAACCATTTGTTTGCCGCAAGTCATCTTATAATGGGTTTATATCTTCTAATTATGTTCAAACTTTTGGTGTGCCACAGAGCTCTAATCTGGAACCACTGCTTTTTGTACTGTATATTAATGACCTACTTGCTTCCTTATCCTGCTCGGTTTTGGCTTATGCAGATGACTTAAAAATCTACATTAGTGCCCATTCACTGGACGATGTACTTCTAATTCGATTCACTTGTTCCAACGATGTTCAAGTCGTTTAAGGCCATCACTATAATAGGTAGAATCAAACGCCGCAAAATAATCATTTGTTGTGCGACACCCATCTTACTGAGAACTTTCTCATACCCAAGTGTTCATGTAAGATATGACCAACACGTTCTTTAGATATACCTATAGTATCTGCTATCTCACGCACCTTTAGTCGACAATTATTTAAAATAAGATCATGAACTTTGGTCATTTCGTCAGTGGTAGCCTCTTTCGGACGTCCTGCTCTTGGTTCATTCCTACACCTACGGCCACATTTAAATTCATTCGTCCAGAAACAAACAAATGATGGCGCAGATGGCCGTGAATATTATCCAACTCTTCTTTTTTAATTTATTTGTTTTCTTTACCCGGCGATATGGAAGAGTTTAATCACAGCACGAAATTCTGTTTTGTCCATATTTACAAAACGACGAAACACGTTTACTTTACCGCTCTGAAAATAAAGGTAGCTTATAACTACCGTCGGGGCTATTGGACCCATATATGAATTACGGTGATTTTCTTTATGTTCAAACTTATTTTTGCTATTCTTTGGTTATTTATAAATAAATACTTACATCAATAACTTGCATAATGATTACAAAATAATTTTGTTCAACACTTAGTACTTAATATTATGGAATGTTCTCCGCGCACATGCTTTTTACACTTATTACAAGTAGCTTTTCTGTTTCTTTTAGATGTGCAAATGCTATATCGACCCTTTTTCTTTGGATGCTTCAGCTGGTTCTAGATTGCCATGGTACTGAGCCAGTTGTTTACCCAATTCTATAATAAAATTTCTTTTCTTGCATAACTTTTTGCTACAGATTCTGTTGAGAGACAGCCACACTATGAATGCATTCATAACGCTAATGTCTATCATATTATAAAAAATAGTTAATGGCAATCTGCTTGTCATTCGATTCACACTGTAACTTCTAGTCATGTTATCCATAGCGTCTGCACCGCCTTAAATTTTGTTATAATCTAGGATTACTTCTGACTTTCTTTTTATACCACTAACTTCGGTGTCATTGTGAACTGTATTACGTAATGTAATTACTTTTCCCTTCTTTAGACAGTATGAAAGTATCATTTTATTATTTTGAGAGCCAAATAATGTCGACAAGATATCTTGATTCTTGGGATTTGTGAAGCCGGTGAGCAAATCTGGCACATTTTTATGAATTGTTCCAATTATGGTCACTGTTTTTGACAGTAAATAGTTAGAAAGTGAATAGGGCGTAAAAAAGTTGTCGCATGTTATATATCTCCCAGATCCTTCTATATATTTTACTAATATTTTCACTACATTCTCACCTTGATTTTTATCCTTTATTTCGCCTATTTTTCCGGTATAGATTTCTAATTTCTATGCATAGGATGTGATGCTGTCACAAATTGCCCAAAATTTGATATCCTATCTATCTGGCTATGGCTACCCAGTATATATTGGCCAAAAGGACATCTTCCTCTAAAGGTTACAATTGCTCATCTACAGTCATACACCAGCTTGAAATATATCCATCTTGTAGCTAGTTATTCCAGGGTTCGAAACACTTACGAATTGGTTGAAGTTTGGTCAGAAGACCTTTCTTTTCTTCTTTCAGCTGCATTATCAAATCTTATTACTCAAAGTATATTTTGAAACCTAGTGCGGCTCATAATATCGTTGAAAATGTGACGTCCATTCTTTTTACTCTATAACTGCGATATTTTTTCGTTTTTTGCTATGAGTATTAGAAATCCCATACATTTTTTTAGCTCGTTTTCATATAGTTGTTTCCACCTATTTCCAAATACAGTATTTCCTTCTACATTTGTCCATTTCACAATAACTGCCATAAGTGGTTTTCTGAGGTAAATCAAAAACGCAGAGGATATACTATCAACTTCTCGGTTAGCATATCTTGTAGGTCCTGATATTTCGCGTAAAACATTTTGCTGCCCTAATCAACCTTATGGCAAATTGAGAGGAATTTGATGCCACACTTGTTTATTTTTTGAAACAAAAGTTTGGCTTTGGAATCGCCAGAGTTGTTTTCTGATTGTGAGTTGTCTTCATCATTTGACTACGAAATTCCTTCATTTTATGTCATATCTTCAATTACGTCGATTTCTGCATCGTCATCGGATGGAACATGTTCATTATTATCACTGTGATATTCAATGTCGCTCATTTCATTTATACGAGGATGTATTGAAGAATTCTTAGCCTACTATAGAAGCAAACAAAATTTGAAAGACAAAATATTTTATTATTCAACATACTCTCCTCTTAATTGGATACATTTATTACAACGAACCTGCAGCGCCTCTAGATCTTTCAAAAATACATTTTTATCTTGCTCTGCAAACCAGGCCTCCACATCTTCTATCACTTCTTCGTTGGAAGAAAATTTACGACCTTTTAAACTTTTTTTTTGTTGAGGCCGCATACGAAGGACATTGATCGCCAAGGGTATTAAGCAAATCTTCGTAAATCTACTTATCTCCTAACCCTTTCAAATGCAGATACTTGATGATGACTCGGTACTCCAATTTTTCGAATTTCACAATTTCGATAGACAACCCTATTTTCAAATTTTATTGAGCAACTTTGGTTTGACTTTTTGACGTGAGACTTTACACTAACACTTCTAATATGTTCGTTGCTATGGTATCGCAATATTTTTTTATCCACTGAACCGGTCTAGGCTAACTAGATATCAATACACCCTCGTAATTGCTTCGAATTCTTCAACAAAAACCAAAAATCAACAAAGTACATCATAAGCAGTAAAGTCATGTAATCACAAAGTTCTCAAGCACGAAATCTTTAAATAAACACAAAATAATATCACTTTTGGGTCAATTGGACATTCGGTAGACAGAGGGTTAAACAACTGTAAGAGACAACGGACGCAACTTTTTTCGCTCAAACTTTTATAGCTGTTTTCTAACATATGATAGATTTGACAGATGGCACGCATACGTAGATTATAGCAATCTCTGCGTTAGTTATCTCAATTATCAGACCCCCTCGTATTTCAGAGACCAGATCCCTTCTTTGTTTTCTTACAGTTGTCCTATTGCCTTTTTTAAATTATTAATTATAATTTAAATATAAAATAATATTAGTTAAGTATTTGGCTAAAACAAAGGTTGAGGATGTATTCTTCAAATTACGTTTACCTTTTAATTGTATATATGTAAAAACGCGAATAATAACTTACATATATTGTTCCATGTCGAAGCGTTGAATTTGGAGAAGATATAACGTTACAGTAGAGAGCGTCAAGGGAATGAATGACTCATAAAGAGAGACGCAATTATATTGGGCGTGTTGGTAATTATGTGGGTGATTTACCATCTGAACGGGTCAAGTTACCGACCGCGCATAAACAATAGAACAGCGCGTCGTTATACTACAGGATATCCGACTACCACCTCCACTGTGATATTTCCAGTTCACTACAAACTACAAGCTCGACTACATCTTGATTATCCGTCGTGCCTAATTTAATCGTTGGCAGTATTGAATTCCATTCGACTTGGTTAGGCGACCGATAGTCTAACTAGCAATGAGGGATATGCTGACTCAAATGATCAATTTTAATGAAAGAATCTGTTTATTAAAAGTATAACGTAAAAGAAACTTTTATTCAAAAAAGTTATCGGTTCGAAGATTTTTAGTTGTTTGTACAATCCGAGTTAAATTTTTATTCAGTATTTTGTACTTTATCATCAAAAATTGAAAAAGTTAAAGCAAAAGCTGGAAATGTGAAGTATTATTATTTTTTTGAAAATATTACATTATTTGAAATACGAGAACGATTTGAAGATTGGAGTAATTTTCCAAATGTTAGGAACAATTTCACCATGATGAGTATATTACTGACTTCAACTATATTTTAGAAGCTTTTAGAAGTTTAATCCAAATCTATCAAATAAATAAGTTTTTACAAGCGGTTAAAATAAACTATTTGCTATTTTTGTGTGTGCTACTATGGAGAAAAAAGAATTTCATGTGTTAATTAAACATTATTCTTTACAAATGAAACAGATATGTATTACACTTATTTGTATCTGTACACATGGACATACACCTCGTATTTTCCGACGTTCACTTCAGCCACAGGCACGTGCTTCTGTCATAATAGACGTCATCAGTTTGGCTAATGAAGTAAAGTTTGATGGCTCGCCTCAAAGGTAAGTAGCAAATCTTGTCCTATCAGATGGCATCAGACAATCTAGTGACATATGACGGACAAAAGAGACTGCGCCGAAAATAGCGTTTTCTCTCGACCAGCTATGCCAGCACTGAAGGGAAAAAAATACTTATATAAGTGTAAGCCCATTAACACGGTACCAGATGGCAGCAAATATACCAAAGAAATTTTAGAACTCTCTGTATATTTTTACATTTTTAAATGTCTTGTTAATTCTGGATGCAGTAAACCTTCACATTGCTATTGAGATCAAAAACATTTCTTCCTAGAAATCAGTTTTCATTAGTGACATCATAAGCTAATTTCCATCATAAGCTAATTTCAAAAAACAAACTTTAAACTTGAGATTTTAACAATTTATTTATTTTAACGAAAAAAAAAACAATGATTCGCTGACTAGATTAAATGTTCAAAATTTAGCCTCGCTACTAACTGACAATATCCTAAACGGTCTTCAAATTCGCACAAAGAATTTTGTGAAACTTTGTCCGCTATTCGTAATAATAATTCTTATGCGTTCCTCTTACTCATTTAAATGTGCAAGTCTACTTCTATATGCCTTATTTTTGTGATTACCTCACAAGAAAAAATCAAGAGACGTTAGATCAGGACTACGAGGTGGCCATTCAATCGCACCCCTTCGCCCTATCCATCGACCAGGAAAAACTTGATCCAAATACTACCGCACAATTCTAGAATAATGCGCAGGCGATTCCATATGTTCTCAGATGATTGTTTGGATTGTTTGGATCAGGATAAACCCTAGCAATAGCGGGTACAATATTATTTCTTAAGAAATCCAAATACCGAGGTCCATTAGGAGTTCAATGAAGAAAGGCCCAATAACATTATTGTCTATCATCCCTGCCCGCACATCTATGTTCTCCATATACTGAATATGCACTTGTCGCATCCATCCTGCTGATACCATATGTTCTCAGCAGAAATTAGTAGATTGTTTGCATCAGGATCAAACCTAGCAATAGCGGGTACAATATTATTTGTTAATAAATCCAAATACCGAGGTTCATCAAGATCACCTTCAATGAAGAAAGGCCCAATATCATTATTGTCTATCATCCCTATACACACATTTAGTTTCTCCGGATACTGAGTATGAACTTGTCGCATCCAACAGGGAATTGTCTTTAGACCAAATTTGATAGTTATGTCTATTGACTATACCACTCAAACAAAATGTCGCCTCATCTGAGAACACGATTTTTCAGATACAGTTTCGTCTTGCTTAGCATCTATTTTGTAAGTTTTCAAAAAACTCTATTTTGCGATCAGGATCGTCTTCAGTTAACTCGTGACAGAAGTGAAATATACAGGGCTTCCGCTTTTCTTATTTCCGTATATTCATAACGGAACTTTGGCATATATCATTATCAGGAGCCAGCTGTGTGGTTAATGTTTGTGGATTCTCCTCAATTACTAATAACACATCCAATTTTAGGTTATCATTTGTGGCTGATTTTGGCCTTTCAGACTTAGTTTAATTTTTGAAATGATTAGTTCGTAAATAACGTCTTACAATTTTCACAACCTCTGATTTTGTGATTTGACACCATAATAGACAAAACAACAAAAACCACCGCAGACAAATAATATTAACAACAATAAACGATTTTGAAATAAGAAGCTTTTAAAAATTGTACTGTACTAATAGCAAGTTATTTATTTAACAATTAAAAATGGCCTTGTTGTTGTAGTTCGTCCATGGCTAACTTACTAAACGTAAAATTTTTCATTAGTGCATTTAATCTTCAAAAGAAGTATGAATGTGAAGATTTGAACAATTAATCTAGTCAGCAAATCATTTTTTTTTTTGACAAAATAAATAATTTGTTAAAATTCCAAGTTTAGAAGACTTGTTTTTGGAAATTAGCTATTTTACCAATTCATTCATGGCTTATGATGTTACTAATGAAAACCGATTTCCAGGAAGTACTGTTTTTGATCTCAATAGCAATGTGGAGGTTTACTGTATTCAGAATTTGACAAGGCATTCAAAAATGTAAAAATATACAGGTTGTTCTATTTAAAACAACAAATTGGATGTCTATTTCCGGTATAACCGGAAGTGACACAGTAAATCTGATATTATTTTTTATATCCTTGAATCTTTTTATACACATATAGTCAATTTTATTCAAAATGAATGAACCGTTGCAGATATACTTAGGGGGTTCCATACTTTTTATTAACACTGTATATATCCTCTTCGGTCCACCGGTGCAGCCGGCTGGACACCTTAAAATTTTTTTTTTTACATAAATTCAATGAACCCGTTGTCGCTTAAATCCATGCGGTCAGCGGACTGGACGTGCATAGAGCAACGTAGCATTTTTTGTACTAATTTTTACGTAGTCGCGCCATTGTTATTGGAACGAATTGTGTGAGGTTATGAGTTAAGGTTATGGATCGTTGTAAAAAAGACGGTAAGATTCGTGTTTTTTTATGTACATTTCTACAAATTATAATTGGAAACTGTTAATTAGACAACTGGCATTGTGTTGACGATGTTTGTTTCAATTTGATTTACAAAGAGATTGCTCAATGGGTAGTTTCGTTAATGTCCAGTTTACTGGACGTTGGGTTTGAATTCATCAAATTCATAAAATGTGTTTCTTAATATTTCACCTTCAATTGAATGACATAATTTAATTTTTAGTTCATTATTGGAAAAAAACCATTGTCTGAGCAGGAGTTGGCCAAACTGGCGGAAAAATAGTGATCTTGAAGGCGATTCAGAAGAGGACATTGATGAGCTACATGAGTCTTCACAAATAGATTATGAACTATCTGAAGAAGAGGAAGTCCTGGACGCAGCTGAAGATGACATGGTGCATACTGTAGATTTTGACGTTAGTGTAACGCACACTCCAGTTCCAGTAGCTTCACCACGAACTCTTGATAACTTTTCATCAGAAGACGAACTACCTCTAACTTCATTTCAAAAACCTAACCGCAAAAAGATCAGTAAGAAAAAAACTATACCATTGAAATGGGACGAAGGTGTTTTTAATCCTCCAATCGTACAAGTCCAGGAGCCAGAATGGAATGTAGGTGAGAGAACAAATTGGACACCCTACAAGTATTTTTGCCAGTATTTTAATGACGAATTTTGGGAACTTGTTACAGAGCAGAGCAACATTCGAGCATTGCAGGACAATAAGCCTCCTCTTAGAGCTACTGGCACCGAGTACAAAAAACTTATAGGTGCTCACATCATTATGGGATGTATGAAACTGCCTCGCATCCGCATGTATTATCAATCATCTTTACAAATGCCTTTGGTCACACAGATACCTAGGGATAGGTTTTATAAATTAAGAAATTACATGCATTTTGTAAATAATTTAGACGTTTCGGAAGATATGAAAGAATCTAACAGGCTATGGAAAGTACAACCAATAATAACGTCTGTAAAGGCGAAGAGCAACAGTCTACCACATTCAAAAAATTTAAGTGTCGATGAAAAAATGATCCCGTTTACTGGTACAACGAGTCTTAGACAATACGTAAAGAACAAGCCCAACCCAGAGGGCTTAAAAAGCTTTGTCTTAGCAACTCCTGACGGGCTTGTTCTAGATTTTATTGTGTATCAGGGATCAAAAACATGGCCGGGTGGAAAACCTGAACCGGAGTTAGGAATTGGTGGCAGTGTAGTTAAAGCTCTCGCAACAAATGTGCAACCTGGACATACTTTATTCATGGATCGATATTTTACGAATTGTCGGTTATTGGAATATTTATGCAGTGAACGAGGAATTTACGATGTTGGAACAATCCTTACAGGACGAGTACCAGCAAGTTGCAAACAGAACCTACTAGCGACAACAAGCTTATGAGAAGGGGTCGAGTTAGTTAGACAAGATAATAAAATATGTATTACCAAATGGTGTGACAACAAACCGGTCTTAATGGCATCAACCTCAGAAGTATCGCATCCAATAACGTCTCCCCAAAGATGGGATAAAGGCACAAAAACCTACATTCA
This sequence comes from Melolontha melolontha, assembly GCA_935421215.2. NCBI lineage: Eukaryota > Metazoa > Arthropoda > Insecta > Coleoptera > Scarabaeidae > Melolontha > Melolontha melolontha. The sequence continues at coordinate 70,655,915 of OW285242.1, read as the reverse complement.
AGTTCCAAGACCTAATGTAATCACTGCCTACAATACCAGTATGGGAGGAGTGGACCTAAATGATAGGATGATAGCTTACTACAGAATCGCACAGAAAACCCGAAAATGGCCTGTTCGTTTTATGTTTCATTTTATTGATCTTGCTCTTGTTAATTCTTGGATAGAATACAGACGTGATCGTAGGGCATTAAGAGAACCAAATAAAAACATCAAGGATTTTCTTGCATTTAGAATTTATGTTGCAGAATGTTTGGCAAAGAATGTGCCTTCAGTTACAACCGACTTGGTAGAAGCAGAACAAAGTACTTCCTCATCCGACAATGATCTAGGAGTAAGTACGAAACCCCTAACGGACCAGAGAAGAAAAGCTCGTAAACCAAAACCACTCCCCAATGAAGACGTACGCACGAGTGGCAATTTACATTTACCAATTTGTGCAGTTGGAGATAAGAATAAATTTATGCGGTGTCGCAAACAAGATTGTAAGGGTAAATCTCGTTTTAAGTGTCAAACTTGCGACGTATTTTTATGCATTCAGTATGACAGACAATGTTTTTATGATTTTCATAAGTGAATTCACATTTTATAATTTGCATTTTTCGAATTTTATATTTAGTAGAAATAAAGTATAATTTTAAATGTTTTTGAAAAAGTTTGACTACACCCCCCATGTCCAGCTGACGGTACTGCCTTTTTTGAAAAAACGTAATTTGAAAAAAATAGATGTTAATTAAAATGTCATTTATATTATATACACGCCAGGAAAATGGAAAAAAATACAAAATTTTCGACTATTTTTTGTTCTGGGACCGAAGAGGATATAACATACACAAATATAGAAACATGTAATGTAATCATACTCAAAAAAATTAACAATTAGAGGTCACGAATATGAAATATGTATTTATTTTTATTAACGATATAGTTATTAATACTTGAAGCACAAGTAATCACCTACGATTAATTAAAGGAAAATGTAATGTAGGTAATGTTAGTCATGAAAATTGATAGTTATAGAGCACGGATATGAACTCCAGAGCACTATGTTAGATGGTTCTCTACTAAAAAGGATTTGGGAATTAAGTTTGATTCGAACCTAAATTTGGCTTTTCATATAAATGAAACGGTTGCAAGTGCATATTTTATGTCCCAATTGTAGGGACTTCAGAAATATAGATGCTTAAGTATCTTGTTCATTACTACATTAGTAAGATCTAAAATACAAGGGTCCTTGGTATAAAATTTATTTTATTTTTTAATAATATCCAATCTGTTCAATGCCGGTTTCTCAAATATATTTGTTAGCTAATTGATAGAATTTACCAGACAAGAGTTCGAACTACAGACTCATGCTCATACGTAAATTTAATTTAATAGCACTTTATATTAGACATTTGGCGTTTAAACTTACTATAACTACAGACTAAACTACAGACTTATGCTACGTAAATTTAATTTAATAGCACTTTATATGTTTAAACTTACACAATATTCTGAACAATAACATTATCATTTATTCTTTCTAAATAGGAAACATTTCGATATTCCTAGTAATAATTTACGTAGTCAGTAGTAATTTTGGCCTCACTAATATTTTGAGGTGATCTTCAGTATGTGCTACAATTTCTTCAGATATAGAAATTTTGCAATAACATCGACTTTTATATCCAGATCTTGCAGTATCAAATTTTCGATTTTTCAGACCATTTCTTTCGTTTGAACTTCTGAAGGTCCCGTCTCTGGATTATAGTTAATATTCTATCCTAGCAAAAAAGTATAGACCAAAAGCTAGAAAATAAAATGGAACATCTTCTCGATATACAGCATTGTTTCAAGAATGATTTATGGACTTTCTTTTGTCAGAAACCTTATAACATTGTGATATTTCACTTGAATTTCAGTCATTTTATCAACTAATAAACTTCCGCACATAAACAACACCAATTAAACAGAACTTTGAACGCGCATGCGTTTCTAAATGTCGCAGCTATTTTTAATAAATTGTTTGACAACGCCGTTTGATATTATTTACAATTTTAATTGTAGTTGTTTGCCTATTGTTTCCGATTGGAATACATTATAACGTGTGTTCATATGAAAAGTCAATCTAGGTTACTTTGAAATTTTGATAGAATAAGACGCATATATATTAGTATGTGTTTGTTGTTCCGTAAACGTAAATCCAAATGGCATTTGATAATGTCAATCACAAATATTAGTTAGTTAGATTATTAGTAATAATCGTGCGTCGATTCTGGTTTAAATAAATTGCTTCTCAGTTTTGCATTGTAGAATTTCAAGTTGAGTTTCCACATTTTGTAATAGATTATATACAATTTAAGAATACTTTGGATAGAACTTTAAAACTTTTTTCTGAAAATGGTAGTCTCTTAAGAAAATCAGGCAGCGGAGCAGTTAAGAAACGTACACCTCAAGTTGTCAATCGTGTTGAAGAAATAATGGAAAATGAACCACAAACATATGTTCGACATTTGAGTAACAAATAAACCTTTCTGTTGGCACAACTCACAAGTTATTAAAAAAAGATATGCAACTTTATCCATACCGTGTCACAGCAGTACAAGAATTGTTAGAAATTGATTACCCACGTAGACTACAGTTTTGTAATTGGTTTGTAAATATGAACAATAATGGAGAACTTTCGCAAAGAGTCATCTTTACTGATGAAGCATGGTTTTATAAAACAGGATACTTACATTCACAAAATACAAGAATTTGGAGTAGTGAAAATCCACATGTAATTAATGAAGAATCGCTACATCCAGAGAAAATTAGTGTTTGGGCAGCGATAGGCCAAAGGCGAATCATTGGACCAATATTTTTTCAGGGAACGTTAACTGCTCAAAGGTACCGTACGGAAATTTTACAACCATTTGTCAATCAGTTGCATGATGATGAACTTCAAAATGCATATTTCCAACAAGACAGAGCACCTTGTCCCTGTACTGCAGAATCTTTGGAGTATTTAAGAGAATTTTTTGATGAGCGTATAATTAGTCGAAATACTGAAATTGCCTGGCCTGCACATTCATGCGATTTAACACTTTGCGACTTCTTTTTGTGGCGTTATCTAAAAAATAACATATTTCGAACACCTATATTGAATTTGAATGATATGCTACAGAGAATCGAACAGAAATGCTTGGAAATTAATAACAATCCAGTAATGTTGCAGAATATCATCAGAAATTTTGAACGGAGGATTTTAAATTGCATTGATCTTGAAGGACAACATTTTCAACATTTGTTATAGTTTTCAATAAATACCTATTATTTGTTATTTATTTGTATGTATGAAACTGTTAAAATATACGACTTCGTAGGTTAAGTAGTAAATTTTAATTTACGACATACTTCAAAATGTTCTCAGTAAATCACATGCTACTAGATTGGCTTTTCAAATGAACACCCGTTAGTTATTAATGATACTAGTTAGATATGAAAACTATAATAAAGCACGTGTAACGTTAAACCACGAGGACGTTAGCCGACTGGCTTAGTTACACAAGCTTCATTAACAAAGTTCACATCGAACATGTGCCATTCAACATTTAATCTACGACAGTCCAAATAGACTTTATTCGCGTTGATTTGATTTTTTTAAATACCAGAAACGTTTCCATAAATTAAAATTCAAATGGGTGCCCATATTATTCGATGTCATGGTAACCGTGCTTGTTGATTATTTCAATTTTGACCATGGTAACTTTATTATTGATGTACAATTTTCTGCTATACATGCAGTTTTAGTGAAAACGAATATTAATATGGATGATTATGATTCCGAGAATGCCTCTTCGGATATCGAAAGCATTGTTCATAACTTTGTCAATTCTCGTACTGCCCGAAAAATCAAGACAGACGTACGAGCAATTCTATGCAAAATTTGAAGATTGGTGTAAAGCGAAAGAAGTCAATAATAGCAGCAGTGAAAGGGTTCTCCTGGTATATTTCGAACATCTTTTAAAACATAGTAAGGCTTCATCGCTTTGGGTATATAGTACGTCCATTTAATTGCATTTTTAATAAGAAAATCGGAAGGATTTCGGTAAAAAAAAATCTAAAATTAACAAAAGAAGCCATAACTCGTTTTTTTTTTGCTGGAAGCCGATGATAGAACTTATTTTATGATAAAAGTTGCATTGATAATGGGGCTTGCGGGTGCCTGTAGGCGTACTGAATTGACAAATCTGCAGCTACAAAATGTTAAAGATGAAGGAAAATACATTGATATTATTATTCCATTTACGAAAACAAAAATTGTGATTAGAAAATATCGTCGTACTTTCTAATCACAAATGGGAATGTTGAACGAATAAATATGGTGGGAATGATTTGAAGATATATTGCGATGCGGCCAAGTAATACAGATCATACTTGATTTTTTGTGCGGTACAGAAATGGAAAATGCATTAAGCAACCAGTTGGCATTAATACTTTTGGGAAAATATCGTATAATATAGCATCGTACCTAAGTCTTCCAAATCCTCAACAATATACTGAATATTGTTTCCGCAGATTGTCTGCGTCGTTGCTTGCAGATTCAGGAGTCGATTTATTAATTGTTAAGAGGCATGGTGGTTGGCGCTCCAACACAGTAGCTGAAAGCTATATAGAAGATTCCAAATAAAATAAGAAGAAAGTGTCCTCTAATATTTTGGGTAACATTTCAGGCACTGATGGCCCTTCAACAAGTTCACTAGGAAAATAACTTACTTTCTAAAAATTCAGCCCACCTGTCATCTGCTGGAATTAATTTATCTAATTATTCAGAAATTGTAATTAATGTTTACAATAAATAAATGTAATCAAATTTTTTGTCATTAACAAGTAAAAGTGACGACTAACTTTTTATTTATTTTTTATTTTAAAATTTGCGTGTTATTATGAATTCATAATGGCACTGAGTATTATTATGAAGGTTATAATGACATCGAAATGACAATGCTAGACGTCATAATGACACCGTACGTGACTAATTAATAATTTAATCGTTTAATTTAACTACTTTTTCAATTTTCTTTCAGCATTTACAGAAACTCGCTATTATTTAAAAATATTTCTTCTTGCAATCGTTTTATTCAAATAAATTTTGAAATTAAATGCAAATACAGCTTCAGTAAGAAATGACATAGGTTTCTATCCTCGATTATTTTCATTATTTATTTCTCAAATGCGAATTCATTAAAGGTAGCTGTCCCGCCTTTCAAAAAGTAAGAAGCAATCAAGATCACTAATAAGTTTCTAGAAAAGGTACTGAAAATTTCTGGAACCTGTGCAGAATATAGCGAATTTTGTATTAGAAAATTATTTTACTTGAGAGAAACATTTCAATCGAAGTGAAATATGAAGTTTATCATAGACAGTTTTACACGCGAGTACTACTTTAATCAAAAACTAAATTAAAGTAAGGTTATTAAAGTTGGAAATTTGTGCCATAGAACTATTTAAAGTTGGAAAATTGTATCACAGAGCTGCATATTAAGGTAAATGTTTGTAGTATAGCTATGATAACTTTTCGATATTCTAAATGGCGTGGATATTTCTAACTTGACGGTAAATAATTTCAAAAGTACATTACTCAAACAATTAAAAAGTCGTAGTCATAGTCATAAGTGTATGTTTGCTTTAATAGAGCAACTTTACGTTATCAAATTTTGACAAATATCTTGATATTTCGAATGTATTTTTTGTCTCGACCTTCGGTCTCGAGAAAAACATTCTTAAACTCAAAAAACCTATGCTTTGCGCACTTACTACAGTAGAGTCGTGATTTAGTGAACTAATCTTTGCACGGCGGATTCATTGTTTCAGGGGTTTCACTATTTTGAGGTTGAAAAAATTCGAAAAAGAAACGTCAATATTTTTTGTTTTTAAACATTTATTTTAAACTTCGTTGAAATTGTTACAGAAAAAAGTATTGAAAGATATATAATAGCACGTATGTATTATGTAATTCTTTCTAAAAAGGTATACATATTTTTATTAATGAGATACAAAAAATTATGTTATGTATAATTGCCGCTTTTTTTGAGTAGCTTACTATTTAATACTTTTTGTCGTAAATTAAGCAACACAAATGATGTGGAATAAATAATTAATCTCTTGTTGATTTTCTTCAGTCCACTGAATCACTTCATTTAATGATATTAGAGCTTGATCTGTTGAAATAGATTGTTCTGTTGTACTGAATAACGTACAATCTGCTTCCTTTTCAGATTCTCAGTGAAACTCATCTTCATTTTGTTCTGTGTTATCCATCACAATGTCTTTATTCGAGCTTTCCACGTCGGCTTCCTCATATACAACCTAAAATAGAAATTGTTATTAAGTTACATATATATTTCTGCATTTAACGATTTTACTCACATTTGGTTTAACATGTTGCAAAAGATTTATAACTATTCTGCCTGTATTCAGTGTTTCATCACCGAGTAATGTTAATCTTAATTCACTCGTGGGATATTTTCTTCGTCATCTTCTTTTATAGGCATAATATTGTGCCAACATTTTCTCTATGGCAGTTGGTTTCACACTGTTCCATGCCATTATAAGATTTAAAACAGCATCCCTTAAACTGTAATTTTGTAATGAGGCACTGATGTTTGTACCTTTTGCTAGCAGTTGTGTTGATAAGTTTCTCCGATAGAGAAGCTTGGTTATTCTTATTGCATTCTGATCGAAAGGTCGTATGAGAGGGGAACATTAGGTGGCATATAGATTACACTAATCAAGTCATCATTACTCTTTAACGCTTCTTCCGGTGGATGACTGGGGTCATTGTCTAAAAATAATAAAGCTTTATTAGGTAAATTATTATCCTGTTGAAATTTTCGTACCTAAGGAGAAATGTTAACAAAGTCTTAATGATTCTATAAACTTTACACTTACTTCGGGAACAAATACATCAGGAACCAGCTTTTAAATATTTTAGTTGTCATCCATGCCGTCTTGAAACTTTTATAATAAGCGGGACAGTTGAAATTCCGAAAGCATCTAGGGTTTTTAGATTTGCCTATCATCAACGGCTTCAGTTTATGATTTCCTGTTGCATTCGTGCACAACAGAAATGTAATTCTTTGCTTTGCAATTTTTCTACCCGGTGCATTTTTTCCTGTATTTGCAACGTACGTCTTGTCCGGTAAAATCTTCCAATAAAGATCCGATTCGTCAGCATTATATATTTGATCTGGCAATACCGCAAGCTCTTCAATTTTATTTTATAATTTTGTTTAAATGGATATATAATTTTTCGCCCGATATTGTTAAAAGTCGTATTCCATAACGTTGTTTAAATCTATTCAACCAACCATTACTGGCAGTAAACGACGATGTTTTATCCATTTTTTTTCTCGGCTGTTGTTGCAGATACTTCTTGGTGAAACATTTTAACTTCATACAGTAAATAATAAAAATAAATTAAAACACTTGGCTTGTTTCACTATGAGATTTATTTAAATTCTCTAACAATTGTTTCGGCTGTTATGCCATTCTCAAAGAGATCTATAAATCTAACTTAAAGACTACCGCACTTGTTCTTATATGTTGTCTGTTCTTGTGTGTAGTGGGGGTGGTACTATATTGTGTATTACGGTGTCTATAAAGGGTGTATTGGCATATTCTATCTGTGTGTTGGTGATTAATAGATTTTGTTTTTTCGCTATTTTTATTTCTAATATTTCTAGGAGGTCCAATCTCTTGCTTTTTGTGATATTGTGTATTAAGTCGCAGTTATCTATATCGGGGAAGTGGTTGAGTTCTATACAGTGTTCGGCAAACCCTGTGTTTTTCTCACTATATAAAATTGACTTTTTGTGTTCTTTAACTCTGTTTTTAATGGCTCGTCACTTTGGCGCCACTTTGGCCGATATAGATAGCTTCACAGTCTTTACATTTTAATTTATAAACACCTGATTGGTCCATTTTATCTCTTTTATCTTTGTTGTTGCTAATCATTGTTCCCAAATTTGTTTTATTTACCCAGCTTATTTTGATATCTAATCCTTTTACTATTCTGTTTATTTTATTAGTGAGTTGTGGTATGTATGTAATTTTGTGCCATCTTTGTATATTTTCTGTTATTTTCGGGTATAGATATTTGTTCTTATTATTTTGTATTTCTTTACGTTTTAACAGTTTATCTACGATTTTAGGGTCATATCCATTATTTCTTGCGATTAATTTAATTGTGTTTATTTCTGTATTAAAATCTGTCTTGTTTAATGGTGTGTTTGTGGCTCTATGTATATAACTATTGAATGTTGACATTTTTATTTTCATCGATTGTTTAGCGTTTGCATGTAATATGTTGTCTGTAAAAGTGGGTTTTCTGTAGATTTCGAATGTAAGCTTATTATTATGTCTGTTTATTGTAATGTCTAGAAAGTTTATTTTCTTGTCTTTTTCTGTTTCTTTTGTAAATTGTATCTTGTGGTTTATAGAATTTATTACTTACAGATTACTTACAGATTACTTACAGATAGGCAATTAACGGAGTTCCTAAAAGTAATAAATTCTATAAACCACAAGATACAATTTACAAAAGAAACAGAAAAAGACAAGAAAATAAACTTTCTAGACATTACAATAAACAGACATAATAATAAGCTTACATTCGAAATCTACAGAAAACCCACTTTTACAGACAACATATTACATGCAAACGCTAAACAATCGATGAAAATAAAAATGTCAACATTCAATAGTTATATACATAGAGCCACAAACACACCATTAAACAAGACAGATTTTAATACAGAAATAAACACAATTAAATTAATCGCAAGAAATAATGGATATGACCCTAAAATCGTAGATAAACTGTTAAAACGTAATGAAATACAAAATAATAAGAACAAATATCTATACCCGAAAATAACAGAAAATATACAAAGATGGCACAAAATTACATACATACCACAACTCACTAATAAAATAAACAGAATAGTAAAAGGATTAGATATCAAAATAAGCTGGGTAAATAAAACAAATTTGGGAACAATGATTAGCAACAACAAAGATAAAAGAGATAAAATGGACCAATCAGGTGTTTATAAATTAAAATGTAAAGACTGTGAAGCTATCTATATCGGCCAAAGTGGACGAGCCATTCAAAACAGAGTTAAAGAACACAAAAAGTCAATTTTATATAGTGAGAAAAACACAGGGTTTGCCGAACACTGTATAGAACTCAACCACTTCCCCGATATAGATAACTGCGACTTAATACACAATATCACAAAAAGCAAGAGATTGGACCTCCTAGAAATATTAGAAATAAAAATAGCGAAAAAACAAAATCTATTAATCACCAACACACAGATAGAATATGCCAATACACCCTTTATAGACACCGTAATACACAATATAGTACCACCCCCACTACACACAAGAACAGACAACATATAAGAACAAGTGCGATAGTCTTTAAGTTAGATTTATAGATCTCTTTGAGAATGGCATAACAGCCGAAACAATTGTTAGAGAATTTAAATAAATCTCATAGTGAAACAAGCCAAGTGTTTTAATTTATTTTTACCATTTTTTTTTTGTAAAACTTTTGCTTTTTCCTGTAACATAATTCCACTTACTGGAACACTTTATTCTCTTAATTTAAGAAACCATTTATATACCTAAGTCTTTTGCCATCTTTGCATAGGTAGACATTTTTAAAGTTTTCATTTTACCTTGATCCGCAAATGTTTTTGTAACCCTCTCAGAGATCACATGTCGTTTCTTCTTTATTTCGTATATAGTAGACTTTGCTATTCCATAATTCTTCGCTAGTTATATTATTCTGTCTCCTTTTTTTAAGCATTCAAGTATTTTAAGTTTTTCATCCAATTTTAAATGTTTTATTTGCGACATTTAAAATTAAAATTTCAAATAACCTATTTCACTAAAATACCTATTATATATGTATGTACTTACTTATGTACATATTGCCATGGATTTTTCCCCGAAGAAAGAAAGTAAAGAAACTACAAAAGACTATATATTTATGTACATTTTATTACAGAGAGATAATTATAAAGATTTAACATTTTATATAAAAATTCATTATAATGTGTATTTTTGTCCACGATTGTAGATCGTTCGTGATGATCGGAGGTTTGCAGTTCCCGCTATTTTGGAAGTGATAGTATTTGCATATTGTAGCTGTTTTTGATTTATTTTATGTTAGGTGGGGCTATTCATGCTGTTTCCGGGAGACTGATGTTTTTTTAGAGATTTATAGTTCTTGAGCAGATAGGTCGTGTTTTTTTATTACTATTGAATAGAACTTAATTTTATTCATATAAATTTTGGATAATTACGGTGTGTGTTTTTATTAGTGATTTGATGTGTTTAAATTCATTCTCAAGTTTTACGAGTTTTTTTAAACTTGTAATTTGGTTCAAATTGACCTATCTGTAAATCTCTCAATTTTTTGTGATGTGGCTACATTAATTAATGTATGTATATTTCTTTTAATATTATATTTATGTATTTAAAAATAATTTTATAACAGTGATGAGCTCAGTAAAATCATTAGATTGTAGTTTATTAGATTTTGTAATCAGAGAAATGTCTAGAAAAGTTATCAGATTGGTTTTTTGAGTAATTTTTTTTTATAAATGTGCTAGAAGGATAGAAGGCGGGAAAACTTATTTGCTTCATGTTATTAGTGCGCATGAATTAAATTTTGGTTGCGTGCGAAAAATAGATAAGTTTCTATTTTGACGTTTGATTTTTGGGTTAACGTAATTGTTGATATCTGATAATTTTTGTTTATATTTAATTTATAAATTTTTGCTCGCGGTCAATTATATTGAGGTTTTTATAACTTTTGCTTTATTATAGCATCAAAGTTTTTCCTCAATTGATAAATGTTTCAAAATAACTTTATACTCTGTAAAGTTCAAAATTTTTTTTTAGTTTTTTTTTTATTAAATAATTTGGTGGGAAAAAAGTTTGTTTCAATTCCTAATACCTATTGTTTTACTTCTTTTACACATATCCGTGAGGATAAACTCTGAAGATTAAGGAGCTCGAGGAAGGCGTACCCGACTGAGTTTAGCAGGGAATCTACTGTGCATTAGTGAAAAAAATTAAATAAGCAATCAACATCACATTCCATTGCAATATGTATTTACATATATCTAATATAAGTACAAACATTAATACTAACACAACTCATTGCAACAACTATTTTACAAGTTTACATAAGATTATAAATCAAACTGACACTGCTAACGTTATTCGGCGAGTGCTATCTGTAGTTAAGTATATATTTAGGGAAAGCCCCGACACCAAACATGCGTTTTTATGGTTAAGTGTTGTTCATTGTATCGGGGCTTTTCAATTTCGTTATATCGCGACGTAATGTAAAATTTTGGTCGTTCATTGAAGTGGGTAGTTCATTCGAATCGTAGTTTACTAAATCGTGCTGAGTTATCTTAGTTACAAAAGTGTTAAGAAATTTGTGCAAGTCGGTTAAAGTTTGATTGCGAAATTTGGGTCCCAATGGATTCTAGTGATGCAAGCGAAAACCTAGAGCTGGATGAAATTACAAATCATGCAATTTCTAGCATTTTGCCCGTCAAATCGACACTCCAATATGAAAAAAATTGAAAATGAAGAAGAGGTTTTTTAGTAGTGAAAAAAAACTTTTTCTATTTTGCGTTCGAAATGAACTCATTATGAAACCGAAAACAGTATCGAAATGAACTTAATTTCGATACGCTTTTTTTCATTTTTCAATGTTGGCGTTGTTCGAATGCAGAAATAAATATCATTGCTGTCATTTGATTTTAAGAATTTATGTACATTTGACAGATATGATATATGTCCGTATTTTACACAAACAACGTATGTTGTATACAATTAACAACAACATATATATGTTTATGTATTAAGGGAATAAACGACAGCTTTAATCCCGAGACAGTAAGTAATGGCATTTTCTGTTGAGGGATTATAGCCGTTTATTCCCGAATTACATACAAAACTTTTCTCCCGACCTTAAATGTAATAATTTATTTCATTATTAGTTTGACAGTTGATTGATAGATTGATCTGATGTCATTCAATTAAGTTGGTTTGTCATGAAAATGTGCATAGTTTCCGGTTACTAAGGTAAAAGGAGTTTACAAGTAAATGAGAACGAACCTTGCACAAGCACTACTGTAAGCAACCGCCAAGTTAAGATATCAGATGATTGTCCATATATAAATATTGTAAACTCATCTAATGTTACTATTACGATTACAAAATAAAATTGATTGATATATTTAAATGCTTCGTCAATCTGACAGTTAAATTAATTTTGACTTAAAAAATGAACCAAAAGTCATTCACTACAGTATTCACTTTATTCCCTAGGGAAAATCGAATATTTTATTCCCTAGAGAATAAAAGTCTAATATATGTCAATTGTCAGATGTATAAGATGACACTTTATTCTCGGTCGGGAGAAAATATCTATTTCCCCCATGACTTCCAGCCACCATGTCTTTTAACAGTAAGAATATCAGCCCCACTATTTGCTAAAAGACTTGCAGAAGTGCGTCTCAAACAGTGCCCTGTATATAGGTCGGGATCAGGCAATTTCAAATACGCTGCAATTACCGATGGTATTTTTCCTAGAGTGTTCTTTCCCACTGGTTGACTCGTGCATTTTCCATTTTTATAGTATATGAAGAAGCGTTGGTGATTAGTATGAACTGGTCGAAGAAATACATATCTTCTATATAGTTCAATAAAATTTAACGATTTTTTCTCAGTATTCAAAATATGGAACGATCGGTCAATTTTAGTTTTAGTATCTTTTACATTAACAATTAAAACATCTTCTTTCTCTTCAGAAGCTCCTGACAGCTCATTGCTCCACAAATACCCATAATTACTGCAACCTATTGATTTCACTCAAATATTTTATATTGATAAAATATTAAATGAAACTAACCTTGGTCATCAAATAAGTATCATCGGGCGCTTGTTCTACAAACTGTAATATTTGGGCTCTACTGAGGATCTTAGATTTTTTGGTTTAAAACCAGCAGACTTTCGTTTTAATAAAGTTATTAATCTTGAAAATTTACTAACGTCCAAATTTTGATGGATTAATAGAGTTGATCTTAATTTGGAGTAGCAGGACCACAAAGAAGAAGCCTTGTACTTTCCAAAAAGCTCAGAAAAATAGACCAGCAAAATATCTTCCATGTTCTCCCCCTTGACACTTCTACGATCGCACCATTTTATGAAATCTTCATATGCCTTTTCATACAATTTCTTCGACTTTGCCGGTAATAAATTAGTCGTTATTTCTCGTGCAGCTATGGAAGTATTTGCAGGCACTTGAAAATTATTTCCTTCACTGCCATTAATATTCATTTTTGCACAATAACTTAAACGGACTGCGTTTTTTTGGAAAAAAATAAGACACAAACAAACTCGTTTTACCTTAGTAACCAGAAACTATGCACATTTTCATGACAAACCAACTTAATTGAATAACATCAGATCAATCTATCAATCACCTGTCAAATTAATAATGAAATAAATTATTACATTTAAGGTCGGGAGAAAAGTTTTGTATGTAATTCGGGAATAAACGTCTACAATCCCTCAACAGAAAATGCCCTCGCTCCCTTCGGTCGCTCAGGCATTACTTACTGTCTCGGGATTAAAACTGTCGTTTATTCCCTTAATACATAAATATCTATTCTATGTCACTCATGTTTATATTTTTAAATGAAGTATCAAGTAATGTTAATGAAAATTAGTAAATAATATGTAATATAATATACTTTGCGGATAGCAAGATTTAAATTTGAAAATGTCGAGTATCAATGTGACCAACTGCATGCTTTATATAAAAATTAAACTTTGATCTTTCAAATTAAATAATTCCAATTTAAGCAATTTATTAATGTAAAAAACGCAAAATAGAAAAAATAGTATAAAAAACTCGTTTCATAAGGCCTTTTGCCACACTTGCTCTGATCTCGTGCGGCAAAATGGTGCCTTATGAAATTTGTTTTTTAATATACTATTTTTTAACGGTTAAAAAATGACACACTTTACATACCGAGATTAATGAAAAAAGTCACTTTTTTTGACAATTGGAGAAAATAATATGCTATGGGACAAGTGGTTGAAATAAAATTCCAACGTTGAGAGTGGTTTTTTCAACCAATTCTTGTACGGGTGCTTAAAAATCTTGTATTTTGTGTTTCTTCAATTTCTCTGTTATGTAGCTCTTGAATTTTGTTTCCGCTTTCTGTATTTGAAGTGCGTCCAATGACTCGTCTAGATTTAAAATTCATTGGTATAGAACCTTTCTTCAAGATTCTATTGCCATGGACATTTATTTCGTAATAATTTACATTAACTAAAATGGGTACTATAACTACCAATTACTACTGTTTCGAAATCTTTTTCTTTTATGTTATAATCCACTTTTTCCGTAACTGGATCACAAGGGAATATACAAATTTAAATTATATGCTAATGATAGTAAAATGTAAAAATAACTACACTTACCTATGGGATTTTGTGTTACTATTTTTAACAAAACGGTTTGTGAAACAATAAGCGGACACGAAATCACCATCTTTTACACAAACTATAATGCAAAACAAAACTACTACTGTTTAATGCAATTTCACCACGTGCTTAAAATAAAACTGATTTAACTATTCAAAATATTTGTTATCAGAATACGAACTCGGAATGTTTTGCCAGTACTAGCTCTATCTCGCTTACAATTTTCTCTCTCTAATGTTGGAGTTAATTCGTAATATGCATAGGCAATTCATATATACTACATTCATGCCTTGAATCATGATCATGGATATAGAATATATGGATAGGGCACATCTAACCAAAGCAGTGTACCAACATTAGAGAGAGAAACTACCGAGTGAGATAGAGCTAGTACTGGCAAGAAAAAGCGCGTTCCCTGGGCGATCGTCCGGGACAGGTAAATATATATATATATTACCTGGCTGTTAAACTGTAATACATTTATCGAGATACTTAAAAAAAATATTCGTGGATTTGTTTGTATCTTTATAAAATAGATATTTTGTTACTGAATTACAATTTTAATTTAATTTATAGATGCGGTATACGGAATATACAGAGTACAGCTTTAAAACATCCGAATGAGTATGAATTAAATGCACATGTATTTATAGGATGAACTTAATTAAATAGTTACTTAGTAATAGATGGCAATAGAAAACACATGGATAGTAAAACACAACTAAATTTAATAATGTTTTAATTTTATTTTTCATTCTTCTTGTTTTTGTTTCAAAGTATTTAACTTTGTGTTTCAGATCCAAATTAATTACATTTTTGCGAAGTAATGTAAATGTAAATATTGATTTCTACATTTTAGGACGCTAATTATTCGAATTTTTTAATAGAAAAAATTTCGCCCGGGCGAAATTTTTCAATTGAAAAATTCGAATAATTAGCGTCGTAAAATGTAGAAAGCAATATTTACATTTATGTTTCAGTGTTTTAACTACTTTCTGAGATGTTAACCAATATTTTTTTCTTTTTATGAGATATTCTAAATGTTGTGACCCTCAAAATCTCTAAAGTGGTGTGGTTCTGTTCTTTTCCTGCAATATAAGGTTTATATTTTGAATAATTGATAATCTATTTACTTGTTACCTTTTCCTCTCATTAAAATTCTTCTTTTAAATACATTGGGAACTTGAAGCCTCAACAATCAATTTTTCCACAGGTGCCTAAAATCTTGTATTTTGTGTTTCTTGAATTTCTCTATTGTGTAGTTCTAGAATTTCGTTTTCACTTTCTGCATTTGAAGTGCGTACAATGACTCGTCTAGATTTAAAATTCGTTGGTATAGAACCTTTCTTCAAGATTCTAATATCATGGACATTTATTTCGTAATCATTTGCACTATGGGTACTACAACTACAAATTACTGCTGTTTTTGAAGGTTCAAAATCTTTTCTTTTTATTGTTATAATCCATTTTTTCCGTAACTGTGGATCACAAGGAAATCTACAAATTTAAAATATATGCTAATATGATAGAAAAATGTAAAAAATAAGTACACTTACCTATGGTATATTATGTTACTATTTTTAACAAAACGGTTTGTGCAACCGTAAGCGGAACACGAAATGACCATTTTTTACACAAAATATAACGCAAAATAAAACTACTACTGTTTATATTAATGATAGATACAAACTGTTGTAACTTTACTTAATGCAATTTCACCACGTGCTTAAAATAATACTGATTTAACGATTCAAAATAATTCACTATCAGAATACGAACTCGGAATGTTTTGCCAGTACTAGCTCTATCTCGCTTACAATTCTCTCTCTCTAATGTTGGAGTTAATTCGTAATACGCAGAGGCAATCTATATGAATAAATGCATAACCTATATGTCATCAGATGAATGATTTACATCAGGGAAAATTTCATTCGTAACCATGGTGTTCTTGATGTTTTATTAAAATTCATTTTAATATAGCTAATTTTAGCTAATGATTACTAATGAATAAAAAATGTTATAAAATTTAGAATATTTACAATTTAAACATAATAAAGCACTATACTTTTAAATACAATTCTATTTTATAATTAATGAATTTGAGCCAGAACTGATGATTTTGTTCATATGGATGAAACTTAATGCCGTAAGTGAAAACGTTGAATGGATTGATAATATAACAAGTGTTCATTTGAAAAGTCAATCTAGTAGCATGTGATTTACTGAGAACATTTTGAAGTATGTCGTAAATTAAAATTTACTACTTAACCTACGAAGTCGTATATTTTAACAGTTTCATACATACAAATAAATAACAAATAATAGGTATTTATTGAAAACTATAACAAATGTTGAAAATGTTGTCCTTCAAGATCAATGCACTTTAAAATCCTCCATTCAAAATTTCTGATGATATTCTGCAACATTACTGGATTGTTATTGATTTCCATGCATTTCTGTTCGATTCTCTGTAGCATATCATTCAAATTCAATATAGGTGTTCGAAATATGTTATTTTTTAGATAAGGCCACAAAAAGAAGTTGCAAGGTGTTAAATCGCATGAACGTGCAGGCCAGGCAATTTCAGTATTTCGACTAATTATACGCTCATCAAAAAATCCTCTTAAATAATCCAAAGATTCTGCAGTACAGGGACAAGGTGCTCTGTCTTGTTGGAAATATGCATTTTGAAGTTCATCATCATGCAACTGATTGACAAATGGTTGTAAAATTTCCGTACGGTACCTTTGAGTAGTTAACGTTCCCTGAAAAAATATTGGTCTAATGATTCGCCTTTGGCTGCCCAAACACTAATTTTCTCTGGATGTAGCGATTCTTCATTAATTACATGTGGATTTTCACTACTCCAAATTCTTGTATTTTGTGAATTTACGTATCCCGTTTTATAAAACCATGCTTCATCAGTAAAGATGACTCTTTGCGAAAGTTCTCCATTATTGTTCATATTTACAAACCAATTACAAAACTGTAGTCTACGTGGGTAATCAATTTCTAACAATTCTTGTACTGCTGTGACACGGTATGGATAAAGTTGCATATCTTGTGAGTTGTACCAACAGAAACGTTTATTTGTTGACTCAAATGTCGAACAGATGCTTGTGGTTCATTTTCCATTATTTCTTCAACACGATTGTGAACTTGAGGTGTACGTTTATTAACTGCTCTGCTGCCTGATTTTCTTAAGAGACTACCAGTTTCAGAAAAAAGTTTTAAAGTTCTATCCAAAGTATTCTTAAATTGTATATAATCTATTACAAAATGTGAAAACTCAACTTGAAATTCTACCATGCAATCTTCAACTGAATAAACCCATAAACCATCAATTTTATTACCACTTAGAAAATAGGCCAGGACTAAAAAAAATTTATGTTCTAAAGTGAAAGCCAATTTAAAACTGAGAAGCAATTTATTTAAACCAGAATCGACGCACGATTATTTTATGCACTAACTAATATTTGTAATTGACATTATCAAATGTCATTTGGATTTACGTTTACGGAACAACAAACACATATTAATATATTTGCGTCTTATTCTATCAAAATTTCAAAGTAACCTAGATTGACTTTTCAAATGAACACTTGTTACCTCACTGAGACATTTATAAATAAACAATGCGCATTGGCGTTCACATTAAATACAACGTTTCAAACGTTAAATTAATGTCATTCTAACCTGAATTAAATCGTAAAATGAAAAACACACTAGATTCCAACTATTTCAGACTTTTTGGTTCACATAGTAAAAATGCATATTATTTTTATATCATTTTGTAAAGTGTATATATATACAACTCCAGTATTACGTGCCCTTATTATTATTTATTACGCTAACATTTTATCTAAACGTAATAAACTTTACTGTTTAACTCTTGAAAATAATATTTTTTTAATGCAAAAAGCGTCACGACCAAACCTTTCCCCCTTCTAAATCCGTCATGAAACGTTATTAAATTCTTTTAACTGAACAAAAAACAAAAATGTAATTTACATTCCACATTATAACGTTTTGTATTTTTTTCTCTTTCTGGCCGTCCATTAAAATTAATAACGACTCTCGCCCTACAAATTAAAAATCTAAATTCGAGGTTAATGCCTGACATTTTACATTAAAAAAACATTGACCAACCTCCTAAGGAACCCTTTTTTAAATAAAGAGTGCCAAATATGACATTAAACGTTAATTTGAATACATTGCGCATATCATTTTTTATCTGTATGGAATAATGATAAGTATAAGTACTATAATTTGAAAAATTAAAAAATAATTTAGGATATGTCAAATTTTAATGAATTTGGTATAATTTTGTCATAAGTTGTCAGCGTATTTATATATTTATTTAGCGTGTATTTGCAGCTTATTGCCGCCTCTCGCCGTAAATTTTTGTCGTTCCAGTCCTCTTCATACAATTCTCTCTTTCAGGTTTATATTATTAACAGATTTCGGATTTTATGTAAAAAACATATTTTTGATTATCAGGAACATCACCTCAATATTGTGGATAGATTCATTCTAGACTGAAATATGCGATTAACGGTATAAAAAAATTACATTATTTGGCAAGGTTAGTAAATGTATGAGGTTGCCTCGTAACTAATGGCGATCGCCATATTGCGCGTCATCGGGCGTGCCCTTGCGTTTCCCGTCTACAGCTCGACCAAATCATCGTGATAGTTGCGCGGTAGCAAAACGTATAGAGCTGCTCGCATCGTATTGGCGCGCTGCTAATTGCCGGTCTGATATTGGTTGCTCACTAATGTATATAAGTACGTATATAAGTACGTGTACTCCACCCACTCTAATACAATATGCGCAGACCAGCCCATCGCTATCACGAGGTTTTGGTCGAACTGTAGTTGACTAGTTGTCAAAGTACCGGTCTAGATTGATGCTTGTAGTGTTCGTAGCCTTGTTTTCTAATTTTATATTGTTTTATGTGCTTATATATAAACTTTATTTGACTATTTACAAGTGCTTTACATTATAGTGAGAACAAAACACTGAAAAAATTTTTAAAAATTGTGAAATAAAGTAATGTTTTAACTAAATAACGTTTTTTGTTTATAAAGATTGTAATTTTATTTTGGTTATTTATAAGAAAACTGCATCAAATAATATCTTGATATCCAGCTAGTATTTGCATTTGTGAACACATTTTTTTAGACATACAAAAGCTTTTTTCTACGCCCATGTCTGTAAACGTCAAAAATCGCACTGTCAACATTCCTTGTAAATGACATTTAACAATAACATGCACGCAATGAGATCTCATAACATACACGTGCGTTTTGAGAAGAAAACTTAAACTTCCTGGTTTAATCAAAGAGCAATCAAATTTTTATCTACGTAAAACTTTATTTGGTCTATTTACACAAATTTAGTCAATTGAAAAACATAAAAACTTTTAGCATTAGCGAGATATATTTTGGATTAAAAGAGTGATGCCCCTAAATGTAGGCATCACATTATGCAATTTCTTTAAAAATAGGACACGTTTTCTTAAGTAACATGCTATGGAAATAAATGTCATGTCATTTATATTGTCAATTTCTTTAACAAAATATTATTGTATCCGAACATTTTCTCAACTTTATCTACGAATATGTCTGATAGTAGTGAAAATTATGAAATTATGAGCACTCCACCGGAGATTTTAGAAAAAGCTCAAGCTGCCACACATAATTTGTTACCGCTAAAATCCAAAGAAAGGTACGAAATTACCTATAAAAAATTTATGGATAGGCGACACAAGCATAACGTTAAATCCTTTTCGGAGAATGTTTTACTTGCGTATTTTGAAGAATTATCAAAAACTATGAAGCCATCTTCTCTATGGGCCATTTATTCGATGCTAAGAACCACTAAACATTAATAATAACATTAACATAGCAGATTATCCAAAACTAATCGCCCTACTGAAGCGGAAATCGGATGGATTTAGAAGTAAAAAATCGAAAATCCTTTCTACAGAACAAATTAATAAGTGGTCGGTTTTGTCCGTCAGATGGCATGAAGTTATCTGATGTCTTCGGATAGGACAAAACTTGCTACATGACCGCAAGTGTACCTACAGTCTTTTGTCTTCGTAAATCTATCATTGACAAAGTGGTTACACAGAAACGCATGCGTCTGGCAGTTGAAGCAAAAGCTGGTAAACACGTACTGTGTGTCCATGCATATACAGATACAAATTTGTTTTTATACAGATTTGTATTATTTTGTATCAAAGCTTGATGTGAATTATCGCATCGACATGCAATTTGTTTTTTGCTATACTACGCCACCTAACGAGGAGTTAACGGACTCACAGTAATATGCGTATTTTTTCTTCTTTTCCAGTAATAGCTTTGCTATTCGAGAAGAAACACCTTGCACCGGCGTGGTCGGTTTTGTCCGTCAGATGGCATGAGGTTATCTGATGTCTTCGGATAGGACAAAACTTGCTACATGACCGCAAGTGTACCTACAGTCTTTTGTCTTCGTAAATATATCATTGACAAAGTGGTTACACAGAAACGCATGCGTCTGGTAGTTGAAGCAAAAGCTGGTAAATACGTACTGTGTGTCCATGCATATACAGATACAAATTTGTTTTTATACAGATTTGTATTATTTTGTATCAAAGCTTGATGTGAATTATCGCATCGACATGCAATTTGTTTTTTGCTTGGTATTTGAAACGACTTGAACCTGTAAGCTTCGGATTTTTAGTCTAGTCACCTGTCTAGTCACCACTAGATCAACACAGCTTTTGTAGTACTTTTTTTACAACTCCATGTTTATTTACGACCTGCTCTATACAGTATACAAAGAACCAGGACAATTGGCAAATTTGATGGTCAAACAAACATGTTATGTGATCTGGTAGAAATATTATACGTGACTACATGAATATGTCAGGTATTTGTAATGAACGAAATGATTGATTGATTAAATTAATTAACTAAAAGTAGTTGGTACTTAAATCCATTGGCTTAAACCTTAACAAGTCGTCCAACTAGACCACTGTTCAAGTCTAGTACGTTATTTTGCGATATACTTTTTTCGCACAGTTTTCAGCTCTCGGGTATTCATACTTGTGTAACATTTTTTGACATTTCACTCTTTAGTCCTATAGTTTCTCCTTTTATCCTTATAATCACATATTGGTCCTTTTCCATATTAATCTTCAAACCGCACTCATTCTATTAATTTATTTAACGCATGTATGATATGCGTGTGCATATATGACGTGAATGACATATTGTCATGGATTTTTCCCCGAAGAAAGAAATTAAAAGAAACCATAAAAGACAATATATTTATGTACATTTTATTTCAGAGAGACAATTATAAAAATTTGATATTTTATATAAAATTTATTATAAAGTGTATTTTTGTCCACAACTGTAGGATGTAGGGGTCTATGTGATGTTTGCAGTTCCCGCAAATTTGGAAGTTATAATAATATATATATATATATATATATATATATATATATATATATATATATTGTAGCTGTTTTGATTTATTTTTATGTTAGGTAGGGGTATTATGCCGTTTCCTGGTTCCTCATGCTTGCAGAGAGATTTAGTAGTTTTTGTGCAGATAGGTCGTGTTTCATTTGTAATTGGATAGAACTTAATTTTATTCAATATAAATTTTGGATAATTACGGTGTGTTTTATTAGTGGTTTTATGTGTTAAATTTCATTCTCGAGTTTTCTTTACGAGTCTTTAAACTTGTAGATTTATAAATTTATTAGATCTATCTGAAAAAAATCTCTCGTTTTTGTGAATTGGATACATTAATTAATGTATGTATATTTTTCTTAACATAATTTAAGTATTTAGGAGAGCTCAATAAGTCAGTAATTTTAGATTTGTAAAATTGTTGTAATCACATGAATATCAAGAAAGTTATCAGATATTTTTGTAAAGTTTTTTTTTGTCAAATAAAATATTTTAGTACGTTAGTAGGCGGGAAAACTTATTTGCTTCATGTATGCGTGCGCATGAATTAATTTTTGGTTGCGTGTGAAAATAGATAATTTGCTATTTTTGACGTTTGATTTGGGGTTAACGTAATTGTTGATATCTGATAATTTTGTTTATATTTCATTAGAAATTTGCTCGCGGTCAATTTTGGTGAGTTTTTTTCGCTTCTACTTTCATTTAGTATCAAAGTTTTTCTCACCATCTGTTTCATTATTATATGTTTCAATTCGACTTTATACTTTATAAAGTCGGTTTTTTTCTTTTTTTTTTTTATGGGATTAAAATAGTGAGGGGAAGATTCTTGTTTTTGTTCCTTATACCCTGTGTTTTATTTTTGGTGCGACGTACCCTACGAGAGTAGACCTGCAGATCAAAGAGCTCTAGGAAGGTGACCCAACTGAGATAGTCCGGCAAAACTACTGTGGATTGTGAACCTAAGTCAATTAAGCAATTAACATCACAATCCATTGCATATTTATGACGCAATCCAACGTGGGGCACGAAAAAAGAGCGATATTGATGACGTAAATCAACAAAAGGTAATGTTGGTTACATACATGAAGAGAGACACAATGAAGGAAGCAGTCAAGAGATAATGGACACGATGCACAAAATGATGCAAATGATGATGAATATGATGCGACAAGAACATAATGAGATGGAAAATTTAAAACAACGACAAGAGGATATGAAACAACGACAAGAGGATATAAAACAACGACAAGAGGATATGGAGAGAAAATTAGAGAGTGGAAGAAATAATAAATTAAATGGAACAAATTGTGGCAATAAATAGCAACAATCAAATAAATAAAGAAAGTATAGTAAGCAAAATTAAATTAGTACACGTCGAGGTAAAACAAATAAAAGAAGAAATGAAACAAATTAGAAGAGAGAATGAGGAAGTGATGAAGGATAGTTTGGAGAAGGTGCCTGGGGAAGAATATAAGCCGCAGGACAATGGAAATGGTCTCGAGGATGAGGTTAAAAGTAAAGCAGAAATCAAAGAAGGAGTCGATGATGAAATTGGAGGAATAAATAATCAAATAGGGGTAAGAAAAGAATTTATATTAGATAAAATTAATTTTAAAACTGAAGAAGTAAGAGAATTAGATATAATTAGAACAAATTCGAATTTAAAATGTCAGATGATTAATAGTAATGATGGTAAAATGATAAATGAAGTAAATAGGTATGCAAATGAGGAAATAAATCAAGCAGTTGTCGTTAATACTATTAATAATAAACAAATAGAAAATAAAAGTAAATTGGCTTCTCCAAACAGAATTTGTAATTATAATTGGAATAATAATTATGTGGAAAATAAATACAATGATCACTGTAATTATATTTTAAAATACAATTGCTTTTCAAATTATGAAAATAATATTAATGTTAACAATGATTTTATAAAACGAAGTACTTTGAAAATTATGAACTATAAGGGTACTAGATTTAAGATAAATAGACCCACATTTAATATAAGAATTAAGGTAAAGATGAAATTAGATCGAAACGTATATACAGTCGGATATTTTAGATAGGCCAAACATAAAATTAATAAAAAAATGTTGTATACTATTAAAGAAATGAATATGCGAGAAATAATGATTTTTGCCTTTGATATAATTAATTGGAATTCGATGTAATAAAGTATGTTGATAATTATGGATATATAAAAAGTATATGAAAATAAAAATTTGTTTACGAAAGTCGTCGAGGATAAAAAAAAATTTATATGATGTATTTTTATGGAAGAAGAAAATGAAATAAATATTTATTGAATGGAAAAAGTTTATAAAAATTCGTCGATAATGAAAAAGTATGTTATTATAGTAGCTACGATTATAGAAAAAGTTTGAATAAAAATATATATATATATATATATATATATATATATATATATATATATATATATATTGTTATAGTACAGATCTGTAGCTAGTTAAAGTTATAGTACAGATCTGTAACTAGTTAAAATGATTTTTGGTTGAATTTGGGAAATATGTAGTGGATTGAAGATTGAGGGATGGATATTGTATGTATTGCTGATATATGATAGATAAGATATGTTCTAAGGTTGAGCATTTATATGTAAATGTGTAACTATAGTAACCTCGATGTTATTTTTTGATTATTAATTGACATGTATTATGTTTCTTATTAAAAGTCTGTGTTGCTTCATTAATCTTTCATTAAATCCTATATAAAAGACCGAGATAAAACTGTAAGAATATTAGTATTGATATTAAGTATCTCCTATCGAACTGGGTGAAGAGATTGTAACGTATTTGGCGCTCCGAACATGAGAGGCAATTTATTGAGGTAGTACGTTGAATATATATTAGAATTTTGTACAGATGTCATATAGTCTGACAGTTTAATAATTAATTAATATTGACGTTTAATTGACAATTTTGTTAAAATACTGCGAAATATAGATCATTATTTAAAAATAAATGTACTTACTTGAATTAGTATACAGAGAATATATTTAAACCCATAATATAAATATCTGGAGAAATTTATTACCAAACGAGTGTCTTCCAAAATGATTTTGGACCCCACTACATGAATCCCACCTAGAGAGAGAGACGACAATGTGCCTACTACGCGAGTTAAGCTGGTGAATTTAGTTAAAAACTGAAAGACAACAGTACATTAAAGTAACTATTGAGTGGAGGAAGACCAGTGCATTTTATGACGTCCGAACGTGGGGCAATTCTCCGCAGTCCTTCGGGTTAGCATAGCATTTTATGGCGCCACAACGTCGGAGCTGTGCGTACGTTTAATTACCTCAGTAGTACCATTATAAATAGTAAATACCAGTGTGCTGCTAACATTAAGATTCTTCGTGAGACCACGAGCAAATTTCAATTAGGTAAGAGTTAGTGGGGATAGCAATAAAATTAAACAAATAAGCAACAGAATTTATTAGCTTAAATTAGCATCTTTATTATAGTTTTATAAGTATATGTGTATGTCTACAACCAAATAAATAACTGTGTATTATATATGTTTTGTACATCACAACACTACATTACACTAATTTTTAAAAAAATATACATATAACAAAATGCCTATCACAAGACGATCACAAGTAGCTGGAGAAGAAGGAGAAAAGAGGGGGTACAGAAGAAATAATAAGTCTGTTGGGAGATCAAGAAAGTGTGGGGACGATGGAAATACCAAGGCAAGAAGTCACTGATGATACACCAGGAGTAGAAGGAACAGCTGGCACATCGCAAGACAGTAGCAAACCTGTTAGTACTGAGAAACCAGATGGGCAAAGTGATATCCTAAAAATGCTGTATGAAATGATCAGAAGTAATCACGAACAAATAAATCAAAAGTTCGAAAAACAAGAACAGGCCCAGCAAGAATTGCTCGTCGAGTTAAACCATAAGTTCGAAACTACGAGTAAGGACATGGAAGAGCGACTAGAGAAGAAGTTGGATGTACATTTCCAACAAATTAACGATATGGTGAATAACAAAAATATTAACCTACGTGAAGAGTTGTTACAAGCTCACGACAACTTACGAGTTGACACACAACACATTGTCGACAAAGTTCACACCGACTTGCAAACGAAGATCGTTAGTTGTGAAAACAAAACCAAAGCACTTGAAGAAAGGGTCCAATTAAAAGTAACAACCATTGCTGAAAAACATCTTGACCGTGAGGAAATACAACATAGCATGATCACCTTGTTATCGGAAATCGTACTTCAGACACAGAAGGAGTTTGAGAATATTAGACAAACTCATGATAACATACATCAAGCTATGAGGGACGAGATTGAGCGATTAAAACAAAACGCTAACTATCCAACATTTAACATACCCAACTTCTACTTGATGAACAGCGGCATTAAAGTTGAAAACTTAATGCAATTTAATGGAGACAGGTCAGTCATTCATCCTATCACGTACTTTAATACCATCCTTAGATACATCGACGATTTGCCAGATTATAAGATAAAAATGAATGTCATTAGAGCAACACTAAAACAAGCCGCAGCAGAATGGCCTCAGAGAGTCGAAGATGATTGGAGGAAGAGGAAAAAGAAATAAAGATGTGAGAAACGGATATAGCAATAATACACAACCAAATATATTCCACCAATGACAATGATTAAAATAATTTAAGCAGTTACGATAAAAATTCAAGACAATATACAATTCTACAGAAATGATGCAAGTTTAACATATGTTGACTTCAAAATTTCAAAAGCTTTCAAAACATAATTAAATGTAGAAGTCAGTTCAGTATTGTTATAAGAAGAAAAAGCAAGTATACTATATAAATAAAGAACAAAGATGTCGTTAGAGAAAATAAGAAGAAAATAGATTTTATAAATAAACGATTAAGTATGGAAGATATAGTTAATAAAATAAAATATATTATGTTTTTATATCATGGAAAGATTATAATGTGATTGTATATTAGGAGTGAATTACATAAAAGGTAATATGGTAATAAATTTTGAAGAAGGTATTGTTAGTATTGAAAGGAATATGTTAAGATGGAAAAGGAAGAAAATGAAAGATCTATTAATATTGTAGTAGAAAATGGTGTAGAATTATTAAATGATGAAGTTAGTAAAGTGAATAGAGAAGATTAATCGAATAGTAATTTGGAAGAATGTAATGAAGAGATGGAAATTAAATAAGAAATGATTGTATATACAACAATTATTAAAATAAAAGATATTATCTGGATACTAAATATTAAAGATCCATGTTATAAGATTATTCATCAACAAATGAAATTTAAAACTATTCAAAACAAATTATTTGCATACAAAAATACATCGACGAATTATTAACAATAAACTTATTATTTCATAAAGAAATTTTTAAAATTCGATCAGAATGGAACCATAAAGACACATTTACACAACATAACATAAGGTAGATTTATATACTAATAGGTATGTAGTTTTGTATGTTATAAGAGAATTTGTAAAGTTATATGTATAGTTAGTAAGTTAGAGTTATATTAAAAAAAATGAAACAAAAACCAATTGTTATGAACAACAATTGATTTTGGTTTGTGGGGATAATGTTATAGTACAGATCTGTAGCTAGTTAAAGTTATAGTACAGATCTGTAACTAGTTAAAATGATTTTGGTTGAATTTGGGAAATATGTAGTGGATTGAAGATTGAGGGATGGATATTGTATGTATTGCTGATATATGATAGATAAGATATGTTCTAAGGTTGAGCATTTATATGTAAATGTGTAACTATAGTAACCTCGATGTTATTTTTTGATTATTAATTGACATGTATTATGTTTCTTATTAAAAGTCTGTGTTGCTTCATTAATCTTTCATTAAATCCTATATAAAAGACCGAGATAAAACTGTAAGAATATTAGTATTGATATTAAGTATCTCCTATCGAACTGGGTGAAGAGATTGTAACGTATTTGGCGCTCCGAACATGAGAGGCTATTTATTGAGGTAGTACGTTGAATATATATTAGAATTTTGTACAGATGTCATATAGTCTGACAGTTTAATAATTAATTAATATTGACGTTTAATTGACAATTTTGTTAAAATACTGCGAAATATAGATCATTATTTAAAAATAAATGTACTTACTTGAATTAGTATACAGAGAATATATTTAAACCCATAATATAAATATCTGGAGAAATTTATTACCAAACGAGTGTCTTCCAAAATGATTTTGGACCCCACTACATGAATCCCACCTAGAGAGAGAGACGACAATGTGCCTACTACGCGAGTTAAGCCGGTGAATTTAGTTAAAAACTGAAAGACAACAGTACATTAAAGTAACTATTGAGTGGAGGAAGACCAGTGCATTTTATGACGTCCGAACGTGGGGCAATTCTCCGCAGTCCTTGGGTTAGTTATATGTATAGTTAGTAAGTTAGAGTTATATTAAAAAAAATGAAACAAAAACCAATTGTTATGAACAACAATTGATTTTGGTTTGTGGGGATAATGTTATAGTACAGATCTGTAGCTAGTTAAAGTTATAGTACAGATCTGTAACTAGTTAAAATGATTTTGGTTGAATTTGGGAAATATGTAGTGGATTGAAGATTGAGGGATGGATATTGTATGTATTGCTGATATATGATAGATAAGATATGTTCTAAGGTTGAGCATTTATATGTAAATGTGTAACTATAGTAACCTCGATGTTATTTTTTGATTATTAATTGACATGTATTATGTTTCTTATTAAAAGTCTGTGTTGCTTCATTAATCTTTCATTAAATCCTATATAAAAGACCGAGATAAAACTGTAAGAATATTAGTATTGATATTAAGTATCTCCTATCGAACTGGGTGAAGAGATTGTAACGTATTTGGCGCTCCGAACATGAGAGGCTATTTATTGAGGTAGTACGTTGAATATATATTAGAATTTTGTACAGATGTCATATAGTCTGACAGTTTAATAATTAATTAATATTGACGTTTAATTGACAATTTTGTTAAAATACTGCGAAATATAGATCATTATTTAAAAATAAATGTACTTACTTGAATTAGTATACAGAGAATATATTTAAACCCATAATATAAATATCTGGAGAAATTTATTACCAAACGAGTGTCTTCCAAAATGATTTTGGACCCCACTACATGAATCCCACCTAGAGAGAGAGACGACAATGTGCCTACTACGCGAGTTAAGCCGGTGAATTTAGTTAAAAACTGAAAGACAACAGTACATTAAAGTAACTATTGAGTGGAGGAAGACCAGTGCATTTTATGACGTCCGAACGTGGGGCAATTCTCCGCAGTCCTTCGGGTTAGCATAGCAATATATATACATATATATATATATATATATATATATATATATATATATATATATATATATATATATATATATACGGAAATAAAATTTATGGTAATAATAAATTTATAAAACGGATTGTTGGCGTGTTAAAGGAATATGATAACAATATTTGAATATGACGGTTAACGAGTTTTGGATTATATTAAAAAGGTAATGATAAGGATTAAGCAAGTTTGAATATACAGGATGAGTTGAATAATAAAAGTTACTGTTGATGAAGTTGAAAGTAAATGAAATTATCTGCGAATATAAAAATTTATTTATGGGAATTGATTTATAAGAAAATATTAAAATTATAATACAGAAGAAGATAATGTATTGGATGAAGAAAAAGATGATATGGGTTTATTATTGTTGTTGTTGTTGATTAATGATTAATGATTATGAATTTGATTGTTATGATGATTTGATGTATGAGATTTTGATATTATGCTTTTCTTTTATTTATGAAATTCAATGGAGTCTTCCATGACCAGGAAATCGAAGAAATGCTCGAAAATATTTTCGATGATGGCTGTTACTTCGGCGTGTTCTTTCGTCTGCGATGCATGTAACGAAACCTATTCAGATTATGTCAAGCCAAAATGACATAAGCAATAAAATGTCTAAAGTTAATAAGACATTGCTATTTGAAAAATTTATACAAAATTTATATGGAGATGCTGTAGTTGTTCGCTGCACCGTTGCACCAGGAGGAGGAGGACCCTGCTGGACAGCTATGCAACATGTTAGTGCGGGGAAGAATGACAGAGTGCGATACTGTCGTAAGTGAAAGTGCGGAAAATTATCCTTGAACAAAGATTAGAAATGTCCTAACTTTTTTTTTTTTGGATAATTTTGGGGAGATGTCATGGATTTTTCCCCGAAGAAGAAATTAAAAGAAACCATAAAAGACAATATATTTATGTACATTTTATTTCAGAGAGACAATTATAAAAATTTGGTATTTTATATAAAATTTATTATAAAGTGTATTTTTGTCCACAACTGTAGGATGTACGGGTCTATGTGATGTTTGTAGTTCCCGCAAATTTGGAAGTTATAATAATATATATATATATATATATATATATATATATATATACATTGTAGCTGTTTTGATTTATTTTGATGTTAGGTAGGGGTATTATGCCGTTTCCTGGTTCCTCATGCTTGCAGAGAGATTTAGTAGTTTTTGTGCAGATAGGTCGTGTTTCATTTGTAATTGGATAGAACTTAATTTTATTCAATATAAATTTTGGATAATTACGGTGTGTGTTTTATTAGTGGTTTTATGTGTTAAATTTCATTCTCGAGTTTTTTTTACGAGTCTTTAAACTTGTAGATTTATAAATTTATTAGACCTATCTGAAAAAAATCTCTCGTTTTTGTGAATTGGATACATTAATTAATGTATGTATATTTTTCTTAACATAATTTAAGTATTTAGGAGAGCTCAATAAGTCAGTAATTTTAGATTTGTAAAATTGTTGTAATCACATGAATATCTAGAAAGTTAGCAGATATTTTTGGAAAGTTTTTTTTTGTTAAATAAAATATTTTAGTACGTTATTAGGCGGGAAAACTTATTTGCCATGTATGCGTGCGCATGAATTAATTTTTGGTTGCGTGTGAAAATAGATAATTTGTTATTTTTGACGTTTGATTTGGGGTTAACGTAATTGTTGATATCTGATAATTTTGTTTATATTTAATTAGAAATTTGTTCGCGGTCAATTTTGGTGAGTTTTTTTCGCTTCTACTTTCATTTAGTATCAAAGTTTTTCTCACCATCTGTTTCATTATTATATGTTTCAGTTCGACTTTATACTCTATAAAGTCGGTTTTTTTCTTTTTTGGTTTTTTTTATGGGTTTAAAATAGCGAGGGGAAGATTCTTGTTTTTGTTCCTTATACCCTGTGTTTTATTTTTGGTGCGACGTACCCTACGAGGGTAGACCTGCAGATCAAAGAGCTCTAGGAAGGTGACCCAACTGAGATAGTCCGGCAAAGCTACTGTGGATTGTGAACCTAAGTCAATTAAGCAATTAACATCACAATCCATTGCAATATGTTGTTAATTTTTACGATAACTTTCTTGATCATCGGTAAAGAGCATCGAATATATTGGACTCTCCCGTAACCATATTTCCATCGGACTGAATTTCCTAATCCAGTGTTGCAATTCTAACTGAAGGTAAATTTTTAAATGGATGAGAGATACTTACCTCCTTTTGAAGAGCAGAATGGTAGAAAGATCTGACGCCCGATTTTTGCGACAGCTATAGTGTTTTAGTTGCGTTCATATACACTTTGTTGAATGCTCGCTTATCAAAGGCTTTTCGCAAGTCTATGAAGCTAACATAAAGTTCCCTGCTCTTTTCCAGCTTGTTCTTTGCTAAGTGTCTTAATGTGAATATATTATTATATTATTCTTCCATTTCCTCAGTTTATTGTTCTATTCTTACTTTAAGGACTCTTCCGTATAGCTTTGTTACCGATGACATACTTATTCCTCTCTAATTTATCCATTTATTTCTGCATTCCTATTTATCAATTGAATTTATATGAGAAACTTTCCAATCCGTTAGTTATTAGGTACTTATTACTATTAGGTACTTATTAATATGTTGCAAATAATTTCTAGTGTTCTTATCGTGATATGGTTTAGTAACTTGATAGGTAGATAACTCGACCCTGAGGTTTCATTGTTTTTCATTTTTTGTACAGCTTTCTGCACCGTCTTTATCATAATCCACTTAAATGTTCACTTGTGTGTTTTGTCATCACATTTTGATAAAAATCTCTCCATACTTTCGTTCTTCTAGAATTTATTTTTTGTGCTTCGACTGAATGTTTCTTCAAACTATTTATGGCTTTTCAAGCTTCTTTGGACTTAGATCCTCCTATCAGTGGGTTTACCTGTCCCCATTTATTCTCCCATGGCGTAATTTTCATAATTTTTATTATTATCGGTATATATCTACTGATTGTATTATTTTTCATCTTCTACTTTGAAGTCAGGTATCTACTTGATGTACTACAACCTCTGCTTTTTTTTCTAGCAAGTGATTTAGTTCATCAGAAGTTTATTGATCCTTTGTCTCTTGTTCCAAGAGTTTCCGATGCTGCTTTATGTAAATTTTGTTTTTCGTACATTTTTTCCTGATATACCCATGATTATGTAGAAAAAGCTAGTGAGTCCATTCTTTAGACTATCTAGATTGGAAGCTTTAGGTTTCCCAGTATTTCGATTCTGCTTGTTTTGGCCTGTCACTACATTCGTAAATAGAAACTTCCTTTTCTTCTATCCATATATAAATTAAAATGACTGTAGCATGAACATTTTTGTATTTTATTTTTATGTACTATTTTAGTATTGCAAGAAATTACTAACCTTTCCCTAATAATATTTCTACTGGACCATATATTTAAATTTAAATATTTCGGTTTTCTTCTAAATTTTTAATATTTTTATACTAGAAGATCGTCTGAAAGATTTGTATATTATTTTTCATATAGAAAGTTAATAACACGTTTCAACTTCAATAGGGAATAGCTTATGTATTCTGGAAGATTAATCGCTAAAAGTAAACCGAATATTTATTCATTTGATTTAATTCGAATTAGAGCAATTGATGTATTCTTTATTATATTATCAGATACGAAAATTCCTCGGTTAGATTGGGGCATAACTATTTCAAAAAATTTAAAATTCTTTTAAGTTCGTTTTATATTTGAAATAAATAAATATAACTTAAATAACATAAATACTAATAATTTACTAAATAAAACACTTGGTCATGTTTCACCAAGAGCCAACCGTGAATTCTATACATTATAATAAATACTAATGTTTATTAATGAATAAATTACGCTACCTGGATTGTAGTTAGGAAGTAATGTAACACGTGATGTATTAGGCAACCTACATTATTGATGAGTACATGTGGTGCTATACGTTAAAAATTTAAAATTTTAATGAGACCAATAATAACAAAATGTGTTTTGCTTAGGCAACCACTTTTCCCAGAGTGTATATTAAGTTATAAATATTACAGGAGACGATGGGAGGAAAGAACTTAATGATTAATGAACTTAACTTGCATATACATGAATATGGTGTTAATATATCTCAGATAAATATGCTATAGATTTAAATGTTTTTATAATAGTTGCTTATACATTGTCATACAACGCATAACAGTACAATTTGTAAATAAGAAATATAAAGTAAATGGCCAAGATTTAGCAGCTTCTAAATATTTAGCACAAATATTTGTTGATTTCTTTGTAAAATTTATTATTCTTATATTTGAATATTTATTTCTATGGTTATTTTTTTATATTAGGCTTTATATTATATCTTTTGGTAAAGTTCGTTATAGCTCTCATTAGAAACCAAAAGAATTTTTCAGTAATCCTAATGTTTTTGTCAAATACGTCAAGGATTACTATTAAGAAGCGCTGTTTCTTTGACTAAATGAATAATATAATAAGATTAGATCTGTCAACGTATTGATAGAAGGTATGACTATGGTGGATGGTAAATCGAACATATTAAATACGGTGTACATAGGTGAATCTTAAACATTTTCGATTCTCACCGTCCTTCTTGAATGCAGAATTCTTCAAAACATCCTATGTCAAATTCTAGCAAGTAAATTTTGCGAAATAACGTTACTAGTCAAATAGACAAAGCACGATTATACAAAATCTAATTGTAACGTCTGGCTTCCTAGGCCACATACTTTGAAAACTACTGGCTTACGTTGTATGAATAGATTTTTTTATATGAGACTTGAATTTTGTTGTGGTCGGAGTTGCCTCCATTTCCACTCCATTGTTTCGTATTTCCAAGGGTTGTGACGTGTTTGTGTCTGATTAATAAATAATCGTGTGTTGTGTGTTTTTGTGCGGTCCTATGTTGCGTATGTGTAGTCTGTGTGTTTGTCGCTTTTTGCGTTTAAGTCACTGGTCATCGGTTTTTTGCGTTTCAGTCATGTGTGTGTTTAATGTTTGTTGTTGTAGAGTGTGATTATTTTCTGTGTTTGCGTTACGAAGTATTGTATCTGTTCTGTTGTTGCGTTTGTGGAGTGTAATGTAATTAGCATATTGCCTAAGGCAAGTGCTAGTTCGTCAGTTGTGTTAGGTGTTGTGTTTTTTTGTTTTTGTGTCCATGGGTTCGTTGTTGGTGGTGGTGCTGGTATGTATTCGGGTTTAGGTGTGGTTTTGTTTACAGGGTTGTTTGGATTTTTAGGACAGTTAAGGAAAGTGGATAAATGAGGACCACCGCAGTTTGCACACATTGGTGGGATTGTTTTGGGTTTTGTAAATAGGTGTGTTGAGTGTTCGTCTCCGCATTTCATGCATTTGTAGTGTATGTTACAGTTTTTTTGGTGGTGTCCAAATGTCTGACATTTGTGGCATTGTATTATGTCTGTCCGTTTGTTTAGTGGTTCGATTTTAATTGTGAGTCCGCAGCAGTCGTGTATGTTGTAAATTGATTTGTATTGTCTCGTAAGTTCTATTAGTACAAGTGGTGCTGGTATTCCGTGTTTGCCGTTCATGGGTTTTATTTTTATTGTCGGGTAGCCTTGGTCAGTCAAGTCGTCGGTGATGTCAGTGTCTGTGATAAAGGTAGGATTGCCACGCATAACTACCTTTAGTGTCTTTTCGCTTCTCAGTTGAAAAGTGTAAAATTGTATTTGTTCATTGTCGAGTATGTGTTTAAGTTTTCGGTAGTCTTCGTCAGTTTTCGGTTCGATGTGAATGCCAGGTTTCACAAGTTTGTTTTGTACGGTGTTAATGTTATGTGTTTTAAGTATTTGTGGGATATGTGCCCATTTGTCTTTGTCTGTTATTATGATTGGTGCGATTTTGTGTGTTTTGCGTGTTTCGGTGATTTTGTTTTGTGTGGTGTTTGTTTTGTCACTTACCCTGGGTGTGCTGTCTGATGTTGATGGCTGTGGGGTGAATTCAGTTGTTTCTTCTTCCATTTTTTCCTCGGTTTTGGTTCCGAGGGCGTCGTATGAATTTTTTGTTTCGATCGGCATAGTTGTTTCGTCTGTTTTCGGCTTCTTTGTAAATTTCGGGTATATAAAGTCATCAGTTTTGTTTTCAGGTTGTTTCTTGTTCTGTGTTCGGCGTTGTTTTTTTTTCTTCTTTGGGCTGTTCGGTATTGTTTTCTGTTATCCTGACTTGTATTTTCGGTTGATCCGGGTCTACTACGAAGAAACTCGGTGATGTCTGTAGTAGTTGTTGTATGCCACTTTCGCTGTGTGTTTCGTCAATTATTGATTGCGTTTGTTGAACTAATTCAGCTGGCCAGAGTTAAATCATGTTGGGATTCACTATTAATTTTGTTAATGTGATAATTCGCCCGGCCATTTCTTCCGGCTTCGCTTGACGATATTTCGTCGTATGTTCTCTCAGCTGCGGTACTGCTCGATCAGAAGGCGCAGTGAGAATGGTATGAATAGACAAATCCCAAAGAAGTAATAAGTATAACTTCATGATAAATCATTGAGACAGGGTTTAGCCCCATCTCGAATCCATAACCGTGAACTAAAATAGAATTGACCTACCTCAACTTATATTTTTAATTTTTTTGTACCTATAAGAATTTACTGTTTTTATTCTTCTTGTTACAAGTATAAAAATAAAATTATAAATAAACCTGGATAGATTAAATATTGCATTTTATTTTTATGCCTATAAAAAGATGAATAAAAATTAGTGTTAAATATATGTAGATTATAAAGTAATAAATAATGAATTTCTTCTGTTTTATATATAGATGGGCAATAAATAAAAAACAAACAGCTATATTTTTTACACATTGGTTGTATTTCAAAAGTTCAGCATATGACAAAAAAATCCTACATTAAACTTATATCAGTAAAAGCATTACAAAAACATACAAAATGTGAATTTACTAGAGACTATACAAAAATGATAAAGAAGAAAATGCCTAGTTCTAGAAAATATCTTAAGCTGTCAATATACTTTCCTTCTTAATATAGGAGCAAGGGGTTTTCATACTACTGTTCCAACTATATTAGTAGAACAAATAACTGCTTCCTTTGAAATATCTTCTATGGCATATTTTGATGTAATTGGAACATTATGCATGTCATCTAATATCAGATTTGTTGGTTTATTATAGGCAGCAGACACGTCAACTGATTCTAAATTACAGAAAACAGCATATATTAATAGATCAGTTAAATATGTTGCAAAGGATTATCTACCTGGTAAATAAAGTGTTGGTATGG
This sequence comes from Melolontha melolontha, assembly GCA_935421215.2. NCBI lineage: Eukaryota > Metazoa > Arthropoda > Insecta > Coleoptera > Scarabaeidae > Melolontha > Melolontha melolontha. The sequence continues at coordinate 70,619,257 of OW285242.1, read as the reverse complement.
CCTTTGATATTAGTTCTTCCTTGTTGAATATTGTGCCTCAAAATGAAAATGAACATATTCTTGTGGCCTTAATCAACTGTTGAAACCTGCATGATGTTGCTTTTGGAAATTCGTAAAGTATAGACCCTTCTTGTATACAATTTGCTACGTAACACCATGTCACATTGAATAATTCCAAAAATATAAAATTTATATATTATATAGGTACGTGTATATAACTATTTGTTTACTATTTAATAATATTTACATAGACTGCGCATTAAGTACCTAATATAAAAAAATAGTAATAATCGTTTGGTTACCTTAAGATTTGATAAAATCTTCAACTTTTGCCAAATTCAACCACGTTTTCACTTTATCTACGAAGTTTACTTTTCTAACTAGGTTAAGTTAACTGCTTCATGTATAAAATAAAACTAAAAGAAACGCTCAGTTAAGGTCAAGTCAGGTAATTTACCGGCACGTTTCTGTATCTAGGGCCATCTTGAAGTCATATCCTAACATTAAAACACTATCGCAATACTTCCCAATTGTTGTATGCCTCTTTGTATTATTCTGTAAAATTAAGAGTGGTAGTCGCAGACTATATATGCTAAGAATGTATAATTTCAACATGGTCATAAGTCTTAAATTGTATCTTATTTATATTAAGCTGGTGCCATCTATCGATTAATATATGCATTTATATTTGAAATTATTTATTAAAACAAGCAGTCTCTTATGAGAAGCTGTACAGTAACAGTGTGTGTGTTTTACTTTCACACTTTTATCCCTAAATATTAACAGGTTATGGGCCCAGGGCATTCTATTGTGAAAGCTTAATTGCTTATACACGCGTTAGTACTGTTATTAGGTAAAGTTAGACTCTCGCAATCGTAAATTCTTTTTGTGAACGGTACGCGAAGTGAAAATAACAAAATGGCCGTCAACTATCTTGCGGGTATCTCGAAGTTACAAGGTCGTGAAAATTATGAGGAATAATCGTTTGCCATAGAAAATTTTCTCGTACTTGAAGGCCTAAGCAAATGTGTAACTGGTGAAGAAACAGACACAGGACAGATAGCAAAAGTCAAAGCGAAGATAGTATTGTCTCTCGATTCTTCTTTGTACGTCCATGTTAAGGATGCTACCACGGCAAAAGAGGTTTGGAACAAGCTCAAGGATCTTTATGAAAATAAAGGGTTTACTAGAAAGATTGGTCTTCTTCGTAGTTTAATTTCAATGAGGTTAGAAAATTGTTCATCCATGGAAGAATACGTTAACCAAGTAATCGAGATTTCCCAGAAGCTCGATAGGACAGGGTTAAAACTTGATTCATTGTTGGTAGGAAGTTTACTTTTGGCGGGATAACCGGGTCGTTTTGCCCCAATGGTAATGGCTATAGAACATAACGGAATTGACATTACCAGCGATTCCATAAAAACGAAGTTGCTCGATATGCTGCTAGATGGCGGTACCCATTCTACTTCAACGGCTGGTGCTTTCGTCGGTTAGGCAGGAAACAAGAAGTGGCATAACAACAAAAGCACTAACAAACATCAAAGAAATTACAACAAACATAAAGAAATAATTTGCTTTAAATGCAAGAAACCCGGTCATTATATGTCAAAATGTCTCAAGCAAATAATAACTCAAACAAGAATGGTGAAAGTAGTCACATTAAAGGTGCTTTCAATGTTGTTTTTCTTAGTTCAAAGTTTAACAACAAAGATTGGTATTTAGACTCTGGAGCGAGTGTTCACTTAACTTGCAGGCAAGATTGGCTGAGAAATCAGAGAGAACTAACTCTAAACTAAATATGCTGTGAAGGAAAGCAATGGCGACAACCTTTTGAACATTCAGGTACAAGAGCAATTGGTTTATTAGATGTAGTGCACAGTGATGTAGCAGGACCTATGGAGACAACTTCTATAAGAGGTTCCAAGTATTTTGTACAATTCCAGGATGACTGTAGTCGTATGTCATTTATTTATATTGCTAAAACAAAAGATGAAACATTTGATAAATTTAAGCAATTTCAGTATTTAGTTAAGAAACAGACTGGAAGAAAAATAAAGGTATTACGAACAGACAACGACGGAGAATATGTAAGTGTAAATTTTGACAATTATTTAAGTAAACAGGGTATAGTTCATCAAACTACAAACCCCTATTGCTCTTAACAAAATGGACTTGCTGAAAGGCTAAACAGATCTCTTATCGAAAAAGCTAGGTGTTTATTATTCGAATCAGGTTTAGAAAAACGCTTCTGTGCAGAAGCTGTAAACACAGCTTGTAACTTGAGAAATAGATCTGTAGTGTGTAATAGTTCAAGAACACCATATTAAATATTCTTTAATCAAAAACCAGATTTGAGTCATGTTAAAATATTTGGTAGTACAGCTATGACACACATTCCTAAAGAAAGAAGGAAAAAATGGGATAAAAATCTGCGAAGCTAATTTTAGTGGGATTTTCAGAAACAACAAAGGGTTATAAGCTGAATAATCCTGAAACGGGTCAAATGTGTACAAGTAGAGATGTAGATATATATTATGGAAAAAGAAGCTAAGAGGTATGACGACATGAACTTTTATGCAGAAGGAAAGATAGACAATGAAGGTATTGAACAAAATTAACCAAATCAAGAACAAGAACTAAATTCAGTAATTGACAATTTATGTCCAGAGTAGGATATAGCAGATCAAACACTTTCCGAAAGTGAATAATCTGATGAAATTTATGTACCTGATGATACAGACAGTATTGGTATTACAGATGATGTCAGAAGGTCACAACGAGAAAGAAAACCAAGGTTCTTAGTGATTTTGTTACTTACTTTACCCCAGAAACAAAGAATCTTCAAGAAGATGTATCAGTTTCAGTGGGAGATTCAGATTCAGTGAAAGAAGTACTTTCATCACCCAATCATCAGAAATAAATTGCTAGCGCCATGACAAGTGAAATGAAAAGTTTTAGTGAAAATCATGCATGGGACCTGGTAGATCTTCCTGAAGGTCAATTACCTGTCAAGTGCAAGTGGGTTTTTAAAATAAAATACAACAGTGATAGCAGTGTTACTTATAGAGCGAGATGGTTGCTAAGGGCTTTAGCCAGAGACCAGGTATAGATTTCGGTGAAACTTTTTCCCCAGTAATCAAACATTCATCGTTGCAGCTGTTTTTGGCATTATCTGTGCAGCTTAATTTGAATACGTATCATTTGGATGTAGTCACAGGTTTTTTAAATGGTAAACTGGAGGAAACTGTGTTCATGTAAATACCGGAGGGTTTCAAGGGTGGTGCCTGTGGCAATCAAGAAACAAAAGTTTTAAAATTGAATAGAGCAATTTATGGCTTGAAACAGTCGTCGCGGGTTTGGTACAAGGAGGTTGAAATTTTACTATTAAGTTTAAAGTATAAAAAATGTGATTACGAACCTTGTATTTTTGTCAGACGGGATGATAGTTTCATAACTATAATTGCTTTATATGTTGACGATTTTTTAATCTTTTCTAACTCTAGCCAGGAAGCAGTTTTTTGGAAGGAGTAGTTGGCTTCAAAATTTTAAATTAAAGATTTAGGTGAAATCAAGCCAATGCCTGGGCATGAGAGTGAGAAAGGATCCATGTAAAAATAAGATTTTCTTAGATCAGGAAGAGTATATTAATGAGATTTTAAAAAGACTTGACATAACGAGTATAAACCTGTAGGTACGCCCATAGATAAAAATATTGTAATTGATCAGACAGATTCCAGCATTTGTAAAGAAGAACTGCCTTATCAATAACTATTAGGAAGTTTAATGTATTTGTCAGTGTTACCAAGACCTGATATTACTTTTGCTGTTAATTTTTTAAGTCAGTTTAATAATTGTTACAATGACCAGCATTGGAAGGCTGCTAAACGAATTCTCAGATATTTAAAAGGTACTAAATCGTTTGCCTAAAATATGAAAAGGATAATTTAGATTTGACAGGTTTTGTTGATGCAGATTGTGCTAGTAATAGTCATGACAGGAGGTTATATACAGGCTTCATTTTTAAATTAGCAGGTGGTGCTGTTTCTTGGAATGCAGTAAACAAAATACGGTTAAGTAGCACATAAGCCGAATATATGTCACTGAAGCTTCGAGAGAAGCTATTTATTTTGAGACTGTATTATCTGATTTTTTGGGGTTTTCTAAGATTATTACTGTTTTTAATGACAATGAAAGCGCTCAAAAGCTAGCATTAAATCCTATATGTCATAAGAGGACAAAGCACATAGACGTGCGTTACCATTTAATTCGAGAAGTTATTTCGAATAAATTAGTTGAATTAAAGTTTTTACCAACCAATGAAATGGTGGCGGATGTGCTAACTAAAGGTTTGTGTTTATCCAAACATTCAAAATTTAGTAGTGAGCTAGGCTTAATTAGGGTTAATATTAATTAGATAAGTGGGAGTGTTAAATTGTATCTAATTTATATTAAGCTGGCGCCATCTACCGATTAATATATGCTTTTATATTTGCAATTCATTTATTAAAACAAGCAGTCTATTACGAATAGCTATACAGTAGCAGTGTGTGCGTTTTACTTTTACATTTTTATCCCTAAATATTAATATTTAGGGTTAAAGTTACGATAACTTTCGTGTACTTATTGTTAACAATAAGTACACGAAAGTCATCGTAACTCTAACAATCTGGAATCTGACTGAACTTTCGATTTTTCTGATCGCCTGTACGTAATTTGTTTGATTGGTGTTTCAATAGACCACGCAAGTGCTGTCGTCATTTTTGCGGAAGGTCAGGGATCGCGTTCCAAACAAACGGCATTTAAATTTTTTTCATTGGGTATTTCGTATTGTATTTGGAACGCGTTGCAAATTTGAAGTGAAAAGTTGTTATTTATAAATGAATTTTAATTGTTATTGCATGTAGCATGTAGGTATGAACGACGTTGTTTAAAACTGATAATATTAATATTAATTGTTTTATAGCACGGTTATACTTGAGTAACTAAAGTACAAAAGTGAGGTTAGATAGATATACATAATGGTGATGTGTTTTGCTCCTACTTGCAAGCATTAAGTGAAAAAAAGGGATGCACTATTTTTACTTTTCCTACAGAAAAGGCAGAATTATCGAGGTGGAAAAAGCTTTTTTGCAGTCATTGCTAATATTTATCTGCAATTAAAAAACACCATTGCCAAATATTTTGTTTTTAATAACTATAATATGTATATTGATATTTTGCTTACATACTTACCAAGTAACAAATGATATTAATATAGGAAGATTAATTAAAGATCGTTTAACCAAGAGTATCTATACGTTTCAAATGACGCTTTAAATTTGTTTGGAATGCAGATCCTGACCTACCGTACAGAAAATGGCGATTTGACGTCACGATTGCATGGTCTATTATGGGCCGTCATATTTTGTCGATTTCATTTACTGTAATGATTCTGCATATGAAAATGTTTTCTTAACATTTATAGTGTTCCAAGTGGTACGAGTAGCATTGTATCGTTATTGTCTCTCTTTCCATTAAGCAATAGTCGTGATGTAATTTTTCCCATGCACAGCGTCTAGCGTCCACTTCTTCATGACTAACACTAAGACGATCTAGATTTTATTTAACTTTCAACAGGTCAGTGCCGATTTCTTCAATATTTCAGAGTTCATTGTTTGTTTTGAAAACATTGTAAGAGAAGTATATTAGACCATTAAACAAATAGGGGCTTCGTTTTTATTATCACTGCCCATGTGAATTTACTTTAACCTAAATAGGTAACTAATGCAAGGTATAAGCAAAATATCTGGTTTCGTTAAGTGACTGTGGAGATGAATATATGAGAAAGAGAAATACTGAGAAGAATTTATAGAGAAAAAAATAAGCGAATTAATGGACTGATATGAAACCCAACATATTGTAAATGTCGTGCGATCTCAATAGAATAACTAAATTCCTATTGACCTAAAGAAAACTTGGCTAAAGAGAGTGTGGGGTTGGAAAGCGGAGCAAGAAATGTATCACCGGATGGGATATGTGAAGATCTGAGTAGGTTGAATGTTACCCACTGAGAGAAATGAGCAAGACAAAGAGAGATGGAGACGAATATCAATTCAAGCTTTAGTAATCCAAGACTTAAAGCTAGCATATATTTTATTTCTATTTGATTAATAAAACAATATACCAGGTTCTTTTTTTATCATTACACATACATCGCCCTATTTGTAAAGCTAAAAAAAAGAAATCTATGCATTGGGGACATAGCAGGCAACCTGTTATACTTATGCACCAGTGACGTATTTTTCTAAATGTCAAATATTTCTGATTTTTCATTCATACTTAAATCTTAAATTAAATACATTTTATTGAAAAATAGATAATTTATTTAAAACAGTTAATCATCCTAACATGCGTATACTTTGTGCGAAGACAATTTTAAATATTTGTAACAAATTCAAAGTAGATGATTGTTTTCTAAATTCCCATTAAAGAAAAATAAAACCAATTACGTGTTAACAGAACACATGAAGCTAAATATCCTGAGTTATGTAGAATTCATTTTAAATGTAGCCAGGCCATTTTGAAGTATCGTACAGTTCGCTGTTCAAAACCTTGAAAGAATTCAAATATAAGCCGTGCAAGATATCAAACCATCAAAAGCTTTTTGAGAAAGATAAAGTAAAACGAACTGATTTTTGTGATATAATGTTTAATTTATTAAATGAAAACGAAGAAATTTTAAATAAAATAATTTTTACTGATAAAGTAAACAGCTCCGTAATAGGTTTAAAGAGTTCCATGTACATTCTGTATGGCAATCTAAATAATTTCCCTTTGAATGATTAAACAAACATATTTTTAATAGTTAAAATGCATAGCAAGGTGAAACCCATTGAATTATTTTTTTTTATTCTCGGCTGTTGTTGCAGATACTTCTTGGTGAAACATTTTAACTTCATACAGTAAATAATAAAAATAAATTAAAACACTTGGCTTGTTTCACTATGAGATTTATTTAAATACTCTAACAATTGTTTCGGCTGTTATGCCATTCTCAAAGAGATCTATAAATCTAACTTAAAGACTATCGCACTTGTTCTTATATGTTGTCTGTTCTTGTGTGTAGTGGGGGTGGTATTATATTGTGTATTACGGTGTCTATAAAGGGTGTATTGGCATATTCTATCTGTGTGTTGGTGATTAATAGATTTTGTTTTTTCGCTATTTTTATTTCTAATATTTCTAGGAGGTCCAATCTCTTGCTTTTTGTGATATTGTGTATTAATTCGCAGTTATCTATATCGGGGAAGTGGTTGAGTTCTATACAGTGTTCGGCAAAGCCTGTGTTTTTCTCACTATATAAAATTGACTTTTTGTGTTCTTTAACTCTGTTTTTAATGGCTCGTCCACTTTGGCCGATATAGATAGCTTCACAGTCTTTACATTTTAATTTATAAACACCTGATTGGTCCATTTTATCTCTTTTATCTTTGTTGTTGCTAATCATTGTTCCTAAATTTGTTTTATTTACCCAGCTTATTTTGATATCTAATCCTTTTACTATTCTTTACTATTTTTTTTTAGCCAATAGGAAAAAGTTAGGTGTAATTTTAATAAAATAAATACTTAAGTCTTGATGTACTCAAATTTCCTTGGTATATTTGCTGCCATCTGGCATCGTGTTAATTGACTTACACATATATATGCATTTTTTCCCTTCTGTACCGGCATATCTGGACGAGAAAAAATCGCTATTTTCGTCGTAGTCTCTTTGGTCCGTCAGATGTCACTAGATTATCTGGTTCCACATGATAGGACAAAATTTGCTATACCTATGAGGCGATCCATCAAACTTTACTTCACTAGCCAAACTGACGAAGTCTATGGGAGACAGAAACACGTGTCTTTGGCTGAAGTAAACGTTGGAAAATACGAGGTGTATGTCCATGTGTCCACATACAGATATGTGTAATGCATGTCTGTTTCAGTTTTCATGTCCACGTTTCCTTCCACAAAATGTAAAGTATCAGCACCTGTAGTACTCATACACTCTACATTAGTAACGTGCTTTCTCCATGTTCAACTGTTGAACGCAAACTTATCATTTTTTTAAAATGTTTGTTTGGTTTTCTCCAAACTGTTATCTTACCATCAGAACCGTTTTACTAAACTTGCTTTCGTCTTTAGCAATATGGTTTTGGCAAACTTCTCTATTTCTTTCGCTGACGAAATACTTTTTTCTGATTACTCGGTCCTGGTAATTATTTTTTCGTAAAATTCGGCTTTCAGTTTTCTTCAAGTCTTCTTCGCTAGCTAATTTTGAAGCGCTTAACTGTGAATCGTCTCCAATTTTTCTTTCACTATTTTTAGAAATCAGATGATGTATTCAAAGATTTTTTTCTTCTATGGTTCTTTGTTTTTTAGATTGCACCATTTTGAATGTTTTGTAATAGGATACTAACAAAATGTTAATGGTAACGTTATAAATTACTGTATTATGTGTTTTGTAGTTGTTAATTTCTCTACAGACAGTGAACTTTGTTACTTTGGTATTTCTAAATGAATTATTTTCATTGTTACACTTTTTTGGGGGCAATATATTAGTAGTCTTGTATTTAAATGTTGTTCAACATTATTTTTGCAATAATTTTACTATATCATCTTCTTGCTCCTCCTCGATATCGTTATCAGCTTCACTTAACTCATCATCACTACTCCATTCTAATTCCACTGTAATCTCCACTATATTTTTTCTTGCGTGTACAGCACCCATATCCACTTATATATTCTAACAAATATTGAGAAAACAACACTTTATAAGAGAAAAATTCATTCGTTATTATTTATATATTACCTCTATATATATTACCCTACCTCAATGTAATTTTAAAGTGATGACCTTGAGCTCTCCATAGGCGTTTAAGTGACCTTGATCTTCAAATGACTCGGACAATTAAATGCCATTGACCTTCAAATGTCCTTGATCTTGGATTGCAATGGGCTTTCAAATGACATTGACCTTAGTTAACTTTGGCGCGACCTTGACCTTCCCATGACCTTGATTGAACTTTAAAATGACATTGGCCTTGGCGTTACCTTACGATAACCTTGATTGACCTTATTGACCTTCGCATTGCATTAATTGGTCTTTAAAATGACATTGACCTTGGTGTGACCTTTTAATAACCTTGTTTGACCTTTCAATGACCTTAACCACTCAGCTGATTCCAAGACCTCCTCGTTTACTTTGATCACTAATATTGGTGGAGGTGTTAAAATACGCTGGGATACTTTACTAACATGAAACCGGTACATAGTAGACCCCGCGAAAAGACAGATGGTGCGTTGAAAAAATAAAATACAAGAAGAGTATGGAAGAGAATATTAAAGGAAATGTTACTGATCCAGTAGGAACGTATTAACCATTAATACATATTTCTTTGAAACCCCCTCTTTGATAGAAATGAAATAAAGTAAATGAAGTATAAAGTAGTTAAACGTAACATAAATAAATTAAAACAAAATCAAAACAGGTCGTGTTTTTGTATGCATCTGGTATATATCATGATTAGAGCTGAGGATTTTTGCGGTAAGGCAGGACCGTATGTAGTGCATCCCCACCGGCGTATAATCAATACAAATGCAATTAAATTCTGGTATTTGAAAAATGATTATATGTATTACCTTAGTATTAAAATAAACCATCCATTTTTTATTACTAATACATGAAAGAAGTTTCTGAATCGATAGTTTATAAATAGTTCTACGAATTTTGAAAAAAATGTATGGGTGTACATGCACCAGTATGCATATACTTGCCGGTAAGCGATTTCTGTATGAAAGGATTACTGTAGTAAATAGCAATAAAGAAGATATGCATTATATTTCGTTTAGAGTACCTAATTGATTTTGTTGAATGTTTCTGGACAATCGTTCTTTATTCCTTATTATCCTGGCATATGTTCTATTCCTATAACGAAAGTATAAAAAGTATCGTCTATTGTTTTGCAAACCAAATTTCTAAAAGAAATCATCAGTCATCAGTGATGACTGATGTTACAAATACAAATGTATAATCAAAAGTGTCGCAAATGCAAAAATTAAGCGCTTTGTTAATTGTTAAAGTTTAGAAAACATTTTATTATAAGAGGCAGGTAGTGTTTATCCACTCAAAGAAGTAATTGATACATTTCACAATACTTTTCTTTTAGAAATTTGGTTTGCAGAACAATAGACGATACTTTTTATACTTTCGTTATAGGAATAGAACATATGCCAGGATAATAAGGAATAAAGAACGATTGTCCAGAAACATTCAACAAAATCAATTAGGTACTCTAAACGAAATGTAATGCATATCTTCTTTATTGCTATTTACTACAGTAATCCTTTCATATAGAAATCGCTTACCGGCAAGTATATGCATACTGGTGCATGTACACCCATACATTTTTTTCAAAATTCGTAGAACTATTTATAAACTATCGATTCAGAAACTTCTTTCATGTATTAGTAATAAAAAATGGATGGTTTATTTTAATACTAAGGTAATACATATAATCATTTTTCAAATACCAGAATTTAATTGCATTTGTATTGATTATACGCCGGTGGGGATGCACTAGATACGGTCCTGCCTTACCGCAAAAATCCTCAGCTCTAATCATGATGGTTTTGTATTAAAGGCATCATGTCAATAGATTAGAGGTTTCAATGAGTTTAGATAATATTTATAAAATAAATAGATATAAAACGCTATTACGTACCAAAACTGTATGAAAAGGATACTAAATAAATCATTATTTGCACTTTAGTTTCAACATTTATCTCAGACAGACTTGTTAATATTTTATGAAATATATCCATTGTTTATCATGGGAAATTTGTAATGTCACATTCATTTGGAAATAAGAATAAAGCCATATAAAAACGTCTGGTATTAACAGCAGAAACAGTGTAATTTGGAAATCATTAAATGTCTATAACAAATGCCAAGTATATTTAGAAATATTAAGTGCTTTTCTTGGATTATATTAAATCCTCGCAGACACTGTATAGGTTCTTTAAAGAAATTGTATATTGTAAGAGAATTTGAACACCAAATTACATACATTCATGGCCAATAAATTGTTTATTGAAGTATGAAGTGACTTAAATATGGTAACAGGGGCCGAACGACCTAACATCAAACGTGAATGTTTAACATGCGATAACGCGTATATGACAGGCTTTGCTTTCTCGGTATCCCTGCTCAATACTTTTTCTCTCTTTTTCTTCTATCGCCTTTCTTTTCTTTACTGCGTGTTATTTCTACTGTCACAAATGGTGGAAGTGTTTGAGAAATTTCTTTGATGTTCGACCTGTAAAAAATTAATGTACGCTCGGTTGCCAGCTACATTGTTTGGAAATGAAGTGATGCATATTTATGTTGATTTTGCAAAATGAGCATCTCTAGAGAAGAATGTCAGCGTTCAAAAATTTAACGATTAGAATTAGTTTTATAAAATGATGTTCGTCTGAAAAGATAGATGGAGTTACGAGCAACAACAACTTTTAATAAAGAGATAGCCGAAACTCTCCTGAAGTGTTACGTTATTTGAAGAACTGTTTTTGAGGTACTGATGTTGGCATATACTTACGTAGACAATTAGAAAGAAAATTATTTCGTCATTCAGCATTAGGCAAATGTATGGATCCATTAGAATATCTTTGATATGGCTACTTAGATTTTAATAAGACTTCCACAATTAATCAAATCCAAATCGGGGATTCGATGAATATATTTAGATCCGAACCAGACTCCCAGTTTAGCCGGAAACGATGTTAATATTTTTATTTCAAACGAAACAGCCTGTATATTTTTACGAACTTCAATAGAGCTCTGCTCTGCGGGATCAGCAATAATAAGGTCTAATAATTCAAATTTTATTGAGAACAAGAACAATGAACACAAAAAATATAAACAAAATCAATATCGGTTAAGAAAGTTTTCAAAATGATGACCTTTTACTTCTTGACAATATGCAAGTCTGTGAAAAACTTCTTGAATGATATTTCCTAAAGCCCCTCACGAATTAATTGCACTTCCTCAATTAATTTCTGCCGTAACTCGTCCAGATTATGTGGTCGTCTAGTATAAACCACATATTTTAAATGACCTCTATGGAAAAAATCTAGGGGATTTAAATTTGGAGACCGTGCGCGCCATTCAATGAATCCTCTATGACCAATCCAACGATTTGGGAATGCTTCGTTTAAAAAAACTTATAAGATTAAGGGCATAGTGACGAGGTGCTCCACCGCGTTGGAACCAAACACTTACAGGTAAATTCCCATCTTCTTCAATATTAGGAACAACGTGATCACGTAAAAGATCTAGATATCTTTGTCCAGTTAGTGTATCATGAATGAAAGAAAGACCGATAATACGTTTCCTGAAAATATCAGCCAGCCCAAAATGTTTAAATTCTGCGGATGTTGTGTATGCGTTTCTAGTGTGAGTGATCTATTTACCAATATCGACAATCATGGCGATTAATGGTACCATTCAAACAAAACGTAACCTCGTCGGAAAACAGCATATTGTATGTAAAATATTGGTCATTTTTGCAAATCTCTATCACTCTTTCGCTAAATTTAATTCTGTGATAATCATCACCGTCCAATAATTCTTACATTAAATCTTGATTATGCGGATGATATTTTTCGTGCTTTAATATTCTGGTTTAATATTACTGATCGGCAACTTATATCATAGTTTAGTGCGAGGGATGTAGTAGAAGTAATTTTTCTAATGCTGTAGCAATATCTTGAGTGATAACATCATTAGTTGCGACTTTTGGTCGTCCGGTTTTCGATAAATTTCTAACATTTCCGGTCAAGTTATATTTTCTCAAAGTTGTGCCGACGACAGTTCGTGGTATTGGATGCAGATATTGATGCAAATTGTTAAATGAATAGCAACTTATCGGTTAACCGGTTAAACCGGAACCAAAACCAATCATCATCAGAATTCCAGTACGTTTTTTTTCAGTCAATTGAAATATTATTAATATTTGGATGTCTCCAAAGTTAATAGTGACAGTTTAAATCGTACAGAATTTTAATTCCATGGCTTACTAAACATAAACATGATTTTAAAATATTGGTTTTAATTAAATACCTTTGTCGTTGTTGAACAAAAGTTGCCTAACCTTATTATTGTTGAATTCTCAGAGTAGAGCCCTATTGAAATTCGTAAAAATATACAGGCTGTTTTGTTTAAAAAAATAAAGTTAATTTTATTTCCGGTTAAACCGGAAGTTTGATTCGGATATAAATATACTCATCGAATCTCCGATTTGCATTTAATTAATTGTGGTTAGTCTTATTGAAATCTAAGTAGCCATATCAAAGATAAATGGATCCATACATTTGCCTAACCCGGTATACCATGCGACGAATCACCCATTAGAAACATATATTTTTCAAGCAAATGTTTTACAAGTGTTTGTATTGATAGTAATAAATGCGTAAATTTTTGTTGAAAGTCTTAACATTTATGAAACAATCTAATAATAATTAGTTGCCGCTCCACGCAAATGAATACATTCTGCTATTTAATTTGGTACGCTTCTAAGACCACGTTGCAAGCAACTTTTAGGGCATAATCTAGTTGTTGTAAGTACATACCAACTCTTCGACCTATCACATTCAAGATATGTTTTGTCTATGGCGATTGCGCAGACCAATTGTTAATATTGATATTGACCATCATAATGTCACAGTTGCAACATGAGGACGGGAATTGTCTTGTTGGAATGTAACACGTGGATACATAGAGGCGAATGGCTCCAGAACTTTGTATGCCTTATGCCTATTTCTCTATAATTGCAGTACAATACAATATTACATCACCAATTGAAATTTTAAATTTCTTAGTAAAATAGCGAAGCGAAGAACCTTCGCTTTCAGTGCACGCAAACAGCAACGCAGCTTTCGACACTAATTTGTTTTTATTTCGTTGTTGGCACACTTTCCTTAATGATAAAAGACCACTTCTAAGATTTGTATGTTTAAGCAATAAGAAATACATATATCCGAATAATTGAAACATACATGAGTAGGTAAACCCCACCAGTTTTGTATAATACAAAGGTATTTTTAATAATATAAAATATTATTAAAAATCTGGTGTGAAGAACACAAATACAGGTTCACTGTCTGACAACAAGCAGCGCTGAATTTACTTCTACGCCCGGTCTGGATAATTTCTGTGATGTGGCGATCTGGTTCTTTTTTGTGAATGTGTCTTGAAATATTCTTTCTCCAGCAGGGGCGTACCGATGAGCATGTAGAAAGGCGAAATACGTATCTACGTCTCTGGGGAGAGATATGTTCGGACACGTTCACAAAAATATTAATAGTGAACCTGTATTTGTGTTCTTCACACCAGATTTTTAATAATATTTTATATTATTAAAAATACCTTTGTATTATACAAAACTGGTGGGGTTTACCTACTCATGTATGTTTCAATTATTCTGATACATTACGCATGCGGTTAGTCCGTAGTACGAGTGAAGACACAAACAAAATGCAGTTTCTAGAGGGATGACTGTGCCACCTTTGGAGAGGCGTCGTTACTTCACATTGGTTATGTGTACGGGGCGAGGTACTTCGGCTGTCTTACAACAAGCAGCGCTGAATTTACTTCTACGCCCGGTCTGGATAATTTCTGTGAAATGGCGATGTGGTTCTTTTTTGTGAATGTGTCTGGAAATATTCTTTCTCCAGCAGGGGCGTACCGATGAGCCTGTAGAAAGGCGAAATACGTATCTACGTCTCTGGGGAGAGATATGTTCGGACACGTTCACAAAAATATTAATAGTGAACCTGTATTTGTGTTCTTCACACCAGATTTTTAATAATATTTTATATTATTAAAAATACCTTTGTATTATACAAAACTGGTGGGGTTTACCTACTCATGTATGTTTCAATTATTCTGATACATTACGCATGCGGTTAGTCCGTAGTACGAGTGACGACACAAACAAAATGCAGTTTCTAGAGGGATGACTGTGCCACCTTTGAAAAGGCGTCGTTACTTCACATTGGTTATGTGTACGGGGCGAGGTACTTCGGCTGTCTGACAACAAGCAGCGCTGAATTTACTTCTACGCCCGGTCTGGATAATTTCTGTGAAATGGCGATGTGGTTCTTTTTTGTGAATGTGTCTGGAAATATTCTTTCCCCAGCAGGGGCGTACCGATGAGCCTGTAGAAAGGCGAAATACGTATCTACGTCTCTGGGGAGAGATATGTTCGGACACGTTCACAAAAATATTAATAGTGAACCTGTATTTGTGTTCTTCACATCAGATTTTTAATATTATTTTATATTATTAAAAATACCTTTGTATTAGAAATACATATCTTAAGCACTAATATATTCCTTAATGGCCTAAACAAAAATTACACTGGTCAACACAGTTTGGTTTTCTTATACACCATTACGTGTTGTTTATGTCTATTGTCATGCTGATTCTGAATCTGAATTAAAATTTGTTCGATCAGGTCAGGATTTTTAGATATTTTCTTAAATGCTTTCTTCAAAAAACGAATTCAATTTTACAAAATCCAGTTACTTTTGAATAAGAACGATATGTCTAAAAATATTGTTCTGTCGAACATTTAGCGGATATGTCTGAACATGTCCTTGCATATTATCCTACGCCAGAGCACTTAAATCAGGCCCATTTTTGCTCTGAAACAAATCAAATTAAGAATTAGTAGATATCTGGCTATGTGGGTATATAAGAAGCTATATTCATATATATAGCTTTTGATTCAATGTAAATCGTCTTATAATATCTAAACGTCTTTTTATTCCATAATGTCGCCTATGTGTGTATAAATAATCCAGCTTCTGTTATGTATGTGGAGAATTCATTACCTACCAGCATAAGCGGGACATTACACTTTTAATAGAAAAGTTATATTTTTACTATTTTAACTTTAACCATTGAACATCAAGACAGACCATGGGCTCCCAGCATTTGCTGAGCATGCTCTGTTGTCACTTTGAGGGGCTTAGCAAACTGTAAGAAAAGTGCTATGCCATTTGTAAGACCTATGATTTGGCGTGAACAAACGGCCCATTCGATTGATTGATACTTTTGCTGCAAGCAAACTTCCTGGTTTTCCAACAAAAATAAAAAGAATATTAGTTATGCTTGTCCGTCTTGTACTACTCGTCCAGCCTTAGACTCGGAAGCCTTGCCAGTACCAAGACCCATAGGTGTTTCGATGAAGAATATTACGTTAAAGGACCAGAAGAAGCAAGTGTCAAGTTATTGAACAGCGATGATGAATATTTGGCATCTGAAGAGGACGGACCACACCTAATAAATCAGTTAAAATAAATGATCTTATTCGAGACCTTAATTTATCAAGACCTAAGGTAGAAATACTGAGTTCTGGACTCCAAGAATGGAAATTGTTAGCTCCAGTAAAAAAAAAACATTTTGAACCGGGCGATAGCACACAGCTCCTTATAATGTACGTACCTAATTAATATTGTTTCATTCATCTTCCAATTCCAACTTTCCATTAAATTTTTTCTGCAGAAAAGTCACGGTCACTGTCTTTTGGTGCAAGAAGGGCGTCCTTCTCGTAAAATTTATGGAACGAGGGACCGCAATAAACACTGAAGTCTACTGTGAAAGTGTCAAAAACTCAGAAGGGTTATTAATTCGGGCATCGTTTGTCTTCATGACAACGCTCGCCCACATACCGTCGCTCGCACGGTAGGCCTACTGCACATTTTTAAGTGTAAAGTTTTGAGCAATCTCCACACAGTTCTGATTTGGCCCCTAGTGACTACCATCTCTTCCCTAACTTGAAGAAATGGCTAGACAGCCAACAGTTAGAGAGCGATGTAGAGGTGCAGTGTTATAACATGGCTTAATTCGCAGGCGGTAGAGTTCTATGAAGAGTGCATAAAATAGCTAGTTCATCGCTATGACAAATGCCTTCATCTTAACGGTAACTATGTAGAAAATAGCTGAAAGTAGTCGCTTTACGTTGTATATAATAAAAACCTCTTGATGTATCGGTGTTTTGTTTAATAACCAAACGGAACATATTTTACAAATTGCTCTCGCATATTTTCAATTTGTATTCTAAATAGATAGTTTTGATTCACCAAATGAAATTATTGTATGGCAAAACAATGTTGTACTACTTGACAATAAATATTGAAACCGAAATGATAAGATTATTACTTATTTCTTAATGTTATAATGAAGTTAAAAAAGTGTCTCCTTCGTTAATCAACGAACACAACTACAGGTTATTAAAATCGAATAACCGAAATTAAACTTAAGATGAAATAAAGAAAAGAAAAACTAATTTTTCGTCAAAAAACAATACGAAGATTTATTGCTTTCTAGCTACGTTTATCGCTCATTATTCCTAAAGCAGTAAACATTTGTATAAAATTCGGTTTCAAAATATATTGTTACGTTTATGTTTCACGCTAAGTTGTTACCGCCCTGTAGGTAAAGATTATATCAAATTTAGTTCTTTATATTCGTTGTTTTCGTTCTTTGTAATCCCGGTTGCGCTATCTAGGATAAATGGGGTTACGCCTTAAATTTGCTTTTATCGCGATTTTAATTATTAATGGCAATTAAAACGGCATATAGTCTTAGTTAATTTCGTATATTCGTATTTTTTTAACTTTGTTAAATTATCACGTAATTTACGTATTTTATTAAAAAAAATATTTGATTAATATACAACTTTAAAATTAATTACCTGACGTATAGCAAGCGCCAATTTTGGCGTGAGGAGGGGGTGCGCGGAAGCCGTTTTTAAAAACGTCCACCCCCACTACTCAAGTAATTGTCAGAATACATTTGTCATTGACGCTTGACGGAACATAATGTCTTTGCTGGGGGATTATAAAGTGATACACGCTCAGAGGTTAGAATTATCTGACATTTGATGTAAACCCAAATACAAATCTCCCCACTACTTCTAATCCTGCGCGAACTTACCCCTCCTCGCGCCAACTTAATTGGCGTTTGCTTATAGGTACATATGGTTATAGAATTTCTTTTTAAAATAATTTTGTATTTAAATAAATGGTTAATTGAGTTGATTTCTCACATTTAACTAACTACAATGACAATTAAGTAATTCTAACGAAATATATTATTGATTCACTACCACACAAACCATAGGCGTGCTAGAAGATTTAAATAAATTGTAATTTTTGTTAAATTCATAGCTTTTCTTCATACCATTTTACTAATGCTTTACTAGATTTTTGATCCTAGATATAAGTTGATTTGATATCACTTGAATATTTAATTTGTCATATTTTTGGTGCATTCTGTAGTTTAATTCAATTTATTTTTATTTTATTCTTGGAACAATTTTCTGATTAAATATAATTTTTGAATTATATTATTGCTTTAACGTCATAATATACCGAGTTTTCATTTTCATTTGTCATAGTATTACTATGTGAATTCGTTTGCGGCGAAAGCCACTTGATTAATCTTGTTTTTTTTTTAGTTTGTCGATAAACGAATTAACTATTTTCGATTTCTTATTATGAATTTAGGTACCCCTCCTTTATGCGTACACATACATATATTGTTGAATATTTTTACATCAAGATTTATGAATTCTATTATTTTAAGTAAATTTATGCAGTTACTTTGGAATATTTGTAATAAAGTATGCCAACGATATTTGCATTTTGGTTAAGTAAGTTACGTAAAAATAATACAAGAGGTTTACTTATTATTTTAATAGTTTTCCATCTTCACAGACTGAACTGAAGACTATATTACTAAATAATAATACAAAAAGTAAACCTATATTTTCAAATGTACAACTCTAAAAATATATAGACATTCCTTAATCAATATTTTAACTAACAAAACTTCAAAATATCTTTACAAGAGCACATGTTTAATTTATAGTTTAGCTAAGAAAACTTCGAATTATGCACACGTTTAATTAATTATTCACTGTTAGTGTGTCATCATTAACCCATTTATGCCCAACGGGTCGAAAACGACCCACTGCCTTTCATATATGCACCTGTATACACCGCTGTGTTCGGAGTGTGACCTATCGTGGCATTCACATGTTATAAACTCATATTTTGTTGTGGTGTCAGTAAGAAAGCACGTTCGACAGCGAGTTGTAGTAAATTTGTACCAAAGTAAAGTGTAATATATCTGCGTGTGACATGGCTAAAAGTAATTACTGGTAAGTATTTCAATTTTATAGTGAAATTGATCAATTTATGAAATCTTGTTGTTTAAACTTCAAAGTTTATGGTCCGTTCATATTTATAAGGGCAGGCCTGGATACTTTGAGTACAGTTGAAGTATAATTTTGTTGGGTCGGTAACGACCCGTTGGGCAGATATGTGATATATTTTTCTCATATTTAGGAAAAAACCGCTAACAACAGCTGAGCTGTTAGACGAGATAGAAAGACTCGACGAGGACGATCCTAATATTCCCGATGCTATATATATTACTCCGCCGGATGACAATGATTTTGAAAGTGGTGAGGATTCTGGGGATGAGGATTGCGCTGATCCCAACAGACTGAATTCTAAGCAGCTTCAAGCAGAAGCAGTAAGCAACCAGCGAGTAGAAGACAGCAGTGACAATGAGGATGAAACTCAAGTACAAGAGAAGAGTGGCCCGTCTAAAAAAAAAAAGGAACTGGTCAAAGGGTGATTTAGATAAGACAGCAACGTCTCAATCAACTACTGAAAATTTTCCTATGGTTGACGTATTACCTGTGCTTACGCTAAGCGATAAAAGCGAACCTTTAGAATTTTTAGAACTCTTCCTAAATGTAGATGTACTTGAACATCTTGTAAAAAATACTGTTTTGTATGCAAGTAGCAAAAATTGTCGATTAGAAATAGGCAACGAGGAAGTACTCGTTTTCATAGCAATATTATACGTAAGCGGCTATGTACCAATTCCACGGCGAAGAATGTTTTGGGAAGGGCGAGACGCAGTGGCGGCTCTTGATGACGTACGATGTGCGCTGCTGCACGGATGAGACTACTTCGAACTATTTCGGAAGATTTCGGTACGGTTACTTGCTTCTCTGTATATATGAAAGCTTAAACGAAGCAGTCTCATCCGTGCAGCAGCGCACATCGTACGTCATCAAGAGCCGCCACTGGCGAGACGATACTCGAAATAGTCTGGTTTACCACTCCATGCGAAGAAATAGATTTGAGGAAATATTTAGATTCCTACATGCAGCAGATAACAATAACTTGGCAGAAAATGACAAAATGGCTAAGTTGCGTCCGCTAATAGAAAAAACGAATAAAAATTTTATAAAATATGTACCTTTGAACTCACAATTATCAATTGATGAGTCTATGATCCCGTACTTTGGACGAAACGGATGCAAGCAATTTATAAAGGGAAAACCTATCCGTTTCGGTTACAAAGCGTGGGTTCTTGCTCTGCCGTCCGGATACTGTGTCAGTTTTGATGTATTCCAAGGGAAGAGCATGAACATAGCGGAGAAGAAGATGGGGCTCGGAGAGTCTGTTGTTACGAACTTTGCCAACTTGCTGCAACACAAATTTCCTGATAGTTTTCATTATATTTTGACAATTTTTTTACGAGTGCTTCACTTGTGAGTAAACTAGGTAAAATGGGTTTTGGTGCAACTGGTACCGTTCGAAAAAACAGAACAGATAAATGTCCTCTTGAAAATCCTGCTGTAATGAAAAAGAAAGAACGAGGTGTCTACGACAGTGCAGTTGACAAAGATTAAAATATAGTTTGTGTGAGGTGGAAAGACAACAGTGTTGTTACTTTGATGTCAAATGAATATAGTTTAAGACCGATCCAAAAAGCAGCAAGATATTCGGCAAAAGATAAAAAGAAGATAGACATACAGCAACCATACGTCGTGCAATATTATAATAAGTATATGGGAGGGGTAGATGGACAACAATATTGCAAATTATCATATAGGTCTGCGAGGTAAAAAATGGTATACTCCTATTTTATTTTGGATGTTCGACATATGTATGAGTAATTCTTGGGTTTTGGCACGCAAATTTGGATTGAAGTTGGACAATTTGGAATTTCGAAGAAGAGCTGTAATTGATATTTTACAAAAATATGGAAAACCTCTTTTGGCCACAGGTCCTACATTCCATTCTATACATCCAGCGGCACGTCGACAGGGTCAGCATCTGGTTGTAACTAGCCAAACACGGCGAATATGTGCCTTGTGTAAAAATAAAACGACTAAGGCCTGTGATAAATGTAATGTTGCTCTTCATGATAAATGTTTTGCAGATTATCACAGACAATAAAAGTTTTTAGTTTATTGTGCGAAAATATAACTGTAAATACGGCTAGATTTATTTTTCTTAAGTAATTCGCTATCTGTATCACTATCACTTGCAGTTTATACGATAAATGGCCCCACGATATTGTCAACTAAGCCATCCAATAGACTCATTTTTTTTCCCTCTATAATTACATGTTCTATACACTTTCTCCATTTACCACTATTAAAATTAGTTAATGCAGTCAAAAATAATTGTTTGACTGCTGCCATTTTAAAATTTTTACTATTTGTGGAAACATAATTTTTTACTTCGGTCCATACCAATTCAATGGGATTAAACTCACATTGATAAGTTGGTACTCTCAACACGTGTTTGTTCTTTGCTGTTGCCATTTCATCAACAACATAATGGTTGAAATTGTGGCGATGTAGTTTAATCAAATCTAGTGAAACTGGTATACACATTTCTACCTGGAATGATATTTGTTTTGATTGTAACCTCATTCTGCACGTCCTTTTTTTAGATGATGTACTTTCTTTTCAACTTTGCAAGAATAGTAGGGCACATTATCCATAATAACAATGACATCTTCTGGTAATTTTTCTAAAACAATACTAAACCAGTTTTCAAATAAACAGAATTCGTATCTTTATGGTTGTCACCAGTTTTTTTGCTTTCTAAAACTAACAATCCATCTTAACATCCTATGTGCACAATAAGAAGTTGTTTATCTTTTCCTGTTGGATTTTTCAAACCTGTCGAGACCCCGTCTATAAATGCTTGCCTGCGGTTATGTACATTGATATCAACCCAACCTTTTGATCGTGTATACCCTTCATTTAGCCATGTTTCGTATAAGTATAAAACTTTTTGTTGGGCTCTATATGATCTAATTGCTGTTAAATATCTATATCTCCAAGTACATATCTCACTACGCCCTATCAATAAACTCTTCCTGCTTCGCTTCATGCATCTATAATAATATATTTTATATAATATACGCATCTTAAAAATAAATATATTTTACTTGAGATTAATCTTTTTCATTAGTAGGTATAATCATGAATGGCTCATTTTAGGTATGTTGGAATAGTTTGCTAAAAATTTTATTAAGTAGGAACTTAATTGTTATAAAGAAAAGCTGTGTATTACTTGTCTTGCAGCATTTTTTACATTTTCGTTAAATTTAGTGGCTAAAGAACGTCTACCAGAGCTTTGCTTGGAGCGAATAAGCGTTCCTTTGGACTTATATTCCTTTAAAACTTTAAAAACTGTGTTTCTTGCAACACCTGCAATAATTTAGTATTTGTAACTTAAGAAACATAACATATAACCTAAGAAAATATAATATTACCTATTGTGGACACTACATGCTGTAATGGGTCATATTCTTTAGAAAATAAAATGTTAATGTATATGCCAGTTGTCTACTGTATATATTAAAAGCAATTTCATTTCTTTTACTTAATTTCTCTCTGACTGTTTAAAAATTTATCTAAAGGCGTTCTGCATTAAAACGGGTTCTTCCCCGGACGCACATTCAATAACGAAAACAGTACCGCAGTATGAGATCACTTCTCTTTGTCCGTTGTATAAATAAGTAACGCATACTTCCCCCTATATATGTGTATATAAATGAGAGTCAACATATATTTAATATAAGGATATGCTTTGTCAGCAATACCACATTTTGTAATCTTAACTGTACCATGTATGGGGCTCAATGAAGGAGAATATATAGAAAATATTCTGGAAACATTCTTTCGCATGAAAGGGGAAGGAGGAAGAAATAGAACAGAAAAAAGCAGCAGTTAAGCAAGCCCTGCGAGAAATAGCGGACGGCTGATTTACTTAGGTCTAGTACGACGTAAATAAAAAACGTCGGACCTAACAAGACTAAAAAAGTCCCACGCAAGTAAAGCCTTAGCAGTAGCCAGTGAAGAAAAGGCTGCAAAATACGCTAGTTTTTATAGCACTCGCAAAGGGTGAATCAACACTGTAAAAAAGTCACCTGTGCGCGCTTTAAATCATTTGGATTACAACAAAAAATCCTTATAGTGCAAAGTTAATTTGCGTTTGTTTTGTGAAACGCCTCTGAGCCCCGGTATCAAAACAAGGTAGGAAGTTTTATCCTAAGTCTATCGATAGCGAGAGATAAATGCGGATATCAGAAATAAAGGCCTAGACATTTTAGTAAAAGAATCAAACGAACTTTATAATAAACATTTGCAAGGTATAGCAATACCATTTTCATATTTAGTTATCTGTACCCTATTCAATTGATGTAAAAGTCCCTATGTGTTAACTTCAATATATATGCTTTATATGTAATCTGATATTTTATTAATTACTTACCCATATATTTATAGATACATTTACAAAGTCGATATTTGCCTATGTAAATATTCTTATAATAAATATAGACATAGTGCTCTATTTATTGCTATAATACTGGGGATACATACACATACCTTTCGTATAATAAACGACCTGAGATCATTAGTATAAAATAAGTATATCAATTTTATTAGTATAATTCAAGCGTCCCATTGCTAGAGTTAGTGAATCACCGGGCATATACTTAATTAACTTTATACCGTCAGGAACGGTTATTTTCCTGTGACGTCCAACATAATCAGCAAAGTAATCATTTTAAATAAATGATAAACTGCATATCTATCTCTCATATTACTTCTTTAACTCTTAAAGTAATTTGCAAATTAGTACCCCAGTTACAATTATTATTTGCAAAGGGTTAAAAAAAATAGCCAAACGTTAGAATGCGATGCTATTTACCTTGTACTTGTCTTCCCATTTTCAATTCTCAGCTTTTTATAAGAATTGAGAATTATTTCCTTTTCAGTAAGGGACAAGTGATAAAAAAAATGTCCGCGTTTAATTGGTGGAGAAACAGATGCGTTTCTACTTGTACTCGGCATTGGTTCCATTATATATTATGGTAGGCACTAAATAAGGGGTCTAAATAACTATTTCTAATGCATAAATACAAGAACGGAACGATCAGAACAGAAAATGAAGTAGAAAAAAGCGGAGAAAATATACAAAATATAACTGTATAATGTCTAGAAGTGACAGAGGTGACAGAAGGTGGTCCGCGGAATTAAAAAATAGACTATAGTATAATCTAAAGTTATAGGGTTGTCTAGAATTTGCTGGCTACTTATTTGTACATTGTATACTATGATTGCTATTGGATAAAGTACTATACGGAACGTTTTAATTCCCAATTATTCACGTCAAGTAAATATAATTTTAGCTATTGGAATGACATATGATCAAGCAACCATTAAGATATTCGTACTTTATAGAAGAGACCCTAAGAGGCGAATGGATATCACACGTTTAGTAAGAATAGTAAAGATTAAAAAGTTACATTAGTAATTTTTTGCTTACCAGTCAGTTATTCGTCAACAACATCGATCATCTATGGTTTATCGGTGCCTAAAGCAACTAGCCCTCATATTTTAATTGAATTAATATAGTTCGGTTAATTTTCAAGTTTTCAAAGACAGCGAAGAATATGAACTACCGTGATTTCTTTTTATCGTCACTATTTTTCTATCATAGTTGCCCATCAAAATTTCAAGTATCCAGACATCTTTTACTTAGCTTTTTGGATTTAGAAATTCTTCAATTTAATTACTAAATCAAATTCCTCATTGAATTTCGTTACTCTACAATCGATACAGTATATGTGCTGCCAAATCTCATTTTCTAAACTTGAATTTTAACAACATGAATTTATTATGAGTTCCAATATGTAATACTGTCACACCGCAGATCTAACATATCTTCTGCAAAATTCATATTCCACGGTACGATACCTTCAACGTTACCCGTTAAAATTCGATCAAGAGTTCAACGATGAACGTTCTCGCTTCGTCTCTCTGTCACCGGAAAACTTTTCCAAGTGTTCAACAGAACTGGAGATGTTTGGCGGCATTGCGCCAGGACGAGTTTATAACTGATGAAAAATAAAGTGCACCCTTGGCGTTGAAAGCTTTATGAAGTTTCTCAGATCGTAGTCTCTCCGAAGGGATAGATATCGTAGCGTTGAAGGCGACAACTTATTGAAACTTATGACTTAATTTTAATCGTTCGACTTTGGGAGTATTTCTTGGAGAGACTCTATTCATGTCACCCTTGAAAAATTAATATTACGAAATAATATTGACAAAATCAAGGTAATTTGACCTTATAATATCTTCAACTGTAAAATTTAAATATTTAAAAATGTTTTGAAATCTACTATTCTCATAAATTAATGATACATATATAATATGTTGTATGAACTAATTTAAATTATGAAATATATATATATATATATATATATATATATATATATATATATATATATATATAGATAAAATAAATTAAAATCGGGTAAGCGGTCTGTCAATTAAAAAACTCCTTTATTAAATAACCCTTTATTTCGCAACAAATTTGTTGCTTCTTCTGGGGATAAAAATGTAGAGTTTAAAAATAATAAAATTGACGTACAATAAAAAATAAAAATGATTAATTTTTATTTTTTATTGTACGTCAATTTTATTATTTTTCAACTCTACATTTTTATCCCCAGAAGAAGCAATAAATTTGTTGAGAAATATAGGGTTATTTAATAAAGGAGTTTTTTAATTGACAGACCGCTTACCCGATTTTAATTTATTTTATCAATATATTACGGTCGATAATTTCGGTTAAATTTATATATATATATATATATATATATATATATATATATATATATATATAAGGTAAACTTAATAAGTCGGCGATTAAAGGTCTGGTTCATTACTTCAAAGTATATATATTTAGAATAACTCTACATGTTTCGGCAATGATGCCTTTGTCAAGAGAATACAAAATATAAATGTCAAATAATTAAGTTGCTATCTAATGAACCAGACCTTTAATCGCCGACTTATTAAGTTTACCTTATCATACCAAGGTCACGAAGATATTATATATATATATATATATATATATATATATATATATCAAATAATGGTGAATGTTATACTTACTGTATATTGGTGGCCTTTGAAATATTGGCAGTAAAAGATTCTTTCAGGGCTTGAGATCGGTTCTCGTGAGCCATTGAGATATCTAGTGTGTGGTATCTAGTGGTAGAGCTTATTTTAATGTAAAAGAAAAATTGAGTTTTAAATTAGAAACTGGTGTATATTTATAAATAACAGGATTTTAATTATATTTTTTTACGATTCCGTGATATAGGCCACAAGTTTAATATAATATTGCAAAATTGCTTTAGTTCTTTCAAGAAGAAAACGCTATAAATGATCATAATGAAATTTGTTTTAAATATGTACGATATACATTTTGAAGTAAAACCAGAACTTAAACCGCCAACTAATTGAATCTACCATAACATACTAAGGTCAAGAAATTATTATCTATATATATGTATATATATATATATATATATATATATATATATATATATAGATAATTATTTCTTGACGTTTGTATGTTAAGTAGATTAAATTAGTCGGCCATTTAAGGTCTGGTTTACTTTGATATGTATATATTTAAAGCAATCTTACATGTTTCGACACGTAGTGTCTTTTTCAAAGAAACTAAAAATGTATATATGTATATATATATATATATATATATGTAATATATAATCTTCATTTAATAATTAAAGCAAGAATGAGTCGCATGTTTGTTTCATTTATTCCGCTTTAGTTAACCCATCGGTCTCAAACAATAAAGTCAAAGTGTAAATTATCATTAGATAATAGACAAAATTAGCCTATTTGCAGTGGTTCGACTATGTCGCAAACCATTACTAATCCATTAAAGACACATCATCCTCCATATATCCTGTCTCCACTGTATTTAATAGAAATTAACTTAAGTTGGGAGTGTATAGAGATCAATAAACAAGTTTCAGTTAGTTGCCTTGATACCTAGAGACATTGAGTCATACATATTACTGTATGTACACACACACACACACACACACATGTATATATATATATATATATATATCAGAGCGACTACTAGAACATCCCGAGTCAGCGTAGAAATTTAATTAACATGAAACCATTAATTATACGAGCACATTAATAAACCTTAAAGGGTGAGTGGCTTCTGACGATGAATTCGCGTCTATAAGACTTAAAATTTTCTATCGTTTTGTTTTACTTGGCTAAAAACATTGCTGTCTCTTTTCCCGTACTGTTACGTACAATATATAATCGTCTTACGTTCATCGTCTGAAAATCGATCGTAAATGGATTTAGTTAACTCCTGAGTGTCCCATAAAGACCTATATAAGTGAAGGTAGTACGTTGCCGTTACGCCGGATGATTCTCTTTGCAATAATAAATAACGTAATAACGTTATTTATTATTACGGGATTAGTTTGGGAAACGGGAAATGATTCCCCTCGGTTTTCTGGAAGAGGGATGATGTGAGCGTTTGTTTTCCTCTCAACGAGTTCGCCTGTTTACCGTTGCTTGGGTTGCTTTCTTAACTTTATTTACTTACTCGCTATGTAATATGTTTTCTCAGATTGTGACGATGATCAAACGAAAAGCAATTTATCAGTATATGATTTTAATGTGTCATTAAGGAAAATAATATTATAAAAACGAAAACGTATGTAAAACAAAAAAAAAACCAAATACCACGAAAGAAAATGAAAATGTACATATCACTGCATTACACAAGGTAAACTACAAAAATGGGAAATTTTTAAATACATGGTGACAGCCATATATATACGAAATTTTTAATTGAAAATTAAAAATTTCGTTTGATTTGCTTTGTAATTTGTAGACAGCAATGTTTACATCCTCATTTAGTTTGCAATTGCATACTAATTTGATATTTGTAAATATTTAATATAAAAGCCGAAAAACTCCAAGAATTTATCAATTGATATATATATACCGGGTGTCCCAACAAGGGTAACGAGGTACGGTATTAGGGAAACGGATGTACCTAGAAATTTGAAACAAAAAAATTGTTAAAATTCTTTCAATGGAGACTGTGGTCTCCTTTACAGGTCTTCTTTACAGGGTTATATACCTTTTTTAAATTAAAAAAATTGTTGAGGAAATTATTTTCGAGTTTCTGAAATGGCCTCCAGGGGGCGTAATTGCCATCCTGAATTTTAAACCCCGTTTTCTGCAAAATTTTCTTATATTAATGATAGTCATAGTGAATACTATTTTAAAGCTGAGACAAATTCAAATATTTTTTGTTAAATGCTTTTTGCTCTATCTCTGAAAAAAAGTGGTGGGGGGCGCTAGAATATTTTCGGAAATAAATGTCGATAACTCTAAAAAGGCTTAAGGTATCTTAATAAACTTGGAGTCGTTAAAAAGGGGGTTTCCTAGACTATCAATTGAACTGTGAGTGAGGTGATTGTGTTAGCTTACCTTGCCGCCAGATGGCGTTTTCTGACATAATCGCAAAAAAATTACCTTACTGCAAAAAAATTAAATGCAATGATATCACTTTTTTTACGTCATTACATAGTCAATCAAGAGCCTAACAAGCCAGTGAGAACCGCATCTCAATATCTTTATCCTAACCTAAGATATGAATAAAAGAAATTTATACTAAAAAAAAAATTACATTTTGGGAATCATTTCCACTTTAAGGTTTGTTATTAATGTCTAATTATTCCTAATTTACCAAATAAAATGATAATTTATTATTTGGGATGCCAAACGATATTTTAAATCGAAATAAAATTTTGTTATTTATCTTTATTACTTTTTTTTACAATACCTTCGAAAGCCAACAGGCCAAAACAATTATAAAATAATATGTGTGGGAACAGTAAGGAAACTAACTTAAAGTCCAACGAGCCGCAATGCTTATAAAATAATAACAATAAATTATGGAATCTATGAAACTAATAACTTGAGAACGATAAAACACAACAAGGTTGATTGAAAGGAAAATCAAAAAGTGTTTATAAATGTTCAAAGTGCCTTCCGTCATTTTCTATGCAGGAATTTATCCTGCGTCGTGTATTTAATACGGCTGTGCTGATTTCAGCTCTTGAAATATTGGCTACAGCATTTCGGATACGATCAATCATGTTTTCTGGGGTAGTAGAGCGAGTCTGATAAACAATATCTTGTATTCTACCCCAAAGGTAAAAGTAAAGGACAGTAAGGTCTGGAGATACCACACCAGACGTTCACACTCGAACGATTTTGATAGTTTACCTCACGCATCCAATGTGGATTTACTGGCGACCAATAATGCATATTGTGCAAATTGACTCCTCCATTGCTTGAAAAAGTAGCTTCATCGGTCCATAATATTCGAGATAAAAAATCGGGATCCTCATCTATCATAGAATTCAACCAATGACAGTGGTCTAATCTCCTATCAAAATCAGTTTCTAAAAGAGGCTGATGTAGTTCAATATGATAAGGGTGTAGATAGTGATCTCTTAGGATTCGTTCTACCGATGATTTACTAATTCCTAAGTCCAAACTTATTCTTCCTAAACTTAAATGGAGGTTAATGTTAACATAGGCAAGAACATTAATGACGTTTTGTTGTTCCTATCGTGTCGATTTCTTCTAGGCACTGGATTATGATGAACTCGTCCTGTTTCGCGCAAACATCTACTTAAGCGTCTAAATACCATTCTACTAAAATGTCTTCTATTGGGATAATTTGCTGCGTACACACGCTCAGCCACACAGGCGTTTTGATGACACTGGAAAAACACGTCCAACATGACGTATGCTTCCGCAGTTGAATAAGACATTTTTAATGCAATAAACACAATCACAGTAAGACAATTAATTTAAATATTAAAATTTAAACCGACTATTTAAAACAGGATATCAAGAGACTTTCACACTTTGACAAGCATCAAACAACGACATGAAAAACGCGTAGAGTTATGTCAGATATAAACGACATTTGTTTTCATGGCAATCTTGATAATTACAAAAGAATGATTTCTGTCGGAGGATTTTATTACTTACATTACGTCAATAATTAATAAAATTGGTACTCAACAATCGATTATTGACTAAAAACCTAACTTTTAATAAAAAAATATGTGATAACACTAAATATTTGAAAACGGGTGACAATATCACAACGTAGTACTAATATCAGATATTAAACACTATGGTGTCCTTAAAGACATTGTAAAAAAAAGTAATAAAGATAAATAACAAAATTTTATTTCGATTTAAAATATCGTTTGGCACCCCAAATAATATATTATCATTTTATTTGGTAAATTAGGAATAATTAGACATTAATAACAAACCTTAAAGGGGAAATGCTTCCCAAAATGTAATTTTTTTTTTAGTATAAATTTCTTTTATTCATATCTTAGGTTAGGATAAAGATATTGAGATGCGGTTCTCACTGGCTTGTTAGGCTCTTGATTGACTATGTAATGACGTAAAAAAAGTGATATCATTGCATTTAATTTTTTTGCAGTAAGTTAATTTTTTTGCGATTATGTCAGAAAACGCCATCTGGCGGCAAGGTAAGCTAACACAATCACCTCACTCACAGTTCAATTGATAGTCTAGGAAACCCCCTTTTTAACGACTCCAAGTTTATTAAGATACGTTAAGCCTTTTTAGAGTTATCGACATTATTTATTTCCGAAAATATTCTAGCGCCCCCAACCACTTTTTTTTCAGAGATAGAGCAAAAAGCATTTAACAAAAAATATTTGAATTTGTCTCAGCTTTAAAATAGTATTCACTATGACTATAATTAATATAAGAAAATTTTGCAGAAAACGGGGTTTAAAATTCAGGATGGCAATTACGCCCCCTGGAGGCCATTTCAGAAACTCGAAAATAATTTCCAGCATTTTCTCTTAGCCGATTTACTCAACAATTTTTTTGTTTCAAATTTCTAGGTACATGCGTTTCTCTAATACCGTACCTCGTTACCCTTGTTCGGACACCCGGTATATATATATATATATATATATATATATATATATATATATATAAAATTATGTGTGTAACAGTTTTAAATAAAATAAAATTGAATACGAGGACTCGACAACAAAATCAGACCAGAAAATATAAAAACAATCAAATGAATTTAAGTTTAATGTATTTAATGAGACCAATGTAAGCATTAGTGAACGTGGAAGTACGTTCTTTAGTATTGAGATAATACTCAATACAGAAATAAACAGTTCAGAAACGTTACATTGCAATAAATCGTTTTATTTGATAGATTGACCCAAATTCTGTTTCTGTTAACAGTGAAATAATATTTATATATATATATATATATATATATATATATATATATATATAGTAAACCTAATCAGTAGGCGATTAAAGGTCTGTATATTACTTCAAAATATATGTATTTAAAAAACTCTACATGTTTCGGCTGTATACGCCTTTTTCAAGAGAATACAAAATATGAATGACAGGATATAAATGTCAAGTAATTAAGTTGCTATGGTTTAAATTATTCAAAGATACATTCTAGTAATAATAATAAATCATGCCTTAGTATTCCAAAAAATAGATAACAAGGTGTGAAAATATGTGTTGTTCGCTGCTAGCAATTTGTGTCTCCTTCTGGGTATGAACTTGTGTGTTGGTTGCTGCTGGCAGCTTGCGTCTCTCTATGGGTGTGTGGTTTTGTGTGAGAGCGTAAGTGTAGGGTTTTGTATGTCGGTGCGTTCGTGCGTGTGTTTAGTGATCGGTCGCATGAATTTAGAGAGGTCGGATAACCAGCCGTTGCGTAGGGCCGCCAACCCTTTCCCGACAACTTCTTTACGGGAAAGGGTTGGCGGCCCTACGCAACGGCTGGTTATCCGACCTCTCTAAATTCATGCGACCGATCACTAAACACACGCACGAACGCACCGACATACAAAACCCTACACTTACGCTCTCACACAAAACCACACACCCATAGAGAGACGCAAGCTGCCAGCATCAACCAACACACAAGTTCATACCCAGAAGGAGACACAAATTGCTAGCAGCGAACAACACATATTTTCACACCTTGTTATCTATTTTTTGGAATACTAAGGCATGATTTATTATTATTACTAGAATGTATCTTTGAATAATTTAAACCATAGCAACTTAATTACTTGACATTTATATCCTGTCATTCATATTTTGTATTCTCTTGAAAAAGGCGTATACAGCCGAAACATGTAGAGTTTTTTAAATACATATATTTTGAAGTAATATACAGACCTTTAATCGCCTACTGATTAGGTTTACCATATCATACCAAGGTCACGAAGTTATTATATTTATATATATATATATATATATATATAATAACTTCGTGACCTTGGTATGATATGGTAAACCTAATCAGTAGGCGATTAAAGGTCTGTATATTACTTCAAAATATATGTATTTAAAAAACTCTACATGTTTCGGCTATATACGCCTTTTTCAAGAGAATACAAAATATGACTTGACTTTTATATCCTGTCATTCATATTTTTGAATATGAATGACAGGATATAAAAGTCAAGTCATATTTTGTATTCTCTTGAAAAAGGCGTATATAGCCGAAACATGTAGAGTTTTTTAAATACATATATTTTGAAGTAATATACAGACCTTTAATCGCCTACTGATTAGGTTTACTATATATATATATACAGTGTGTTTCACTTTTCATGGGGACACCTAAATAACTTTTTTATTTTTAAAGCAATAAATATAAAATTTGTATCAGTTATGTAGACCATGACAATGCACGTTTTTGTATAGATAAAGATTTTATAAAGTCAATATCTAGTCAACTACAATAAAATAAAAAGTAGTGATTCAAGTAATGTCATACTAGCGATTAAGTTAGAGCAAAAATGTATTGGGAAAAGTTTTTACAAATCACTCCACCAAATTTTGCCGAAAATTTTTCATTTTTAAATTCTTCTTTGTTTTTATGCTATCAGTATAGTTTTATAGTTTTTTATTGCAATAATAAGAGTGCCATGAAGCAAGAGAATAATTTGTCAGTTCAAACGTCAGGTCACTAAGCAGTTTACTTCAGTTGCAACTAATGAACGTTGCTGGGCAATCACCGATAGACATTTAAGTATTACTCAAAAAGAAGAAATAATCCGAATTGTTAGTGATAATGTACGTTTTAACCGAGAGGCTGCTAGAGAATTTAACGCAAGACATCCTGAACGTCCACCCATCCATCATCAAACTGTTGCATACTTAAATAACATTTTTAACACTACTGGAAATGTTGTTAAACTACGTGAACGAGAATTGAACAATCGAGAACACCATTTCGATGCAGTAATATTAGCAGCGTATCGTAATAATCCTCACACGAGCTTACGAGATATGGCCAGGAATTTAAATATCTCTTACCCTAAAATTTGAAAATGCCTCCGTCACAAATTGAAACCTTATAAGCCAAAATATTTACACACTCTTGAAGAACGAGATCTCAATAGAAGAATGGAGTATTGTCTATGGGCTCAAGATAATTTTCTAAATGACAGAATTTAAAAAAAAACAATAATGTTCAGTGATAAAGCTACCTTCACTACTGATGGTGTTGTTTCGTCCCAGAACTGTAGATACTGGGCAACAGAAAACCCATAATGGGTTATCCATTGTAAAAGGCTATATTCAGAGAAAGTTAATGTTTGGTGCGGAATTTTAAATACACGAATCATTGGCCCGTTTTTCTGCTTTGATACGCTAAATGCAGAAAGGTTTTATTTTTTTTTAAATGCTACATTAATTGATTTCCCCAGTTCATAACGCAAGAATAGTGCGAGCATGGTTAGGCGGACACTTTCCGTTAAGATGGATAGGCGGTAGTAGCCCTTTAATAGAATGGGCTCCGAGATCACCTGACATTATAAAACTCGACTTTTTTCTCTTTGGGACTATTAAAAATGTTGTGTATGCATCTAGACCTCAAAACATGCAGGAACTGTGTCAGAAAATCCGACAAGTCTGTCGATAAATTTCTCCAGAAATATTGACGAGTTGTACTGAATCACAAAAGGCGATTGGAAAAATGTATCCGTCTTCAAGGTGATTCAGTTGAAAAAGATCCTATTTAAAATATTGGTTGTTAAATTGTTGCTTTTGTTTTAATGTCGAATAAAATTTGTTTTAATGTTGAATAAAATTTTTGAATTGTTTTCTTGCTTCATGGCACTCTTATTATTGCAATAGCAAACTATTATTTACTGATAGCATAAAAATGTAGAAGAATTTAAAAATGAAAAATTTTCAGCGAAATTTGGTATTAGGGGTTCTTGAGTGATTTGTAAAACTTTTCCTAATACTTTTTTGTTCTATCTTTTTATTTTGATTATAGTTGGCTAGATATTGACTTTATAAAAACGCTATATATACGAAAAGGTGCATTATCGTGGCCTACATAACTCATAAAAATTTTGTATTGATTGCTTTCAAAGTAAAAAAGTTATTTAGGTGTCTCCATGAAAAGTGAAACACACTGCATATATATATAGGTAATTATTTCGTAACCTTTGTATGTCATGGTAAATTTAATCTGTTGGCGATTTAGGGTCTGGTTTTACTTTAAAATATATATATTTAAAATATATTTTATATTCCTTGATAAAGGCATCATTTGCCGAAACATGTAGGGTTGTTTTAAATATATATATTTTAAAGTAAAACCAGACCTTAAATCGCCAACAGATTGAATTTACCATAAATATATATATATATATATATATATATATATATATATATATATATATATATATATATATATATATATATATATAACAATTGTTATATCAGACCTTAAATCGCCAACAAATTGAATTTACTATACATATATATATATATATATATATATATATATATATATATATATATATATCTACCGTACTATAGAGCGTCTATACAAAAACATTCCCACTGAGCGCCGCCGTATATAGAGGCTGTATATCGAAAAACTGTTTTAATGGACAACCGAACACCCAGACCCATGTAGCGACAGAGGGAGCGTCCTCAACAATTGACCGTTATATTTAGATTGCTTACTCAGGTTTATCGTAGTTGATATCAAGTCGATCACAATCGTTTCTTTGAAATTTTTTGCTGCTTTGTTTATTATTTATTTAGCTTTAGAAATTTAGGTGAACATAATTTTTCTATTCCTATGATTTTCGTTTATGTAGATAATGTAACAGGTCCAGAAATTTATATTAATTTATTAAAGTACTGTTTAAACTCAAAACTGCAGATAATAGGGAGCAATGTAAATTAAATTACTCGTATTTTAAAAAAGTGAAAACCCTGAGTCTGTTTTTTTGAATCCGATCGTATTTATATTTTTAATATATGCAATTACATAAATTGTGCTAAACCATTGCAGTGGAGGTACTTGAAACTTAATTTTCATATATGTAATAAATAATTACAAAGTTACGTTTCAAATAATTTTTATTGTTAACCACAACAATTGTTTCACCGTACAATGGCTTCATCAGGTGGA
Organism: Melolontha melolontha; assembly: GCA_935421215.2. Taxonomy (NCBI): domain Eukaryota; kingdom Metazoa; phylum Arthropoda; class Insecta; order Coleoptera; family Scarabaeidae; genus Melolontha; species Melolontha melolontha. Next base: position 70,583,422 of record OW285242.1, on the reverse strand, counting down.
TGAAAAATTGAAGTTTGTTATAATTTAAAGTTTTTTATCCACCTGATGAAGCCATTGTATGGCGAAAAAATGGTTGTGGTTTACAATAAAAATTATTTGAAACTTAACTTTGTAATTATTTATTATATAAATTGTACTCATTACAGCCCAATACGTTCACAATTATATTGTGACTTTGTGCAATTTTTCTATTATGTTCTGCATTATTCTTGAACAGAATGATGCAAAAAAGAAATAGAAAATAAAGTTCTGGAATAAAAACACAAATGCTATAACTACTTTTATTTTAATAATTTTAATAATTATAAAAGTAGACAGTTTAATAGTTATAATATTAATATTTAGAATACTTATTATAAACGTATGCTTTAACCGTAGCCCATGTTCTGCCCTTAAAAAGTTTCGGATACCTTTCTATCAACTTTATGACCTCTTCTTTCTTCGGCGCAATTTTATTTCGAATATTTTTCATAAAATACTTTTCTGTTACTTGTTTCTCTTCTTCACTCCATCCCTTTCTCACAATTTTCTGCTTCCTTGTAGACTGAGAGGTTCCAATTTCATTTTTTGTACTTGTTTGATGTTCATGATGCTCAACATTAACATCATCATTGTCAGTTCCACTCTCTACCCCACCTTCCTCCACTTCATTATCAACCTCAATTTGATATAAATTTTTACCTTTATATTTCATATTTTATATCAAACTCATTTTCTTGGGAGATAAGCAAAAGTTTTGAAAATTTTGATCCTAGGACGATAGCACGAGTACGTTGACTACACTGGTTCATATTTCTTATCTTACAATTAGTTTCGTTCTGGACGCTCGGTGTTCAACACAGAAACTGTGCTCCAACTGTGCTCATTGGTGTTGTTACACTCTTAGCCCGACGTTTCGGGTTTTGGAAACCATCATCAACTTATTTTTTTTATATGGACGGAGAAAAAAGTACATCCTGTATATGTTGGCATTTTCATTACGAATTCAACGGTGTAAAAGATCACTAAAATATGCAACTTTTTTCCCATTTAAACAACTTTCTATCTCTTACCGTTCTCGAGATCCCATGCAGTTCATTCTTATCTTGGACACAGTGTATACATATTAAAGTAAACCAGACCTTAAATCGCCAACTAATTGAATCTACTATAACATACAAAGGTCAAGAAATTATTATCTTTACATATATATATATATATATATATATATATATATATATATAGTAAATTCAATTTGTTGGAGATTTAAGGTCTGGTTTTACTTCAAAATATATATATTTAAAACAACCCTACATGTTTCGGCAAATGATGCCTTTATCAAGGAATATAAAATATAAATGACAGTATATTAATGTCATACATTTGAGTTGCTATAGATAAAATTATTCAAAGATACATTCCAATTGAATAATAATAAATCATGTCTTAGTATTCTAAAATAGATAGACAACAAAAACAGGGAAACGCAAGACATGAGTTATTATTATGTATGCGCGAAAAGAAATGCACCAAGTAGGGAATTTCCTTTTACGCGTAACAGAATACCGCATTGTTAGAAACTTGTATAGGTCATGGCTAATAACAGAAGTTTACACTAGCGATAAGAAGGGAGGGAGGGGCTTTAGTTACAAGAAAATAGTAGGCGCTCTGTTGAACGCTAAAATGGTTTATGTCTGAGTCAAAATATATTTGATGAATAGAGGCGCTCGGCTGACCGCTGAAACAATTTTTTTGTATAAGATATACATCTGACCGCTGGCAGCGACTAGTGATGGCACTTCCGTGAACTATTTTTATACAAGCATCACAAAAATGTGCATCTGAACGTCCCCGAGATTTTTATGCCAAAAGCTGGTATGGACATCTAGGATTGCAGTGGCAAATTTACAGAGGCTTGCCACCGAGCGACCGTCTATCGGACGCTCGGTGACACCGGACGCTCCGTGTAATTGAAATTTTACATAGGAAGACGCTCAGTTGTACCTATATATATATATATATATATATATATATATATATATATAACATTTGATAAATTATTGGAGTTTTTCGGCTTTTTTTATATGAAATATTTACAAATATTAAATTAGAATGTATGAAATTGCAGAGTAAGTGGGGATGTAAACATTGCTGTCTACAAATTACAAAGCAAATCATATGACATCTAATTTCAAAATATGCATCTGCTTTCTAATCTGACATTTGCTTTCATAACTGACACCTGCTTTCAACACAGACATCTGCTTTCTATAACTGACATTTGCTTTGACTAACTGACATCTGCTATCAAAACTGACATGAGCTTTCAAAACTGACTTCTGCTTTCAGCTTGACATCTACATTCAATAACTGACATCTGATTCATTAACACTGTTACTTTATAATGCATTTCTATATGGCTTGAACCTGGGTCTATTGTGGCCTAGTGGTTAAGGCGGCAGCCCGGATAGCTGTAGACTTGGGTTCGAGTCCCAACGTAGACCATATTTTTCAAATAAAAAATTTCGTATGATTTGCTTTGTAATTTGTAGACAGCAATGTTTACATCCCCACTTACTCTGCAATTTCATACATTCTAATTTAATATTTGTAAATATTTCATATAAAAAACCGAAAAAAAAAAATATATATATATATATATATATATATATATATATATATATAATAACTTCGTGACCTTGGTATGATATGGTAAACCTAATCAGTAGGCGATTAAAGGTCTGTATATTACTTCAAAATATATGTATTTAAAAAACTCTACATGTTTCGGCTGTATACGCCTTTATCAAGAGAATACAAAATATGAAAAAGATTCATATTTTGTATTCTCTTGATAAAGGCGTATACAGCCGAAACATGTAGAGTTTTTTAAATACATATATTTTGAAGTAATATACAGACCTTTAATCGCCTACTGATTAGGTTTACCATATATATATATATATATATATATATATATATATATATATATATTGTAGTAGCACATTTTGTAAACCCAATTGTGTAGTACATTTTTGATTACTTGAGTTCGTATTTCACGAAAAATTTCATCAATATTGTTCTTAAGTGCCCTTCAGGGTTGTTAGAGTAACATCGATTTTTAACAGCACCCCACAAAATGTCCAACGGATTCAAATCGCAGTTCCGCGCAGGCCAAGCAGTACCAGCAGAATGTCTGACTATACAGTTATTGAATGTTAAATTCATAAATTTCTGAAGAAAAAAATTGTTATCATGTCTTTATACCGCTCTTCGTTGACCGTAACGCTGTTGCCACCTTCGTCTTCGAAGAAGAATGGGTCAATAATACCGCCATTCCAAAAACTATACCAAACAGTCAAAGGCTGAAGTTGTATCTGCTCTACGACTACCTGTAGGTTTTCCGAGGCCCAAATATAACGAATATGCTTGCTTATAGCTAGCTGACCAAATAGAAATGCGCCGCATACGCTACTTAGGCTAGTGCGATTAATGTTTAGTTGTTGAGATCTGTCACGAGTTGAAGTTTACGCATAGGTACGGGCACAAATTTTTTTTGTGTTATCATTGTTATCAATTAGCATGCCAATCCCACGAACTTGCTTCGTAAACTTGCGTATGTTAACAGCCGTTGGTGTTTTATTTCAACCAAAAAATTATTTTCAAAATTCTCTCTGTTTCGGCAATATAATACTCACTTTGGGAACAGGTTTTTAGTATTTTACAACATTGATCAGGCGTAAATCAATTCATTTCGTACCGCGGAAGTTCGACACTAAAACTCTGATAATATTTAGAACGTGATAGTGTTATCAATATCAAAATAACACGTAATTTAAAAAGAAACCAAGTCGATGACCTATGGCTTATAACTTCGCCATTTAGTAATTATAGACCACTGGGGCTGTTCAAAACACGAATTTCCCATAAACGCGTTTTGTAAAAACACTGGCAGAATTTCAGCGTTCTTATAATTCAGGACGTCATGATCATATTCCATCTTGTCATGCTTTAAAACATGAGTTAAGAATTTGGAGAGGCTTGGTTCAGCTCTTAATTAGAAACCTTTTGGAGGTCCACGTACTCAACGAATTCCAAATAATATTGAAGTTGTTCGAGCTTCGTTTACAAGAAGCCTTAAATGACGAACAGTCGCACACTAAATACTCAATCAGAAGTTAAAATTTCCATAATACAAATTGTGCCGGAATTGAAACTGATGGACCACCTGGTACCGGCTTCATGGGGCTGTATTTTTTTGGGAAACGAGGGAGGAAAATGTAATGTAATGCAATGCATTAATAACTTTTTAATTTTTCTGTGTATAAGATTTTAAATAAAATGTCTTCAAAGATAAATGAAATACATAATATAATATATTAGTGATAAATTGATATTATATTTCCAGAAAGCTATTTTCTACTTCGATAAACTTTTATAAAGAGAAATCAATGACAAGTACTCGATATGTATTTCAAGTTGTCCGTATATACGATGAGATAAAAGAAATGTGATAGAGAATAAAATATAGATGATCCTTTTCATTACCCCCTATCGCGTTCAGATTGTTTCTAGTATCTTTGTTGACTTCCGTGTTGCTTTGATGCTATTATGGTACTCTTTCGTTGTAACACTGAGAGAGGTGGCAAATGCAAAAAGAAAGAAATTTTCAATTGTCTTCTCCGTGAAAATATCAGCCCTGTTCTTTCGGATATATATTGCGTTTTAGAAATTAGATTTAATTTGGATGTATTGCTTTCCTTTATATCTAGCGAGAATTGGAAGGTGATTGTGCTTTGATAAGAATGAAATAGTTGGATGGGTGAAGTATTTCGGAATTGAAAACATTAAAATTGCAGAAACCAGAATAAAAGAGAAAAATATTATAACTAGTTTTTGTAAAAGAATTTGTATGCTGTATCGATAGATATTTGACAAGAATTTCTGAAGTAATCATGTGGAAGCCTACAAGCTAGATTGGCTTATTGATAAGCGTTTACATAGTATGTTGGCTTTGTTTTTACTGCTCTCAGCTTTTGTAATTTGTCCTACATGGATAATAATTAAAGCTCGGAATATAATATGCTTAATGCATATTTGTTGTTACAACTAATATAAACAAAATTGTGAGTTTTCTGGGTTTATTTAATGTTTTTTTTAGTAAAATAAGGCAATTAAAAACAGCATATTTTGCGTATTTTTACTCCTTGGTGCATATTTCATGCAATTGGTGCATATTTTCTTAAAATTAGAAATTTTTTTCGAAAATTTCTAATTTTAGGCTCATCAGAACAGCATATTTTGCGTATTTTTGGTCCTTGATGCATATTTCATGCAACACTGCATATTGGTGCATATTTTCTTAAAATTAGAATTTTTTTTGGAAAATTTCCAGTAGGCGGCAAGTTTAAAAATAACAATTCAAAAATAGCTGGCTATAGGAAATATCAGATTTCCAAATGTTCTGGGAAAGGCGGTTAAAGCACTTTTGCAACATTTTGTGGATTATGAAAATAATAAATACTTTTACATAAAATACAATGTTTTACAATATTTATACGACTTATAGTTTATTTCAAATTATAAGGATATAACTTTGAACGGCTCTAATGCTTTTATTGCACCACCTTCTGTGATGATAATTATTATACCTGGTCTCCTTATTGAACGGGTACGGTTTACCTATTTGCAACGTATGAATCTAGGGGCCGTATTGACTATAAATTAGGGCCCTATAATATAATAATAAAACGCTGTTAATTTTAAGTATAAAATAAAAAATATCTGTACATTGGGTTTATATACAAAGAAAAAATTACAAATCGTGTGGCAATATGTGTAGTGGATACATATAGATATACTAAGCTAATTTATTTGTAATACACAATAAAATTTTTATGTGTCACCGCATTTCATAAATCATCTGTGATTGAGTCGTCTTGCAAATCTGTGTCTGTGTCTGAATCGTATTGCAAATTTATAATCAAAGGTGCTACTATTTTGTACATGCGCATATATTCGTCCTCTTTTGCTATTGCGTGTTTAACAGCATTTTTCCAATTTACAGCAGTTATATGTTCCATAGCATTTTTAATGTGTTTTACACTGTTTTCAGTGTTTGATTTGTTCGTCTTATGGTATTTTTCAGTTGGGCCCATATCAATTCAATGGGATTGAAAATGCAATGGTATGGTGGTAAACGCAAAATTGTATGTCCAGCTTCTTTGGCTCTGTTATCCACATAATAATCCTTTAAATATTCTTTTGTCTTCATCACCTCTATTAATTGTTTTTTTTTTAAATAATCCTCATAATATAAATCATTTGCTTCTAAAAATGTTTTAATATCTTTCTTATTATTACATTTTGTAGGAACTTTGGTTTGCTGTCGAGAATGATACGGAGCGTTGTCCATCACTATCACACTATCTTTTGGTAAATTTGGCAGCAAAGTGTCACAAAACCATTCTTCAAATAAAGATGAGGTCATATCTTCATGGTAATCTAAACTTGAGGATTTAACATTTTTAGCAGATAATAGCGGCTGTCCGATCCATCCTTTTTCTGACCCAGCATGAAGAATGATTATTCTCTTCCCTCTCGAAACCGGCGCATCCAACTGACACATACTTGAACTATCCACCCAACCTTTGCAAATTGTGTCATGGCTGTCATACCACGTCTCGTATAAATAACATGAATCGTCCTTCCTGTCTATACCTTCTAATTGCCGTTAAGTATTCATATCGAAGTTTCTGTAACCTCGGGCTCTCCATAATTGTGTGACGTTTGTCTATACTTAAAACCAGCTTTCTTTAGCGTCCGCCACAAGGTTGCTTTAGAACACTGAATATTTATAGGCTCATCACTGATTATTTTATGTAAGCAGTCAAGTGTAAATACAACATTTACTCTGTAGAAGGAATATACTTGCTGCCTAATAGTATCAATTTCATACTCTTCAATTTTTCTCTGTGCTCCTTTGTCACTTCTTTGCTTTCGAGGCACTGCGTTATTCTTAATTATTTTATATATTGTTACAAAAGGCACCTTGGTTAATTGCGACGTTCGTTGAATATTCTGGGTTTGTAGTTCGTTATTTTCTTCCATCAGGGTATGATAGACATTGAAAATTATCTGTTTTGAATCTTCTGATATATGCTTTCTCTGTCGTGCTCCAACAGTATTATCACTATCTACATCATAATCACTAACACTTTAGTAGTAAAGTAGCAGTAAAAATTTACAATAAATGATAAATAGACTCAATATTAGATGTAATATATACCAACTCTCCTAACTATATTTACTTAAATTTTGTTTAATAAATATAAGCACTAATATTTAGATGAAATAAGTGCTTATATTTATTAAATAATGTAATTTAATGACTATTTAACTATATATAATAACTATATATTCAAATTAACAACTGTTGGTACTTATATTATTATTAAATTTTATTTCATCTAAATTGCAGTAATTACAATTTACTTAAATTTTGTCATTACGGACCTCAGCAGTTTGTTTGCGTAAAAGATAATCGTATTGAGCGGCCAGGTAGTTGTTGCCGCTGGTCGTGAAATAAAAGCATTAGAGCCGTTCAAAGTTATATTCTTATAGTTTGAAATAAACTATATATCAGTACCGTTCTGCACAAAACTTAACAATACAAAAACATTATGGCCAGGTATAAACTGATAAATACGAAATTGTTTTAAAAACTATACAAACAAAATGTCAAATATTATTTTCTAAACTATAATCACATTATTATTAAACAATAGAATTTATGTACGTATATCTCTAACAGTGTCAGTCATACTTTTTTATTTCATTCTAGATAAAGTTAACTAAAACTTTGATATAAAATATTGATGTAATAATTAGAGCTTGGAAGATATGGAAAATGCATGTTAAGTGCATAAATATCAATTCAAATTCTGCATATATGAGGGTTTCTATCCAAATGTCAAAAAATGTAATTTTATACATTTAAATTATTTTATTGTGGACTGTAGCAATGCCTGCAAAATGACGCTTTTACCTGTACCTGTAATTTGTTCACCGCTGTGTTAATGATTTTGTAATGAGGATATTTAATAGATTTGATTAGTGCTGTAAAAGCACACTGTAACACTATTTGTAAATATTACATTGTCATGTAAATTTCCAGTGTATATTTAAATTTCGGGTGAAGTCGAGTTGTCTCCCAAAAGCAAATTATTACCTGGTCTCACGAAAGACCATGCCCGAATTGTCTCCCAATAGTAGCGACCCACTCGAAAGTAGGTATAGTTATATTTAATGAGATGGTAATTACGGAATTCTTTTCTGATAAGTTTCTACGTTCTACCCTTACCTTATATTTAGTTTCGTATTTGCACTTGTCACATCAAAAACTCCTCTGTGATACAAAATGAGTTCGGCGGTTTTTAGTGAAAAAGCAAAGAACTTGCTGGTGATACAAGGATACAAGTTTTCTTTTCAAAAGAATTTAACGTGAAATAAGAAACAGTGAACATGTGCGTCAAGAAAAACATTATGTAAAGCATATGTGAAAACTGAAGGTGGTGAAGTCGTAATTATTGAATCAATGTTGGAGCATAATCATGACAGAATATCAGAGGAACATGTAAACAGACAAACATTAAGCAATAGTGTGAAACGTGCAACTGTGGATGATATATGTGAACGGCCGATGAAACTTATTCGAAGGGAATTACAAAAGTCAGATCCAGAAGCTTTAACAACAGCAGAGATCTATCGAAAAAATTTGCATTATGCAAAATGTAAGCAGCTACACCAAAGTTGCCAAAAGCAAGAGAAGAATTTCAAGAATTGTTGAAATTACAAGAAGTTAAAACCAATGAAGGCGAAAATTTTATTGTCAAAAATAATGAAATTAGCAATATCGTAATATTTTCTTTTGAAACGAATTTGCAGTTTTTGTGTGGAGTGTCAGATTTATATGTAGATGACACATTTAATTACTGCCCTAAATATTATTTTCAGCTTTTTACTATACATGGACAGAAAAATGGGCATTATATTCATCTCGTATTCTGCCTATACAAACGTTTATGTATGTTAAAGACGAGTGTAAGAAATTAGACTTCACTTTATCTCCAAAGGTTATTATCGCTGATTTTGAAACTGCTATTCGCAAAAATATAGCAGATGTATTTCGGGAAACTAAAATAAAGGGGTATTGCTTTCATCTCGGGAAATCTTGGTATAGAAAGATTCAAGAATTAGGTCTGTTACCAGAATATTATAAAAACCGCGAAGAAGAATCGGAAAAGACGAGATTTCTCACTTACATTTTTGGCCTACCGTTCTTACACCCAGAAAATGTTGATGACTGTTTTGCACTCGATCTTAGAGAATTGAAACCAGCTTGTCATATCATAACAAAAATCTGTGATTATTTAGTGGATAACTATATTAACGAAAATTCAAAATTTCCTAAATATTCCTTTTCTTTATTAAGAATTAGAAATGGATGTGAATCATTTTATTCGTAATATAACGCATCATTTTATACACCTCCTCCAAATATAAATCAGTTTTTGGATACTTTGTCGGTTATTGTATGATACATTCGATGAATGTTTTGAAAGCGGCAATTCACAGACTACACAAGTTGTGCGGTCGCACTGAAGGAGTGTATTTGTTACCCGTTCTCTTTGTTTCAACTTAATATAAGTAAATAGAAGTTAAAAATAAAGTTATTCAATCACTGACATTGTCAGCAATGGGTACTTTTCCAAACTTATCAAAGTGCAATGTGAAAGTAGAATTGACAAGAGCTGCGTCTGAAAAATCGACTTTATTTCGAAAGTGGATGCAAGCTAAAAACGATTTACAGATTATCGACAACTACATTTTTTGCGGGCTGTGCGACAAACGAGTAAGTACCTATTTATATATAACCACACATGTATTTTTTAAGAAATCTTTCTTACAGTAAAAAAGCACAAACTGCTTACACTTGTATTTTTTATGCTTATTTAGTTATCTAATTTTTATAATTAAATTATTTTCAAGTTATTAAATTATAGTATTGTTATCTTTATCTGTTTTTTAAACTAACGCATTACACATTTTTATAGATAAAATGTGACAAGAAATTCCAAGTAAATCAACAATTAGCAACCAAAACCCAATTAGATCAAAGAACATGGACCAAATCACATGATACAAAAATAACCGGTCAACAGCGAGCAAACAATGAGATCTGTTGACGATGAGAGACAAAGAGATCGTTTTAATCTTTTTATTGGGTGTAGTATTCCACTTCATAATTTGGACAAGAAATTGTGACAAGATTTCTTAAAGAAACACTACTCTAAAGAAAATGCCAACATGCCTTCATCATCTACTTTGAGAAAGAGAGAAGTTTGCTAACTTTATCATTGGAGATTTGAACGAGGATAGCCAAGGGTATTTGATTTGTTAAAAGAATAATTTAGACATTGCTAAGTTCGTTAATAGTGCGGTAACTAGTTTTTTTTACACGAAACTAGTTTTTTTTACACGAAAATTATCATTTTATAATTTTGTTTCCCCCTAATTTAATACATTGCATGTGTTTGGCTCATAGAGTAGTCGAATCTGTTAAACTAACATTTCCTTTAGTTAATAGTTTAGTAAGTAACGTGAAGAAAATTTATATTAAAGCTAAATTTCGAGTTCAGGTATGTATATATAAAAAAATATTTAGAATTGCCACTATCCCTAGAACTGGTTGTTACTTGATAGGGGCGTGGTCAGACATCGTAAATTTTCATGCTGAAAATTATGAAGAAATAAAGAATTTTATTTGCGATTTTGATCCAGATTGCTCGGAAGCAATTAAAAAATGCATTACTTTATTTGTAAACCCTTTATTTACTAGTCAGATGTGTTTTATCATTTGTAATTTTTTGTGACTTGCTACCGCAGTCATATAACTTCTGTGTTTTTTTAAGAGGTGTAGGATTATAAATTGAAATAAAAAACACAAATGTTGGGCAAATGAGAATTTCTTTTTTTAAATCGGTAAGATAGCTTTATGACATAAATGATGGAAGATGATTTCGGGCATATGGCCATCACGGAGCGTCTGAGGTACGTCATCCTGGAGCACCAATTTTAGACTACTTTTTCAAGCGTTTGAGGCCGTATGTCCCGAATGGTGCGCTTGATGTTGGTTTCCAAGGCTGCAATAGTTGTTGGCTTGTTTGCATATACCAATGACGTCAAATAGGCATATAAAAAAATAGCTTAGAGGTATCAAATCAGAAGATTTTGGAGGCCAGTGTGCAGGTCCATTTCTGGAGATAATCTTATCGTCGAACACTTCCTTCAATAAATCAATGGTTTCGCCACGTGGAACTATCTTACTGAAACTGGGGGTCTTACAGACCATGTTCGTGCACTCTTGGGTATAAAAAGTCGTTGGGCATGGATCAATACCGGTGGCTATTAACGATAACAGCTAGAGTTTCTTCGTTTTTTGAAGAAGCATGGCCCGATTATTCCACCCGGCCACAAACCGCACTAAACAGTGCATTTTTCGGGGTGTATCGGTAGTTGATGAGTCCCCTATGGATTAGTGTCGCTCCAAATGCCACAATTTTGCTTATTCACAAAGTCACTAACCCATAAGTGAGCCTGTTCACTAAACTCAATTTGACCGTAAAACAGTGCATGTTCAAGCGCCCAATTACCGAACTGACGTTGACAACGATGGTCGGTTGGCTTCAATTCTTGCACCAATCAAATCTTGTAGCCATGAAAGCCAAGATCCTTGCACAAAATCTTTCACAAAGTCGATGAGCATAGGCCAAGTTCTTGCGCACGATGACGAATCGATTAATTTGGATCATCCTTAACACTGGCCTGAACGGCGACGATATTTTCTTCAGCGCGCACTCTACGCAATCTCGTTGGTGGATGGGAATCCAAAAGAGTAAATTAATATATATAATAGTCATCTCAATTGGCCGATGATGTATGCCGTAAATTGGGCGAAGCGCTTTGTGAACACTGATTTTGAAAATAAATTTCCACAATTTGTAGATACTGCTCGGCTGTAAGTTTTTGCATTATGAAATGCCATACAATGCAGAATAAAATTGCGGTAGGACTTGTCAAATTAACTGTTATAGTGTCAGAGTTTCTCCCTATTGAAAAAGAAAGGTATTAAAAAACACACACATTAGAAGGCAGAACATTTTCATTGGACGAAAGTATTTCTCTAGTAAATTGTGTAAAAAATCGTCTCGAAACTTCGGTAGGCAAAAATTATATTTGTAAAACACTTAATTCGGTGTTAGACAAAAACCTGGGATTTTAAAAGGTGATGCAAATTAATGATATCTTGCAAGGAAACTTTGAAGAAAGTATCAATTTCAGTCCAAATGTAATGTGCTACTTGAAGTATGCTGCAATAACTTCCTGTGATGTTGAACGGTCATTTTCCAGTGACAAGTTAATTTTAACTGAACGACGACAGAGTTTTACAATGGACAATCTAGAAAAGCATTTGATTATTTACTGTTATTATTCAAGTAATAATTAATTAACCAAGAGTGGAAAAATTATAATGTTGTTTAAGATTTCATGTTGTTAATAGAAAAGTACCATATTTTCTGCATATCATTTTTATTGCTCTTACACTACCTAAAATAAATAAAGAAAACAGTTGCTTTATAACTTTTTAAAATCTTAAACGCTCTATGTAACTTGAACATGAATACATACATATTTTTCTTAATATATTAGAGGTTATTATTAATATAATAATTATTTTATTACCTATAAGGTTTAGTACAATAATGGCGTCCGTCAAAGCATACACGCATGTTTAATTGCATAATTAAATAGTTTATCTAGCATATTTGCATACATTTTCTATGCATATTTTCCAAACTCTAGTAAAAATATATTCTTCAAGGAAGTTCGAAGGACTACATATTCGAATTACGTACAGCTGTGAAATATTTGCAGACGAATTTCAGCGAATTAGATTTATTCCAAAATATGGTACCGCATAGTAGATTATAATTACATGTAGAGAGCGAGTAGAGAAGTGTCAAACAAAGCTACGGCTAATGCTGTCGAAATAAAACTAAATCATTTGGTCCCATTCGTTCATTGTGTGCACTTCATACAGTAATTCTAATCTGCAAAATGCCGAAAGTAGAAAATTTAGTGTATTCCCGGATAAAAGATTATTCTGAGTTGGTTCCACGAGACTTCAAAAAATAAAGTATTTTGTAGAGCTTATGGATAGAACATAAGTAGATGTCACTACATTTGAGTTGTTTTGTTTTCATGTTCTTTTGTTAAATGTTTTTTAAAAAAATATGTAATTAAATAAATACATTTAATTATAGCTAAATATTTTTTAATATAATGCGATTTTACATTTTAGCTGTTTTTATAATTACTCAGTACGTTGGTAACCTATTAGACCAGGACAAAGTGAAAAAACTTAACTATCGTAATGGATTCCAAAGTCATCTTTTGGTATCGTTTAAAAATATAGTGAACAAGACCGCCGAACAAGAATTCTCCAAGGATTTGTGCGAGGCATTGCTAAGTGCCAATATTCCACTAGTAAAATTACAAAACCCGAAATTAAAATGTTTTCTTCAAAAATATACCGAACACCATATATATTGACAAAGAATTATGTCGATCAAATTACACTGAAGTAATTGCCGAGACTCGTAATTTGATAGGTGACAATTTAATTTATCAAGTGGATGAAGCAACAAACTCTTGCGGTCGATATATTGCTAATTTGCTAATTTGTTGTTTGAACGCCGAAAATCCTAGTAAAGCATATTTAATAAGTTGTAAGCAGTTAGATTATACCAATAACTGTGCAATAACTCGTTTTATTAACAATTTTGAAATTTAAAACAAGAAAAGTGCTTTTGACTGAATCTGTAAATTCAAAAAAGAAATGCTACAACGCATTGTCGACTATTACAGCAATCTGAGAAATAATTTTTATAAAGCTAAAGCATTAGAAAAAAAATCAATTACTTTCAAACGAAAAATTGTAGATGACGTTGAATGAGAGCCCTACATTATAAGCAATTTAAAGAATGCTCCAATTACTTCCGTCGATGTTGAACGATTTTTTCGGCATTCAAGCACTTGCTAGACGACAGAAAATATTCATTTTAAATATTAAATTTAGAAAAGTATCTAATTGGCAATTTTCTTTAATAGTACCTAATTGTAGTAGATAACTGTATAAATCTGAGATTCTCAATCTTCATAGCTTCGTGATCCCCCAAACAGAAAATATAAATAAAATTAATATTTCGCGACCCCCGCACAAAGGAATAGTAACAGTAAGCCTTACACTATTACTGATTTAATTTTGACTGTAATTATAAATGTAAAAAAATATTTAATATTATTTAATCACATTGCACTAATTTAATACTTAACTTCAGTTAAGTTTCGAATACGAAGTGGTGCTTTTATTTTAGTGTGCGGTTAACCGTAAATTGTTTGTTATTAATTTCTTATGCGAAATGGATAAATTTGTGAAAAAACGAAGTGAGCCATCTACATCCAGTGAATTGGTTGGTAAAAAGACAATGATGTACAATGACAGTTATTTAAATTATGGTTTTACCTTATTGGATGGAAAGCTACAGAGCGTTGTTTGCTTTTCAAGTTCTTTCCGATGAAAGTATGAAGCTATCAAAATTAGTTCGATTCTTGGAAACTAAACATCGGGTTCATAAAAACAAAGCCTTGGAATTTTTCGAAAGAAAATTACATACCTTGAAAAATCTACAAATTTCTATTTGTAGGTCAAGCTATACTGACAAAAGTGTACTTCAAGCATCTTATCTTGTAGTATTAAGAGTAGCTAAAATGTCCAAACCCCATACAAAACCTCATAATGCTGCAAGTGAGATTGTCAGTGTTTTAATAGGAAGAAGCAATAAAATTGAAAAAAATACGCTTTGTAACAACATAATTGAAGGCAAATCGATGACATGGCTGCCGATGTTCGCGATCAGATAATACAGCAAGTGAGTTCAAGTGAATTTTTTAGTATTCAATTTAATGAATCAACAGATGTAGCAATACGTCTCAGTTCTTATGCTTTGTGAGGTATGAATATGATAGGGACACACCAATCAAAGAAAATATGTAGCTCTACAAAACAGTACCGGATCAAGTAACAGGACAATGTCTTTTTGATGTTTTTTAAGAAGCTCCTAGAAACTATACCAATATAGCGATTGGACAAAATGTATTGCAGTATGTAGTGTTGGTGAAAAGCCGATAACCGGGAAGAACAATGGATTAATGAAAATATTAAAAGATCATCTTACACCACGGGCTGAATCGACGCACTGCTTCCTTCACAGGCGTGATCTTATCGCAAAAAACATGCCAGAAAATCTCAATCAAATTCTTTGTGAAGCTGTAAAAATGGTAAATTTTATTAGAAGCCGAAGGTTACAGAACAGGCTAAATTGGCAAGTTGGCTAAATTATGCGATGAAATGGGCGAAAATAAAAAATCTCTTCTTTTCCTTACAGAAGTTAGATGGTTATCGCGAGAGAAAGGGGTAACCCGGGTATTAGAATTGCGAGGTGAATTAATAATATTTTTCCAGGATAAACAAAAGCCATTCTCATTGTTTTTACAGAACAATGAGTGTATTTTCTTTGTAGCTTATCTAGCTGATGTATTTTCGCATTTAAAAGACTTGAGTGTGAATTTACAGGGACGTGATAAAATATTTTATTAATGAAATGCAAAGTTTATGCTTTCATTATGGAACTGGATATCTGAATTATTCACCTTTAAAGCAAAAATTTTGATATGCTACTATTTACTTCGGATTATATTGAGAAAAATTTGAAAGAACAAGTCACTATTATTCATATCATCACAGTTTGGATTGCATGAAGATGTATATGTAAACGTTGTTGCCGCTGCTAAGTTACCAGTAACTGATGACCAACCCATTGAAATGTCTGCCGACAAAGCGGTACAACTGCAATTTACATCTGAAAATTTAAATATGTTTTGGCTTGCTCGTCGAAATGAATATGGAAATTTAGTTAAAGAAGCATTATCTTATCTCTGTGAAAAAGATTTTTTGTCTTTGGTTGGGCTAAAACTAAATACAGGAATCGTCTCTTATCACACGAAAACAAATTGTTTTGGACATCACTTTGCAAATTCGCATTATCGAGAACAATTAAGATCGAAACGCATAAGTCTGCGGTTGTAGTGGCCACTGATTAGGTACGTGGTGTATGTCGATGTGTACAGATACAGATATCTTTTATGCGCATTTGTATTAATTTTTACGTTTTGTAATTCTTTAAAGTTAACTATTATTTTTTGTCTTCTATTTTGAATATTATTATTAAATTACATAACATAAATGGAATAATAATTCATTATTGTAGGAGATAATACAATATGAAACAAACATGTAAATAATTTACATATCTGTAACTATGCACATGGACAATACACCTCGTATTTTCAGGATTTACTTCTGCTTAATACATATGTTTCTGCCATGTAGGCGTCCTCAGTTAAGCTAGTGAAGCAATGTATACAAATTAATACAAACCTGTTATAAAAAACTGGTTTGTATCTGTATTTAAATTTACTGAAATAGCCCGCATAGATCAAGCAAGTTCCGTCCTATAAGAAGACAACTATTTAATAATTGACATCTTACGGGCGAAAGAGACTTTGTCTGGAGGGCTACCTATCGTTCGAACAGCTAAGCTGCTACGGGAAACGATAAAATACGTATGTAGATGTAGTCCATTAACAACCAGCCAGATGGCGGTAAATATACAAAAAGGTTTTGTTTAAGTATGACAATACGTTAAGCACGTATAAAGCGTTTGTACAAAATGAAACAAACATGTAAATAATTTACATATCTGCAACTATGCACATGGACAATACACCTCGTATTTTCAGCATTTACTTCTGCTTAATACATATGTTTCTGCCATCTAGGCGTCCTCAGTTAAGCTAGTGAAGCAATGTATACAAATTAATACAAAGTTGTCTTCTTATAGGACGGAACTTGCTTGATCTATGCGGGCTATTTCAGTAAATTTAAATACAGATACAAACCAGTTGTTTATAACAGGTTTGTATTAATTTATATACATTGCTTCACTAGCTTAACTGAGGACGCCTAGATGGCAGAAACATATGTATTACGCAGAAGTAAATGCTGAAAATACGAGGTGTATTGTCCATGTGCATAGTTACACATATGTAAATTATTTACATGTTTGTTTCATATTGTACAAACGCTTTATACGTGCTTAACGTATTGTCATACTTAAACAAAACATTTTTGTATATTTACCGCCATCTGGCTGGTTGTTAATGGACTACATCTACATACGTATTTTATCGTTTCCCGTAGCAGCTTAGCTGTTCGAACGATAGGTAGCCCTCCAGACAAAGTCTCTTTCGCCCGTAAGATGTCAATTATTAAATAGTTGTCTTCTTATAGGACGGAACTTGCTTGATTTATGCGGGCTATTTCAGTAAATTTAAATACAGATACAAACCAGTTGTTTATAACAGGGTTGTATTAATTTGTATACATTGCTTCACTAGCTTAACTGAGGACGCCTAGATGGCAGAAACATATGTATTAAGCAGAAGTAAATGCTGAAAATACGAGTTACAGATATGTAAATTATTTACATGTTTGTTTCATATTGTACAAACGCTTTATACGTGCTTAACGTATTGTCATACTTAAACAAAACCTTTTTGTATATGTAGGAGATAATCTTAATTTCGTATCGCTCGGTATGCGGACTGTAGCCACCCACAATGCAGCGAGCTGTATTTTAGGTTTTGGTTCACATATTTCTACTGATATCTAAAAAGTAAGTAATAGTATACGATTTCCTTTGCACACTGCGCTATTTTTCTTTTATTTTGTAAGTAACTTTACTTATTGGATATTCAAACATATTATAGTAGATATTCAAAAGACGGATATTAAATTTATTTATTTAATAATGTTTTTGGGTAAACTACTTTCTTATAAACGCGTAGAGTGTTAAAAAAAGAGTCAGATTAGGTTCAAACACTCTATTAGTTTCATGTAATTAAGTTATTGGCATAGTTATTATCACACATGGTTCCCTTTTACATGCATGGAAATATAAGACGTCTCTATCAATAGTTATTCGCTATATACAGGAAATTAATTAAGAACGTCTAGGCTCCCTCTCGACGTGTTCTCTTCACCAGTCCTCTTCCGTTCCACTTTGCCTCGGTTTCAGATCTTCTCTTTGCCATCCCATTATGCTGTAATTAAGTGAGAAGCTCTCCAGGCAAAGTAACGTCTCGCCGTTGCCGCCGCCGCGTTTCTTCTCTAGAGTACATACATAAAAGGACCGAGTAATTTGATTATTATTACACTATTATACTTAATTATAAGGCGTGCGAGCTAGCCAAAAAGATGGAAGGACGCAGTACGAGATGGAGACATTTCTAGTGTTCTTCAATGCTAATGGCATTGGATGATCCAAGGAGGTAGTAAAGTTAAATTTACTTGTTTTCGGTGTCTGGTTTTGTTTCAATCTTTTACGTCTTATTGTACTAGTATTTCATGTTAATCTAAAGAAAAAGGAAGGCAGTTACATTAATCGAACGTCAAGAGGTCTTTACAGATTCTAAAACTTATAATCGAGTAGATTATCTTAATAATTCTACATTATTTTAGTCCAGCCCAATGTTTCTTTTCTGAATTATGAATAGCTTCCTGAAATATTTTTCTTGTGATTTTTCAATAGTTATAAGGACTATTTTTCGAAATACTATACAGGGTGAGTCAATATTCACTCTCCAGCCCTCGGATATATGTTTTACAATTAAAAATATGACAAAAATTAAGAATACCGTAAAATGGAACTACTTCGATTAATTTAAAAATTAAAACATCTGTAACTCAGCGAGGTTGAATTTAAAAAATATGAACAAAAATTTATAGTGAGGACTAGCAGTATTGATATTAAAACGGCATGATAAAAAATTACAAAAATGCTTGTTATTTCCGAGAAAAAATATAAAATTTGGCTTAGCAACTTTATACTGACAGCCCTCAGTTTCTTAACTGAATATAAAACTATCCTCTTACGGGATGCTAAAACAGAATGAATATACTTACTCTACTCATTACTTTTAAAATTACCTACAAAGTTTAAAAGTTCATGGTGGTGATTTTAATTAAAGGGGTATGATAATATTTAGAAAAATTGCCCTCGGTTTGGATTTTTTCATTCTTTGAGAATCTTGCGCCATGCGGATTTCATTGGGCGAAAGAAACCAACGTTCAGAGATATGTGTGAAATTCGGCACAAGGCAAACGAAACTTATGAGGGTAAGCTGAAAAATTTGGTAACTAACTATGAGATGGCCCCATGTAAAAGCAATCTTTAACGCTATTGCATAGCTTGATGTTTCAATGATATACGCGTTAAACTTCATGTCGATCTGTCAAGTAGTTTGTTGCGTACACTCGTTCATATTCAAAGCAGAGTACTTTTGTCGCTTCTTAAAAATGGACAATATCGAAATTCACGCAGTGATTAAATATCTGTGGAAAAAGTATTCTTCACCTAAATAAATTCATGTTGATATGGTAAATGTGTTAGGCGAGGAAGCTCCTTGTTTTAAGACTGTTTGCAATTGGGTGAACGAATTTAAAAAAGGTCGTACGAGCGTAAATGACGATCCCCACTACTTCTGCAGAAAGTGTGCAAAAAGTCTTGAAATTTGTGGAAGCTGATCGCCTACACGCATCTCCCGAGAACGGGTGTCTTACATTTTAAATGTTGAATTAGACATGTCTGAGCGGTGTGCTAGATGGTTGCCGCGTTTACTAACAACACAGCAAAAACTCAAACGCGTGGAATGTTCTACAGCCATTTTGGAGCGGTTTCAACAAAATCCAACAGATTTTCTGAGCAAATTTGTGATGCGCGATAAAACTTGAGTCCACCACTACACACCAGAAAATAAACAGTAATCAAAACAGTGGACTAAACGTGGTGAACCGGATACAAAAAAAGGCCAAAGTCAGTCTATCCGCAGGAAAGGTGATGGCTTCCGTTTTCTGGTATGCGAATAATAATAAATAAGTTAATAAATGAGTTAAACAATAATAATAAATAAATGAGTTAAACAATAATTTCACGCTCAAGGTGTTTTCAACTAATAAAGCTAATGAAGTACTTAAGATTACAAAATAAAAAAAGAAAAATTAAAACAAAATAAAGATAGGATGTCTTAGCTTGAATCCGGTGGTGCGGAAGCCGTTGATCTGGATTGTCGGCAGATTAATGGTGTGATACACCTGAGAATCGATGGAATTGACTGTCGTAGGCCTCATCAAAAAGACTGCGCTAACTACAATAGCTCCAGATTAAAACCACCAGAATAAGGTTCTCGTGTTTTTTTTTTGTTTTACACTACTGATATGCCGTTATAGGGGAATCGTATCCTCTTAGTCACCGTAAGAAATCTCCGTTTCGGGTGAATTGGTACTACCAAAATTTACGCATTACTTTAACAAATCTCTTGTTCAGGAAGAGCTCGGAATAAATAAAAAATACGTCGTTAGAAAACGATAATTATGCCCTTAAATAAAGCACACGTGGTGTACGAAGAACAGGATATGATTGATGGTATATCTGGAGTGATAGATCTCGATGTCTCGCTTACATCGGCGCAATAAAATGTATCCCGTACTACAATCAAAGTAGAGGGAAAGCAACAAAAAAGCTAATACGCAATGATACCTATAGATATATTAAGTGAGGCATATGAGCATACAGGTAGGTTCAAAATGAATGGAACAGAATAAAATAAAGAAAGACGCTGATTTGCGACAAAATAAATGAGTCTCTACGAACACGTAACAAAACATAGGAAAATAGCATAACTATACTTTTAGAATAAAAACGGTATATTAAAACTGATATGATGATTCTATTTTCTCCAAGTAACTTTTAGTGTCGACTAGGATTTATTGATACAAAGCCGTGTCTCATTATTTGGGCGTCTGTGTAACTTGCAAACGTTACTTTTACACGTGGCTCAATTTGTGGACCATTACACATAAACCGTAATAAAGCAAGTGGTTCATAATTCGATATGCAGCAAAGAGAGAAATAAACATTCAATGCACATATTTATATCTTAGGATGACATTCTTAGCGAGATAGCAATTATTGAGTTAACTTTTTGATGACTGCAGTTAACATGGTTAAAATCATGCTGTTTTGGGTAAGTAATTGGAGGAACATATTTTTGAATACCTTGAGGTAAAATTAGTGAATTTATCCGTCATCTCATGTTGCTATTATTTTTGTCTGCTGAAGCTTATGCATAACTAGGCAAGTTCTGAGATGATTCAAGTACAATTCGTTGATTCTTTGTTGTTTTTGAAAATAGCATTATTTAAACGGCGTTGCCAACATAAGTGTCTAAACAATTTAAACTAATTACGTTCAGCATTTAAAATTGATTTCACTACTAGCTCTGCTTGTCCAGTATTTTTTATGTCTCTTCTAATTATTCTTAACGTTGTTTAGATATATTTGAGGCCAATATATTACTTAATAGTCTATTCTATTGAATCCATTGACTTCTATATGTTAGAATTGGTTGCGCTATACAAGGTGTCCCGTATCATTATGTTAAAATTTTAGGAGTGTAAAGTAGACATGATTTCAAGTAACAAAAACGCAAAACTTGTATATACATTTTTATTTGTTTCAAAGTTACAGATCTATGAATATGATTGTCAGATCATGAAAAAAAATGTGATCCTAAAGTCAATACAAACTGATTTTATTAAAAAAAGTTCTACGATTCAATAACAGGCCTGTGATTGTTTAGGTCGCATAACAAAACGTTATCCTAAAATAAATAAACGTGTGTCGTAGTGCATACAGTAATTTCTTGGAGATCTACAAAAAAGAGTACTGGAAATTTATTTATGATAAAGAAGGTTCTTACTTATTTCGTAAGTGCTGAACTATGAATATCATACAATAAACAAATGTTCATATGCCTTACCGATTTTCTTCTCAAGAGTATGCGGACATGCATTTTGTGTGTGGCTACTGTAACGGCAGTGCACGCCAAGAAGTTATTCAATACCGACATCGGTTTCCCGATAGGCGCATTCGTTATTACAGAACATTTCTGGAAGTATACAGACAATTTCGGGAATGCGGACTGCGTGATTATCTTTTCGACCGTAGAGTAAATTTGCCAGGAGACTTAGAGGAAGAAGCAGTAGCTATTGTTACAAGGGATCCAACTCTCAGTGTACGTCGAATCGCTAGACAACTAGGAGTGCCACGAACTACAATTTGGCGAATTTTAAAACGTGAGGGCTTATATCCATATTACCATCGCAGGGGACACGGTTTGCTTGAGGCAGACCACTATGTTCGTCTAGTTTATTCTACCTGGATATTAAGGCAGTCACGGCTTCATTTTAATTTCTGCAGAACAGTCCTCTGGACAGATGAATCTACGTTCACGAGAAGTGGTGTTACAGATCTGAGAAACCTACACAGGTGGCCATCAGAAAATCCCAAAGCTATACGTCCATCTAAATTTCAATATGTATTTTTTTTTTAACGTTTGGGCGGCCCTAATCGATGACTTGTTGATTGGTCCTGTCGTTCTTCCTAGGAGGTTAATTTATAACTTTATAACTTTTTTTATTTTTAAATAAATCGGTTTGTATTGACTTTCGGATTACATTTTTTTTCATGATCTGGCAATCACATTCATAGATCTGCAACTTTGAAACAAATAAAATTGGATATACAAGTTTTCCGTTTTTGTTACTTGAAATGAAGTCTACTTTACACTCCTAAAATTTGAACATAACCATAAGGGACATCTTGTATATTATAATTATTACTTTTCTTATTACTTTCTTCTTTCCAATAAGAAAATTATTTAAACCTACGTACATTGGAGCTACAGCACGAACTTTTTCATTTAATGCATGTTTCTTTCCCTGCCTATCATAACTCCTAAATATTTGTAGTGAATTGATACACTTTAGTTTTTCATGATTTGTTTTGAAGATAAATGTTTTTGAATGTTCTTTTGTCATAATAATCACACTTGTTTTGCCATTATTTAACTTCTTGTTTCATTTATGCAATCATGAAATTTACGACGATGAATTTACAATTTGGGTATTTTCAACAAGACGGAGCCACAATCCACATATCACATGAAGCTTTAAACATGATAAGGGATTTTTTTGACAATCGTATTATTAGTCGAAATACACCCATTCCATATCAACCCAGATCTTGTGACCTTACTCTATGGGACTTCTTTTTGTGGCCGTATACAAAGATTTTTCAACAGCCAATACACGAACCTGGATGAACTATGCCACAAATATAGGAAGAAATAAATAAAATCAATGACCATGCTACTATGCTGCAAAATTTTATCAACGGTATTAGGAGAAGACATCAAAAGTGTTTTGACACAGATGGTGGGCATTTCGATTATTTATTGTTAATCTAATTTTGAAAATTCTTTCAATGGAGACTGTGGTTAAATAATAATTTAAAAAGGTCTATAACCCCTTACCACAATTATTAGTCGTATCCTAAATACGTATTTCGACAACTAAGTTGTCATCATCAGTAGGTAAAAACTACTAATTAAAGTCACACGGGGCACAATAAAGTAAGATAAACGCTTCCGCACAACTACTATACAACCCTGCAACCCTGTAAAGACTGAGTCTTTACAGGGTTGCAGTGTATAGTAGTTGTGCGGAAGCGTTTATCTTACTTTATTGTGCCCCGTGTGACTTTAATTAGTAGTTTTTACCTACTGATGATGACAACTTAGTTGTCGAAATACGTATTTAGGATACGACTAATAATTGTGGTAAGGGGTTATATACCTTTTTAAATCTAATTTTGCATTATTTTGTAGCAATCATTCCAACACAAATAAATTTCAAACAACAAACTTGCTCTTTGTGTTTATGGTTGACTGCAAAATAAAGTTATGTAGAATTTATAGTGTGGTACTGTTCACAATGTACATTTTATGACTTATCTTGAGTATGAATTAAAAAAACACCTGTTATCTGTCATTGCTTCGTGAATCCGGGCAATAATGTTATCCACTCCGGCAGGCACAGTAAAATAAACCCCTTGTTTTATCTATCCCCATAGCCGAAAATCTATTGGATTTAAGACCGGGATGGCCACGCTATTGGTCCACCTTGATCAAATAATTTATTTGGGAAACGACGTTTTAAAATTTTTTGCACTTGTAATGTAGCATGTGCAGGCGCATGGTGTTGAAAAACATTTGTTGCACGTTCTTGTAAGGAATATTCTCTAACAGACCCGACAAAGTCTGTTAGAGGATTACGGAAAAATTACAGTACTTTTCATCATTCATTATTCTTGGTAGAAAATATGGATCGATGATTTTTTTTCTTGAAATACCTATTCAAACATCGCAAATCAAATCTTTGCAGACTCTGCCACGCACAATTTAAGGATTTTCATAGTGATAATAGTAAAGGTTGTTGTTATTGAAAACTTCTTGCTGCTTGAAATAAGCTTCATCAGTAAACAAAATATTATGGAAGAAGTCACGATTGCCCTGATTTTTGTGTGCAAAAATTTACTTTAATAGGTCATCTCCGGGATACAGCATTTTAACAAACTGTATTTGGTATTTAGGCAACTAGTATCTTCGAAGACATCTATAAACAGAGGATTGGTTGTGATGCCTATTTCCTGACAACAAATGTGTACTGGTGGTAGAATTATTCTCAACATCCTGCAATAACTATTCCTCTTGTTGCCATGTAAGTTTTTGAGGTCGACTGGCATGCAAACAACGTTTTAGAGCGATATATCCCGTCTCTACACATGTAGTTCTACATTTTGGATTGTTTTGTGATCTGAATGACGACGGTTCGGAAATCATTCTTTGTACAAATGTTCGACATCACGGGCGCTATAATAACAAGAGCCTAAAACTTCTATAATATCGACGTATTCTCTATTAGTATAGTCCGCCATTTTGAATTTACGAATTATTTGAAGGTTTCAATAGTCAATATATGATACAAGTAAAATATACATAATAAGGTCAAAGTCAAGTAATTCCATGGCAACTCGAATCTACGAAATCAACACCCTCTTGCGTAATTTTGGCCTGCCGTTGGGTAGAGTGGAGGGACTCGAACACACTATTCAGTGCCGGATGTTCTATTATCAAACTTATGGCCCCTGGGGATAAATATACTTTCTATAAATACAGATTCCGCCTATGCGTGGTTTCTTATTTCAATTTTACCAGAAAATAGCTTCGCTTTCGGGATTTTAGTATTCTTCATTTTTGTTTACTGAACATTCTTAACATCACATAAAATATTTTACATACAAGCTGTAATAAAATATTTTATGTCAGCTAAATTTCAAGTTCTGGCAATTGGTTCTTATTACAATGGTTGCGTATCAAAATGCTGAAATGAGCGATATTGTGTGTGATATGCACAGTCATGCCAATGGGAATGTTTTAAAAGCACGTCGCCTTTACGCGGAAAAGTTTCCTGATGATCAGCTGCCTTCGCATGTGATGTTTCAGACGGTGTTCCAACGTTTAAGAGAAACTGGTTCATTTCTCATGATACTGGACGGCAGAGAACAGCATGTAGACTGAAGTTTGAAAAATAAATTTTGAATATTATTGACGAAAATTCCGAAACAAGTGGGTAGAAGTAGCTATCTTGTTTGGAGAACTATTCATGAGCAGCTGCTATGAACCCCACCATATTTAACTGTTGCAAGCCCTTATTATTCTGGATTATCAAGCGAGAAAGACATTTTGTGTGTGGTTTTTGAAACGCCTGAAAGGCATCGTTCGAAGCATTCTTTTATAGATGAAGGCAGTTTTAATAAACATGTAATATTCAATTTCCACAATAATCACGTTTGGTTTGATGAGAATTCTCAAGCTACACATTTGTTTAGGAATAATAGCAAATCACTTGTTAGAATTGCTAGTTTCACCAGAACGCTTATCAGGCGTAACATATCTTAATTTCTTAGATAATACTTTACCAGAATTGTTTGATGATTTATCTCTAAACCAAAGACGCAATCTATGGTTTATATAAGACGAAAGACCATCGAATTTTATGTTTGCTATTAGAGAACATGAGAATAATTTTAACAATTCTTATTTGAATAATGTATTTTCTAGAAAATTAATAGGGCGGGGGAGAGGGGGTACAATTACGTGGCCTCCAAATCTCTTGATTTAACTCCGTTGAACTTTTGTATCTGGAGTCATTTAAAATATTTAGTATACGCGAAGCACCGGTAAACGATCTTCAAGATTTGCGCCAATAAATAGAACAATGTTGCCAGATAATTTTAGGAAAAATTTTTGAAAGGAAGCAGGTTTCCTTTTAACGCAGATGTAAATACTTCTTGATATAGAAACACGGCAGTTTGAACATACTATTTAGGTGTAATAATTTTTATTGTATAATACAAAAACAGCTTAATAACCACGAAAGAAAATTTATACTGGAATTTTGATTAAATCGCTATTATTTTGAAAATAGTTTATTTGCGGAACAATGTGTATTAAGGCTTTTAACTTTATTTTCAACCATATTATATGCTCTTAAGGTTTTTAAACTTTGTTTTGTAACACCCTGTATATTACAAAATATAGTTATATATAGATATACTGGTTTATTGTAAAATGCCAAGATGGGCCAGAAAAAAGATAAATATACTTGGGGGACAAAGATCCATTTCTGCATTTTTTTTAAACATTTTTCTCCGGGTTTGTTATAAAGGAATCGATTGGTACCACCCGCGACGCTCTTGCTTCAAAATTGACTAACTTAGGTGGTTCAAAACTTTGGATCTCATACAACTTAAACTGTGGAAAGTGCACTAGCGGAGCACAGAGCATTTTCATGAAAAACGCTGACAGACGTGTTATAATGTAGATATGTGGCTTATTTTGCAAAAAACGCATTGAAAAAGCTTTATTGGTTGCTGAGATCCAGGATGATACAAACTTTTCGTTATACCAAGTATATTAGGGTAACGCACTAATTTGGTCACCCTAATAAACTTTATTCGAGCAGTTTCAAACGGTTTCTGTTATTTTGACAATCAATTTTAATGAAGCCGGGTGGAAATCTTAAATCGCGATCAAAACGATCAGAATCCGTTTTTCGATTAAAGTTTATGTATTGAACTGTATCTTGTATACAAAACAGTTTTTGTAATGTCTGTGCAGAATTTAATGTTCATCGGCATATCACACATAATATAATACGTTTAATAGTTAAAGCATATTACCTCTAACGTTGCGACGGTCATGTTTTTTTTAAATGGTTAGTGACAGTGACCGTAATCTGTCACAAACGTATAATTTTGATAGTTTGGTTATGTCATGTAAATGTGTGTGTAATACTTAATTATTTAGTTTTTGAGAAAATATTTATTACAATACTCCAAATTAAAAGAAAATAATACTAAAGCCAGTTGTTGAGAATGTTGACCATTATTTTGAAGACAAAGTTGAACTCTACGCTTCATGCTTTCAAATCCATTTATTAACATTTCTTGGGTTATGAAATACGGCAGACTATGTGCCCCACACTGTTAAATTTAATAATACACATAAGGTGTATTAGATAAAAATGTAGATTTTACAAAATTAGGGCAACTTTACCAATACTGAAGATCCATTGTACAGATACAAAGAGCACTTTAACTATGCAAATATAACATCTCTCAACGTCGAACAATCCTTCTCAGTATATAAACAAATTATTATTAAATTTGACAGTGTGGGCACATAGTCTGCCGTCTTTAGTTATGTCAGTACAAGAATTCATAATAGCATTACAAAGCTCTTCGATTGTGTGATGTTTGGTCTTGAAAATGGTATTTTTTAAATATGAAAAAATAAAATAGTCTAAAATTGTCAAATCTTGAGATTTTGGAGGAAAATTAATAATCCTTGTATCGAAAAATTCTTGCAAAGAAGCTATTGTTTCTCGTGATTTGTGCGTTGGTGCATTATTATCTTGCTGGAAATATCATTGCGTAAGTTCATTATCATTAAGTTTATTAATAAACGGCTCTAATAATTCATTTCGATATTTTTCAGTAATTGTGGTTTGATTAAAAAATGTACGCCCAATAATTCGCCTTCTTGAAACTGCTAGCCAGACGCTTATTTTTTGTGGATGTAGCGTAGTCTCCACAAATTCATGAGGGTTTTCTGCAGACCAAATTCTCATATTTTGCTTATTTAAATATCCTGAATGATGGAACCAAGCCTCATCGGAAAAGAAGTATTTGTCGAGAATGTCATTATTATTCATGTTATTCAAAAACCATAGACAACTTCGTGTTCTCGTAACAAAATCTACCTGTTTGAGTTCCGAAACTGCTTGAATTTTATATGGAAACAACTAACTCGTTTTTTAAAATAGTATGACATTTTCTCACTGACAAATGAACCTGTGATAGTTTTGCGATTGATTTTTTGGGTGAGTTGTCCATTTGATGTCGAATATCCTCAATGCAATTTGCTGTTCGTTTTCTGGTGTTCCACCGCCAGGTTTATTACCTGTTATTGCCCCTGTTTCACGAAGTTTAATAACTAGCTACAATATGTTTTTGCAGTTGTGCGTAAGTAACTGGCAGATTACGATACTGTTGCTGGAAATCTTGTAAGATCTGATTAGTGGAATAATCCCAATCTCCATTTTATAATTTTTGGCTAGTTCTATAGTAACTTTGAATTATAAATATTTTATTTGTAACTCTAACATTATAATAAAATAATTAAAGAAATATAAGCGTTTATAATTTGAATTTATGTATGACAACTGCCAGAATTTGAAGTTTTATAAAGTTTCGCATGCACCAATCTTTGATTACTTAATTACTTATAAAACAGCCTACTATAATAAGGAAAGTTTTTGAAGGCACGTTATTTTCGTCTAAAAATTATAAATTAAGACAAGTTTTGTTCTTATTATTATTTGTCTCAGAATACATCTACCAAATAAAATAAAATTGTACATATTTAATAAATAAAAAAATTAAAATTTGTTATTTAGTGTAATTGAATGAGATTACAACTTGACGTTTTCCGCGTAATTTCGTAATTACTTGGGTAAAATATGTCTTCCATGCAGGGGTCAACGTGGAATAACAATCGACTAGTGTTAGCGTTTTTCAAAATAAATTTAAATATTAAGACCAAAAAATTTCAAAGAATTATAGAATTGAATAGCCAAAGAGTTAATTATTACACCATAAATAATCCAGAATTGATTTAGATATTTAAATGATCAGTTATGGTATTGTAATGGTTAATTCAGAATCGAATTTGACTGATAAATTTAATTTTACCACTATCAGTTTTAATTTTAGTCCAATTCCTTGAGCTTTTGAATAAATGTAACTGAAACTAAATTGCTATCATAAAGTCATTTTAATAGATATGCAATTTGCTGTGACATTAGTACGTATCAATCTGTTACCATAATTTGTTAATCATATTAGCATACTCTAACGGATACAAATGACATATTCCACGCCAACAGTTTTCTCTTTTTTTTTGCGAGCTCGTTAGTTCGTCGTAATCTGCCATTACGTTTACTGAACGAACGAATGACTGAAAAAAGTTGAAAATAAACGCTTTCAAAAAAGAACGATCAGAAAAAAGTTCATTACGGTTTCGCAATATGAAACTCGCACTGTCTGACAGTTCATTTATATCAATCATATGCATGTGACGTGACAGAAACAGCGACAGTATTGCTAATAACGCACTGAAAACCGTCCTTTATATTAGTCGTTTGTACCAACCACCCTCTAAAGAGTTTCGCTATTGCTTATTTGCACGATATAATGGTAAATTCTTTTTACTTTAAAATCAAATACTGGTCTTCATATATATATATATATATATATATATATATATATATATATATATATATATATATAAATATATTTAGTGTTTATAAGAATTTAATTTTCTTATTTATTTTATTGGCCGTGTCTTAATATTAAAATAATAGACTTTTTTATTGGTTTAGCGACCTTTAATGACTATTAATGTTGTCTTCTACGACGTTTCGACTCTTATTATTATTGAGTCTTTTTCAAGTAACTAGAAACAAAAATTAATACAATGAAAAGTAAGAAAATATGTTTGAATTTGTGTGAGTGCATTAACAATTAAAATTAAAAT
Organism: Melolontha melolontha; assembly: GCA_935421215.2. Lineage (NCBI taxonomy): Eukaryota > Metazoa > Arthropoda > Insecta > Coleoptera > Scarabaeidae > Melolontha > Melolontha melolontha. Next base: position 70,553,080 of record OW285242.1, on the reverse strand, counting down.
TAAATTAATAATAAGTAAGGAAAAGTTAAAATTTGTATGAATGAATTAAAAAAATTTTTAAATTAAATTAATAATAAAGTAATAATAAAGTAAGGAAACATTGAATGACATAAAACTCACCGATTTGTTTTGTTTTAACACTCATATTGTGCACATGTGTCGTCGGAAATTGTCCGAGCCCTTTTTCAGGGAAACGACCGCGCCGCTTCGAATATTTTTTTTGACTGTGTCTTTTGTTTGGAGAAGTGGAATTTCTTATTCTCTTTTAAAAATAGCAAAATAGTCAGGAAATGTGTTAAGGAATATATAGTATATGTATTTACAAATGGGAAACAATAAAATTACTTACTTTATCATCGAACATATTGGTGAGTTTTTTATCATTAAACAAAATGTTTGTTAATTTAACTTTTAGAAAAGTAGGTGTTAGTTTGTTGGTTTTGCATGCAACTAAAAATATTCTACGGTTTTTCATTCTTGCTATTTTATTCTCTAATTTAGTTATTTTCTTAGTTCTCGTGTATGTTTCTTGTCCAAGGTGTTTCTTTATTTTGGCGTAACTCCATTTTTCTTGTTTTATTACCATATTTTCAACCATGGTTTTCAATATTTAGTGTTTATAAGAATTTAATTTTCTTATTTATTTTATTGGCCGTGTCTTAATATTAAAATAATAGACTTTTTTATTGGTTTAGAGACCTTTAATGACTATTAATGTTTTCTTCTACGACGTTTCGACTCTTATTATTATTGAGTCTTTTTCAAGTAACTAGAAACAAAAATTAATACAATGAAAAGTAAGAAAATATGTTTGAATTTGTGTGAGTGCATTAACAATTAAAATTAAAATTAATTAAAAATTAAAATTTATATATATATATATATATATATATATATATATACGTATATATATATATGTATATATATATATATATATATATATATATATATATATATATAACAATTAAAATTAAAATTAATTAAAAATTAAAATTTATATATATATATATATATATATACGTATATATATATATGTATATATATATATATATATATATATATATATATATATGTAGTTTCACTGTTAATAAAAACAGAATTTGGGTCAATGTATTAAGTAAAATAACTTATTGCTACGTAACATTTCGAAACTATATTTGTTTCTTCATCAGACCTGATAAAACATTTACAAATTAGCCATATACAGTAAGATATGGAAATGTACTTACATTAGCAATTGAGCAATTCCAAAGGATTTAATAGAATGAATATACTAATTTAATGCATTGTATATCTTTGTATATTTAGAAAAACTAAATAATTTTTTGATGGCTAAATTTTCTAAAGCAATTCTTTTATAAAGGTTGCTTTCATTGAATAAGCAATAATAATAAGTGAAAATTACCTTTATAAAAGAATTACTTTAGAAATTACAAAAATTACAAACAATCTGAATACCAAAGAACGCACATCTACGTTTACTAATGCTTACAATAACCTCATAAAGTATATTAAAATTAAATTATTGTGACATTTTATAAACATTTTCTTTTTTATATTTTCTGGCCGATTTTTTTTGTGTATAGTCCTCATATTTAATTCTTTCCTAAATGTTACATAATTACATAAATATATACATATTTTTTTTACCACATCTGGTTTTTATATCTTTTATCGCTTCACGACTCCATTTTCGAAGGTAAGCATTTTCGGTTTAAAGCACTATCGTGTCCACAGAGTGCCTTGATTTCGAACCTTTACAATGTAAAATTGTGCGTTTTTCTTAATTCCTATGAAACATGTTTAATACTTCAAAGTATAATAATGATGCCTTTATCAAGAATAAAGGCATCATTGCCGAAACATGTAGGGTTGTTTTAAATATATATACTTTGAAGTAAAGCCAGACCTTTAATCGCCAACTGATTGAATTTACCATATATATATATATATATATATATATATATTTAAACTCACAAGAATTATCGATCGTACTATATTAGCTAATAGTAAATTCAAAACGGGAAAGTGGTCTGTCAATTAAACCTCATTTATTTTCAATCTCTTTATATTTCGCAACGAATTAGTTTCTTCTTAAGGAGATGCTACAAGACTAATGGAAACAAGACATTCAATAAATGTTATGGTTTTCATATAATTAGTTAAAATTACAATAAGATGTTAAATTTTATACATTTAAGTTTAGATTTTATGTGAAGGCAAATTACAGATCCCTACTATACATTGTTAAATTATAATATATACTGTTTAGATTTTTTATGTCATTACTGTATTAAATTAAAATTTATATCTATCAAAGATGTTTAATTTCCTTAAAAATTTCCTTTTTTAGCAGTTCTATTTTTGGTAATTAATTTAAAAATTGTCCTTAATTATTTGTCTTTTTCAGTAATTGTATTTTTTTTCAATTTATTGGTAACACGTTGATCCTTCGTTGGCTCAGACAAGTTCCTCATGATTACTTTATTTATACTGCTCAAAAAAATTAGCGGATATCTCTTAACAATGACAAAAATAATAATTGGGACTTAAGTAACACCGGAAAAAGTTTCGCCGAATTTTGTTTAGTGGCGAGTCAAGATTCAGTGTGCACCCAGATAACAGACGTGTTTTGATTTGGCGTGAACCAGGGAGACAAAATACCCTTCAATTTGTCCGTGAAAGGCCCCAGTATAATGGTGGCTGTGCAATGGTGTGGACCGGAATGTCAAGCCATGTCCGAGGAGATTATACGACTTATTAAATTTTTTTTTTTATAACAATTACCAAAACTATACTTCTGTTACGTCTGTAATTTACTGTACTTATTCCTACACAAAAAATTTTATTTTCTCAAAATGCTAATAAAGGATAAAATGAAACTAAATGACAATGTTTATTTTTTGCCTATACTTAGTCAAATAAATAATTTAAGTATTCTTATCATTAATACGCTATTTATTTTAATATTTACAACTATTTTAACCAAAATAATAAATATCCGCCAATTCTTTTGATATTCTGGTAATTTTTGACAATTTCATTTACTAATACTGTTACGCTTCGCATATAAGAATATTTTAATTTATTTTTAAATAATATGTTTCTTCTTTAAATATCTCGATTTAAAATATTTAACTTCATACATTTTTCTGTAAATATTCGTTTGCAAAGAGAAAGCATTTCTTTTGTTATATCTCTAACCGAGAGACCCTTGGTCTACTACCTGACCGTCAACAACTCTAACGTTCACGGGGAATTTCTATATACATTTCATTAAATTGCTTTAATTTAATTACACATCCCCTATGGTGTTTCATATCATTTGAAAGCTTGTTTCACAGGGGATATTTTAATAATATTTATGCCATCGATAGAACACCTCTTCAGGTCGCGCTTCTTATTATTTATTATTTTAGATATCAACCCTCCCTTCGACTTAGGTCATAAAACAGACCTTTTTCTAAACCAGTGTTCTCTCGACACAAACTATCAGTCCTTCTTCTCGTTAGAACCCTTGTAAGATCCACATCTTACCCGCCGTACTGGTCAAGTACTGGCACGATGCACGTGCCCCTTACATCTCAGCGCAATTAGAAGGTAATCTTGTATTGGTCAATATATATTATTCTTTTAAGCGAATCCATATTAATTGACATTGATTTATTTAATTGATATCTTGTTCCTCCAGCCGAACATCGCCCTACATATACTTGTCCGTATATCTTCGCAGACCACGTGGCCAACCATCTTCGCCACTCAAAGGAAACTCTGTATTGTTCGATACAGAGATTATTTTATATTAATCGTAATTAATTAACATTTAATTTACTGCTCAATTTAACGTTCGTTTTCAGTGTATTTTGTGTTAATTTTCAATTACTTATTTACCGCTCCTCCTGTATATATTACTTTTGTTTAATTACTTTTAAATATACCAAGTTCAATTTCTTTCTTATGTACAAATAAATACAAACTTTAAGGACAACGCTCCTGTGTTTTATTTAGTATGTAAGTTGTTGTATATTTATTTAAATTAACCATTATCACACACGTCCTGGCCCTTTGATGAAACTTCACCAGTAGCACAAATTATTTATTACAGAATAATTTCATTATTATTAGCACGGCAGCCACACCCGATAACCGGCAAAGCCCCCGTTTGTAATAATACATTATTATATTAATGCACTGAATTGTATTTCTTCTTTACGGTTACTTTATTGCCTCTAGTTGCATTTTATGGTAATAGTTTGTTATTATTGACAATAATTTGTTAACATTTTTTTTGTAATTTGACTGCTTCTTTCGTTGCTAAAATAACTTTGATCAGAAATTACTTTTTCTTTTGGTATCCTTGTTTATAGTTTTATGAATTAAGAAACAATAATCGTTTTTTATAATTTAGTTAATATATATAATCTCAGTTTTGTATAACGACAAAGAAAAAAAGGGGTGAAAGATAAATATGAGTAATACCTTCATACAAAAAATCGCGGTCCATGTAGTAACTAGCAAATGATTTCCCTTTATTCGAGTCCGACCCTGTTGCAGTTAATTTTCCGGGCGGCAGTACGGACTTCCACCAGTACCATCACAAATTAATATATATATATATATATATATATATATATATATATATATAGTAAAAATTATTTCAACGGGTAAGCGGTCTGTCAAATAAAAACTCATTTATTTCATAACGATTTGCTACTTCTTCAGGAGTTCAATGACAGAGTTAATATTTAGCAAAGACGCCACTAAACATGTTAAAATTAATCGTCTACATTAAAACATTAAATTAACAAGATGTTAGTTTCTTATCGACCTTTTAAAAACAAACATGTATTTGTTCACAATTAATACACATTATAGATAAACCACCGGTTCCTCAGTTACCAAAAAAAAATTGGCATTGTAACATTTTGTTTATTGCGTTGCTTCCGAGATAATCTTAGGTTATTCCTCTCTCAGACGTACTCAGATTGTGTTAACATAAACGTCTACTTAGTTCTGTCACTGAAATGGAATATACCCCGCCTAATTACAGCGAGCCGATATCTGCTCAAGTTATTGTCTTATCTGAAGTGGGTCTAAACGCTTTATTTTATGATGATCACTTCAATCAACTCGGGAGTTGGCCATATTAATGGATTATTAACCAATCGACCATAATACGACATTTGCATTCCTTGGACAACGTTAAGAAACTGAGTTCGCATGTTTTGAGCGAGAAACAATTAGAATCAGCGTGTAAATACTTGTGCTTCTTTGCTAGCTCGTTAATATTTAGCTCGCCAACAACATTGACGGTTTTTGTTGCACTTTATTACTGGTGAAAAAAAAATTATGCTTTCATGGTAACATCAAGAACAAAGAGGATTAACTTAGCCGTAACAAAAAGGCAACACCTCGAGGGAATACATCGTATACCATGAATTGCTTCTGATAAATGTAACTATTGCTGGTGAGATTTATTGTCAACTACTCCGTTGGCTTGTGGCCGCAACTCAATAAAAAAGACTAGGCAGATGTTATCAAGCCATTTTTCAGCACGATAACGCTCGCCCTCATACCGCTAATATTACAAAAGCGGTTATTCAAGAAGACAGTTGGGAAGTCATTGCATATCGGCCTTTTTCTCCTGATCTCGTTTTGTAGGATTTCTACCTCTTTCTCTCTCTTTCATGCACCCTTCGAGACGTCGAATAACAATGTCGTCATACAAAATCGGCTTAACAACATTTTCACTTCCAGATCATCGAATTTCTCAGGTATAGAATCGAAAAATTTCTAGATCGTTGGGAGGTAATCGTAAATAATGGAAAGAATAATGGAAACCCTACGAACTAATGCATCAACTCAATATATATTATAGGGTGCCCATTAGATATATGAAAAGTGTAAAGTTGTGATTTCTTTGCTCCTCGTCCATTTTCGTAAAATTTAGGTAAAAAATTGTATTAAAAAAATGGGAATGGGTAGTGGAAAAAAAACCTTGGTTTTTAATTAAAGTTTATAAAATATACTTTAAAATGTTAGATCGCTTTAACTGTCCGTAACTCCTATAATATTGAATTTGTCGTTGATGGTCTAGAGTCAAATTTTATTCAGCATAACTAAACGAGCATTTCGTTCTCTGGAAGTTTTGGTATACAGATGGAATTTAATGCTGTTTTGGTTCAAAAAACTTATCTTAGGAAAAAAATTTCACTTTTCTTTTAAATTAATCTTTTGCAATTTTTAAAGGCCGGAAAACCTATTTGAAAAGCCTATTTTGTAAATAATCGAATATAGATTTATTTCAAAAATATGTATTTCAAAATATTAATTTTTAAGGTGTGTAGCCAGTCTCAAAGTTAGAAAAACACTTTATTATTAAGTAAACATAATTTGAAATCGTATATATTTTTGAAATGAATTTATTTGGTTTTTATTTGATGAAGATCCATAACTTAAAATAGAAATAAAACTAATGGTTAAAATCTTCACTTTTTAATACGTAATCGTAAAACTACAATTGTTTCGCTAGCACAGTGGCTTCATTAGGTACTCACAGCTAAAGAGCACGTCAGTGTAAGCCCCTGATGAAGCCACTGTGCTGGCGAAATGATTGTCGTTTTACGATTTCGTATTAAAAAAGTGAAGATTAACCATATAAATTTTTTGATATTTTATTATTTATAAGGTATTTTTTACATAAAAATATACTGGAATTCTTTTTTTAAATTATTTTCTCCAGCTTTTTCATAATTTTTAGTTAAATATTCAATGAATTTTGTTTTAGAATAGCTTTGCATTGATACCTATGTTGGTCCAACGCATAAAGGATATACTGTTTCTGTTGTTACTGATGTGTTAGAACGATTTTAAATCGAGTCATTAATACTATTCCATGCTCTGCTTGAACATTAACAACTAACAAATTTATAATAATTGCTTTCGGAGCATTGTAGTTCTCGTCTCCTTCCCATGTCCCTGGATCGGTAGTCAAAAAGTTCTTGCTTATGCCTGTGATTTCTTGATTTAGTATTATATAAAATATAAAATATGTGTTTTTACTAACGATATCGCACAATTCTGATGACATGATTTTATTTACTGGCAAATTTATTCTTTGTGACTTGTCCGGGTGTCCATCAACAAGTTTTGTATAATTTTTCTCTCAAAATTCATAATAAAAAAACGACAAAATAATGTTTGCTTCATTTAGATACCACAGTTGTCTTCTGAACTTCCGTTGTGCTGCTTCGGCAACATCCTTATCTATTTATTTATACTGTTCCAGCTCCTTCAATAGTTCCAAGTCATTCGAAGGTGCTCTTCTTGGCAATTGGTATTTAAATCAGTACCTCAAATATACACGAATAATAAAAACAATTAATCTGTGTAGTTCTTTTAATAGTTTATCTGAAATTTTTTACCTAAAACTGCTTTCTAAGCATGAAAATTTGTATTGAATATATATTTTTTTTCGTTTACCTGACTCGACTGACAGCACCAGCTCTAACAATTTTATATCCTGGAATATCCAAGAAATAGCAAACTTAACACAAAAGCATTTTTAGTAATATAAAATATTATTAAAAATCTGGTGTGAAGAACACAATACAAATTTATTACTAATATTTTTGTGAACGTATCTGAACATATCCCTCCCCAGAGACGCAGATACGTATTTCATCTTTCTACAGATTAATCAGTACGCCCCTGCTGAAGAAGGATATATTCAGACACATTCACAAAAAAAAACAACTTCGTTACCTCACAGATATTATTAACTGAAGTATTTACGCCTTGTCCACATAATAACTGCCGAACTAGCAAAGTGTTTCCCATCAGATGGCACTGCCGTATCTCTGGAAACTGTATTTATAGTACCTGCACGTCTCCTTACAGGATAACCGCAAGCGTAATGTAGCACAATAATTTGAAACATACATGAGTGGGTAAAACCTCACCAGTTTTGTATAATACAAAGGTATTGCTCATATGCAGCGCTAAATGTACTTCTACGCTGTCTAAACAATTTCTGTGGGATAGCGAAGTCGTTCATTTTTGTGAATGTGTCTGAATATATCCTTCTTCAGCATGGGCGTACTAATGAATCTGTAGAAAGATAAAATACATATTGCTATGAACAGTGGCTTGAAGATTTAGCACGCCACCATACACAACTAGTTTTCCCAACTAGGTTTCTCAGCCGGTGAATTTTCAATTATGAGACTTCTAACTTCTCGGGTTCCAATAAAGAAGCACGTGACGTAAAGTAATTTGGACGCCAGTGAAATGTTCACAAACTTTTTATTTACTTATATTATATAAGTTACTTAGCAATATTGGAGTTATTACACTAAATGAAACGCAGGATAAAATTTAAACTGAATATTTAATACAAAAATAAAAAAAGAAAAAAAAATCTATCTTTACAAAGTATAAAGATGCTGTACTATACAATAATACATGAGGTAAAAACATTCATTTTAAAATTGACAGCTAAATGAATGGAAAGCATCTTCTTTATTGACTCCGATCAAACTTAACTAAAATAATCAAACTTTATATTAAATTCTTCAAAGAAAACCACACTGTATATAAACTTACAGATACTGAACCACGAACAAAATTTACATGTGTGCAAAACGACACACAAAAAAAAAACTGAACTCAATCGAACAAAATTTATCTCTATAAAAAAATATAACGAAGACTCTTAATATCAGCTAAATTATCTATATTCTTAATATTTAAAACAATTATCTACAACTGTATATAAAAAAAACACTGTATATAAACTTACAGATACTGAACCACGAACAAAATTTACATGTGTGCAAAACGACACACAAAAAAAAAACTGAACTCAATCGAACAAAATTTATCTCTATAAAAAAATATAACGAAGACTCTTAATATCAGCTAAATTATCTATATTCTTAATATTTAAAACAATTATCTACAATCTTTAATATAAATTTATATATGACGTCATAATATCTTAATATTACTTACAAAAAAATGTGGAGACACTTTTACGAGAAACGGTTGCTTAATTAAATTTTATCATCAAAATACAAGAATAAATATATCTAAAAATATCAGGAATTAAATATCAAAATACCATCAACTGTAGAACACTTTCAAAATCAACCCGAACTAATTTAATTATATATATATATATATATATATATATATAAATATAATATTTTCGTGACCTTGGTATGATAAAGTAAACTTAATAAGTCGGCGATTAAAGGTCTGGTTCATTACTTCAAAGTATATATATTTAAAACAAATTAAATTTATATTTTTTATCCCCTTGACAAAGGCATCATTGCCGAAACATGTAGGGTTGTTTTAAAGGTCTTGTTCATTACTTCAAAGTATATATATTTAAAACAACCCTACATGTTTCGGCAATGATGCCTTTGTCAAGGGGATAAAAAATATAAATTTAATTTGTTTTAAATATATATACTTTGAAGTAATGAACAAGACCTTTAATCGCCGACTTATTAAGTTTACCTTATATATATTTCAAAGAACACAACCATCTCGTTTAATAGCTGATCTAGGTCTCTCTTCATTTACCTTGGCCTCTCAAAGAGACCGACCTCGGGTATACCATTTTTTCTCACACGTTAAATTTAAAACATTTTCAAAATATACAAGTCATCCCACAAAATATGTACATTTTTATTTTAAATATTTAAATTATTTTTAATTAAAAATCCATAGCAAAATGTATCTGTGTCTCTGGGGAGGGATATGTTCGGAAACGTTCACAAAAATATTAATAGTGAACCTGTATTTGTGTTCTTCACACCAGATTTTTAATAATATTTTATATTATTAAAAATGCTTTTGTATTATGTTTGCTATTTCTTGGAGAAGTAATTCCAGGATATAAAATTGTTAAAGCTGGTGCTGTCACTCGAGGCAAGTGAACGCGAAAAAATATACTGTAGTATCTAAATGAAGCAAACATTACTTTGTCGTTTTTTGATTATGAAGTTAGCATTAAAATTAAGAGGAAAATGGTACAAAACTTGTTGATGGACACCCGAACAAGCCACAAAGAATAAATTTGCCAGTAAATAAAATCATGTCATCAGAATTATGCGATTTTGTTAGTAAGAACACATATTTTATATTTCATACAATACTAAATCAAGAAATCACTGGCATAAGCAAGAATTTTTTGACAACCGATCCAGCGACATGGGAAGAAGACGAGAACTACAATGCTCCGAAAGCAATTATTAAAAATTTGTTCAACCAGAGCATGGAGTAGCTTTAATGACTCGATTTAATATCGTTCTAACGCATCAGCAACAACAGAAACAGTATGTCCTTCATACGTTGGACCAACATTATAAGTATCAATTCAAAGCTATTCTAAAACAAAATTCATTGAATATTTGATTAAAAATTATGGAAAAGCTCGAGAAAATAATTTAAAAAAAGAATTCTCTTATATTTTTGTGTAAAAAATACCTTATAAATAATAAAATATAAAAAAAATATATATGGTTACTTTTTTAATACGAAATCATAAAACCGCAATTATTTCGCCAGCACAGTGGCTTCATCAGAGGCTTACACTAACGTGATCTTTAGCTGTGAGCTAATGAAGCCACTGTGCTGGCGAAACAATTGTCGTAACCATTAGTTTTATTTTTATTTTAAATTATCGATCTTCATCAAGTACAGATACGTTCACAAAAATATTAGTAATGAACTTTTATTGTGTTCTTCACACCAGTTTTTTAATAATATTTTATATTATTAAAAATGCTTTTGTATTATACAAAACTGGTGAGGTTTTACCCACTCATGTATGTTTCAAATTATTCTGTACACATAGCAAACTTAGTTTAAGAAATTCAATGTAGTCGAGTTTGCTACCATCAACCTTATTTTAAATTTGGTTCTTAATAAAATTTATCAATACCCGGCACCTAGTTAGGCAAACAGCGGCGTCAGTGCGTTGAGTTTACTGAAATAAAAGTGCGCGTTATTTAGAAAAATGCTTTCAATTCGAATTACATCTATTCGTGAATACGTCTATAAACAACTTCACAGTATGATAGCTGTTCACGTATTCATGTACTACATACAGATAGCACACAAAGTGCTGGTAAAGTGAGTCTCCCGAACCTATCGCTGGTCCACGCCTCTGTGAGCCGATCGAGCATGCTGGTCTTTGTTGATCAATTACATTCGAATATTTTCTTGAAAATTAGCTGAATCTGTTATACCAGACTCAAAGCTATTATGATCTAGTTATGCATGTTGAACGAAATCTTTCCAACAACGAAATATTCAAAGATATTCTAAAACAAAGTTCATTGAATATTTGACTAAAAATTACGAAAAAGCTCGAGAAAATAATTAAAAAAAATGATTCCGTTACATTTTGGTGTGTAAAAAATACATTATAAAGAATTAAATATCGACAAAATATGTATATGATTTAAAATTATGTTTTTGTAATAATAAAGTCAAAATATGAAAAATTATAATCTAATTGTGGCCATGTTGACCAAAATCTTTCCAACAACGAAATATTCAAAGCTATTCTAAAAAAAGTTCATTGAATATTTGACGAAAAATTACGAAAAAACTCGAGAAAATAATAAAAAAAATGATTCCGTTACATTTTGTGTGTAAAAAATTATAAACTCAAAATTTAAAAAATTATTATTTTTGTAATTTTGAAACTGACTACACACCTTAAAAATTAATATTATGAAATATTTTTTTTACTTACTTACTTAATCCTAAAGCCTTTAACCCGTTGCAGGTGTAAGGTCGTACGGAGCCGACTCAGGCCTTCAGTTTCTTTTTACGTATCTCTTTCCATATTCGTTTCTGTCGCAAAAAAATTTATTTGAAGAAAAAAGTCATGCAAATTTTCTTAAAACATTTTTTTAATGCATCAGTTTTTTGACCAAAACAGCATTAATTTTTATGTGTAAACCAATACTTTCGGAGAGCGAAATGTTCGTCTAGTTATGCTGCATAAAAGTTGGCTCTAGATCGTCAACGACAAATTTAATATTATATGAGTTACGGACAGTTAAAGCGATCTACCGTTTGGAAGTCTATTTTGTAAACTTTAATTAAAAACCGGCTGGGTTTTCTCCACTGTACATTCCTATTTTTTTAAATTTTATAATAATAATTTTTTTCTGCCTAAATTTTAAGAAATTGAAGGGAAAGCAAAAAATCACAACATTGCACATATGGGAAGTCTAATATACTCGTACAAATCAATTGCATTTTAGCGAAGTAATTTGAATGAAATAATTCCTCTCTATATTTTATGACGCTATTTATTCTAATTTCTTACCTAATGAAAAAGCGGTGGTCCGGCAAACCAATGGACGTAGGTTAGAATCCTGCTTAAGGGCGAATTTCCTTCGGTAAAAAATTCGTATAATTAGCATCGTAAAATGTAGAAAGCAATTATTTCATTCACATTACTTCGCGAAAATGCAATTGTTTGTACAATTTGCCGACTATGGGCAGCAATATTAATATCTGTTTCTTAACGCGATTTAAGACTTTCTCGACGATTCGAATCATCAGTCCTGAATAGTTTAATGGTAAAAGCAGTGGTCCAGTAAACCAATAGACGTAGGTTCGACTTCTGCTTCAGGGTGAATTTTTTTTCGGTAAAAAATTTGAATAATTAGCATCGTAAAATGTAGAAAGCAATTATTTCATTAATACACTCGTACTTCAAATTTTTTTAACTCACGTTATAAAATGTAGGCACCATTTCTCCTTATACAAATTATAATTCAACGTGAGTACGGAAACTGCATTATTTAGTACGCTTGGGTTCAAAATTAACCTAATCCATAAAATAGAATGTAAACATTATCGTTAATTCTATGGATATCGTTAGCTAGTAAAAGACAGTCCTTTGTGCTGAATAACAGCCGTAGCAATAAACGTGTTGCGGCTATAGTTAAATCTGCATAAAACTATACATAACGAGTACTACATATTCATGATCTATCTTCTTAGGATCGTATCTTTTAATTTGCCCGTAAAAAGTGATTTAGTAATTGAAGAGAGAAGCCTGTAGAAGGGATCGACTTATAAATGCAATTCCAGCGACCTAATTTACCCTGCGATCTATGATAAAAAAGTTATTAACGTTTGGAATTATAAATTTAATAGTTGCGCGTCGTTATCAATTTTATGGTGGAAATTTACGACGGACGTATAAAACGGAAGAAACCGCAGAATTCTGATGTTTAATCTAGTTTGTTATACGGGCTACAAAATACGCAACGGAAATTATTATTTTCCTATCGATCATTATTGGCGCCATATATAAGAATATAGCTTTTGTTATTTATTGTCTTTTACGATTTGACGGCCAATTTAATATCGCACTCTCTTACTTAAAGAATTATTAATCTTTTATGGTGCAATTCTAAAGGAGAAGCAATAGATAGGATAATTTTAATAACCGAACCCATTAAATACAGTTTTAGAAAAAAATTCTGCGACTCTATAAGTTTATTCTGTTTATGATAATCGACAATAATTCAGTAATGAGTATTTTGCTTCAAAAGCAGGTCTTTTTATATGTGCATAGTCTTAATAGGTTAACTGCCAACCATTTTTTTTAATTTTGCCTAAAACGCTGAACTTAAAAACATCTTCCTTTGCATGCATATAAAGATGTTTTGTATTCATATCTGAAATTTTTCTTTCGCCAAGATTTAGGACGAAAAACAAGATTGGTTATAAGGACCGCCGCGGCGTATCGGGCGTAAATAAGCCGCAATCGCCAAGCGATCACGTGCTAGGGGCCATCTTTACAAGTTTAGACTAGCATACGATACACGCTTTGAAGTTATCTGTTGACTTATTAGTTTGTTGTAGTAAGGATTGAAGTGCCTGAGTTGTGAATAACATTTCTTACAAATTGTTATGGAATAATCGGACTATGAAAATACTTGGATGGCAATGAATGGTAAGTTTATCGCATAGAAACATATATACATTTAATTTTTTTCGACGTAGCCATAAAAGTTGCCCAGGCTATTCAATTAAGTTTACGTAATGAATTTCATTACCACACCAGTGTAGTAATAAGGTTCACTGTTTTGATGCAGTTTTCCAGATACAGCTCCGAAATCTTACCATCGAACCAAATGTAATCCCAAAATTAACCCTATCCTCCACGCGGAATCGAGTCTTTTTGTTTTTTACAAAAATTAAAATCGCCTAAGTTAATTAGTTCAACACAGCTACAGTGAAGAATTCTCAGGATCAACGTCTAAGGCCGACACATCAGCGAAGGGACGCAAAGCAGGTAGAAACGGTCAACTTCGAGCTACACCGACGTCGCACGCCTTTCTTGCCCATCGTCGACCTACGAGACCGGGAACACTCAACAGTAACCGGTGGAAAATGGGTGGAAGCCGCCATCGAAAATCCAAGAACCGACGCCCAATGTCAACAGCAAGATCGCCGCTACATTGTGAATAGTGCGCGAACTGATATTTCACGCGTGTATTACTAATGATATTAATTTAATTAAGTTAGGTAGATATGTAATGATTGATTAGGGCCTATTCACCTTTTCCGTTTCGATATTACATCAACTACACTGTATTGTATCGCGACTAACACATCAGTGACTTTCTAATCAGATCAGTTTTTTTTGATTTATTTAATTAATCGAGCTATGAGCACAAGCGTCCATCTTTTTTCAATTGGGCGCCCCCACGTGGTCAAATACACATACAACATACACCTCAAATTGCGTTCTCGTAACCGTCTGAACTTTCCGAGGGGAACTAAAGAGAAATAATCAGTTTATCTTTTTATACTAGTATTTCATAATATCTGATGTTATATCTCCTTTTATTTTGAAAATAAATTATTACTATTATTTAAATTTACAGCAGGAAAATTCGTCAATTAACAAAAATACGTACAATTCTATAATTTAACGCAGCATGTAAAATTTGTTGAAAAATATATTTTTCGTATACAACGATATTTAAATCTTTTTTTAAATTGTGAATTTCCAAAAAGCTTTTTCTTGTTAAGGAAATAACCGTCTGGCTTGCAAACATTAAAATCTACAAAGAGGCCTTTAATTAAACGGTGCGGCAGTCTTCAACGGCTTTAGCGCGGTCCAATTTAGCCGCAAAATTGCCACAATAAGACATACCTCCGCAGTACAACAAGTCGACAATTACTCTACTCGCCTGGATTTATTTGTACCACGGGACGTCAGAATCCATGTAGAGCAGGAGCGAATAAAAGGGAGAATATCGGGTCTGTCTGTCGGTTTGTTCTATGTATCCATAAACACACACACTAACCTGCTCGCCAAAGCGTACAATCTGAATTTGAGAGTCTTCTCTGGTATAGTATTATGGGTATCCGTCTGTTACTCAAGCATTAACCGCGCTGGTGATGGATAACGTGTTGGTTTCGGTCTGGGTCTAGTCGGAGTGAAAATACCGTCTCTATTCGAACCTAACTCATTTCTTAAAGTAATATGCGAAATTCTTTCCTAAAATTATTTTGATTTTAATTCCGAGCGCTACTGATTTAAACTATTACGATAATTTGTTTTTTTTGGACTGTTTCTACAACGGTTATTATTATTAATTTTAATGAAAATAATGTTTTCCTAAGTTTTGTCTCTAGTGGAAGAAAAAGTATATATACGAGGTAAATCAATTTAATTCTCGGATTGACGCTGCTATAGTGAAGATACCTGAAATAAAACCAAGAATAGCAGCATGTAATAGTTTAAAGTCTCGCCAATAGATGCCGGTCGAACGAAGACCAAAAAGTTGTTAGTTTTTGAGTAGGACGCTACCGCGCATATTCTGTTTCTGTTAGTCGAAATGGAGCAACGAGCAAATATTAAATTTTACTGTAAATTAGATAAAACTGCAACAGAAACTTACGAGATGTTGAAATTTGTGTACGGCAATAACACCTTATGTCGTGTATGGTCTTCATTCGTACTTCTTAATCTAACGTTAATTACTGACATTCATGTTCTTTTTCTTCCAGTTTCTGGTAACAAGACGAACCACATCAATATTTAAAACAATCTTACATGTTTCGACACATAGTGTCTTTATCAAAGAAATTAGAAAATTATTAATTTCTTTGATAAAGACATTATGTGTCGAAACGTGTAAGATTGTTTTAAATATATACATATAAAAGTAAACCAGACCTTAAATCGCCGACTAATTTAATCTACTATAACATACAAAGGTCAAGAAGTAATTATCTTTATATATATATATATATATATATATATATATATATATATGAAAAATGCAATGTTAATGAGAATTAATAATCATTAAATTCCGACATTACATGTAATTGCTGCTCTAATTCGTTGTATTAATTTCTACAAATGACAAAATCACATTTGCCTAAGAATGTAGCTACAACGCGTCATGGCGCCAACCGTCCAAGTTATCTGGGCAAATGAAAAATGTGTGAAAGCCGTATCCATCTGGAATATGCAGATGCCGACATTTCATAGTTTTTACTAATCAGTACACCTCATCCAGAAATAGATTCGACTTTCATTTCTATACTATTCTAAATGTATACGATAAATGTTATGGGCTGATTACTAAGGTTATTATGATTATAAAAGTTCATATAAATGTAGGTCTTAAAGGGCTTAGTTTTAAAGCTACGGGATGTTTAATAGTAAATTAAAAGTTCTTGCAATAAAACCTACTAATACAACAAAATTAACTTATAAAAATTCTTGGAAATGACCGCCTTCTACTGCAATACAAGCTTCTATTCTCAGTTAAATTTATTGGTGGGTGCGTTCAAGAACACCTGGGGTGTTTCGAGTTGCCTCAAATGCTGCAACAATACGATTTCTCAGTTCAGCAACATTTTTAATGGGAGTCGTATAAACTAATGACTTAAGGTGACCCTAGAGAAAAAAAATCTAAAGAATTTAAGTCTGGAGATCGCGAACGCCACGGTTGTGGACCTCCTCGACCTATCAACCGATTTGGATACGCACCGTCTAAAAATAAACGAGCAAGTAAACTGAAATGTACTGGGGCACCAACGTGCATAAAAAACATTTGTAATCTTAATTGCAACAGGACTTCTTCCAACAATAGTGGTAGCTCTTCTCCAAGAAAATGTCATTATACTTCTCCATTTAACCTCATCTGTAAAAAATATGGACTTCTTCATAAAGATATCTAGCTGCACGTGAATTATCATTGGTAAGACCGTAAACAAAATCCATATCGAATCCCGTAACTTTAAAACTAAGCCGTTTAAGACATAAATTAATATGAACTTTTATTATCATAATAACGCTTGGAATCAGCCCATTAAATTTGTCGCATATACTTACTTTATATATATATATATATATATATATATATATATATATATATATATATATATTCAAATATGACATAAGCTTACGAAGCGTAACTAGAAATTTTAACTTGAACAAAATAATTTAAAACTCGAAAGTTAGGGAATATATATTTTTCCTTTGTTAACTTTAAAACGATATTTAAAGCGGCAAAATTTTATACCAATAAAAATATACGAATTCACCTATTGCCCTTCGGGATCGGAGATGCCAAAGGATGGCGGTAATTGATTCGTAGTTGAGATGAATGTGTCTGGGGCCTCGATCACGACTTCCAGAGGGCTTGGAGATTGTCTGTAATTACGTGAACGAATGTGCTTAAAACGAGACGACAATCGTGGCGGTAGGAGGGGCGACATGCCATAGAAAGAAGTTACACAGATGGCGACAACGTACTCGTGAAAATAAAAATTGAAGCAACCCGTGACGTAAACGAGTATACCGGGCGATAGAACGTTATATATAAGAATGATGAAATTCAAAACTTAGCAACTATTTAGATATATATATATATATATATATATATATATATATATATATGATGAAATTTAAATCAAACCCTAATAATATAAGGAAAGAAATTTAAAGCGTCCCCACGTCTTTGCCGGAGAGAAAGAGGTAAATCAGACATCTGACCAGACAAACCTTTAGACGACGCCGCCCTGGAACACAGACACGTGTGACACTTTTTCAAACATAAATACTGCTTCATTCCACTGATAACACTTATTATTAGTTTACTTTATAATCTTTGAAAGAAGTGGAACAGAACAGTACATATTAGATTTGCTTTGTTATCTCTTGTTCCATCCTCACTCCGTTCCTTTTGTCCTTGTCTAACTTTATATTCTTCCCTGTCACTGGAGGTGACCTACATAGTCTCTGCCAGCACTGATGCATGCACTGGTTCATACTACTTTGAAGTGATGCAGAGATTACTGAAGCTCATTCCTCGAGTATTCCTCGAGTGCAACCAAAATATAGAGAAAAGGGTAGTTGGTTCTTGTTACATGACAATGAACTGTCACTATTTGTAAGAGCATTCCTCGCGAAAGAAAGAGTTGTTGAGCTTAATCATCCATTTTTCCTTCTTTCCTACAGTGAAAACTGTTCTGAAAGGGAAACGATTTCAAGACGTAAAAGATATTTAGAAAAATGTAATCGCCGAATTGAGCACCATTTCCTCGAATGCATATGTTGGCTGTTTTCAAAAACTTTGAGAAAGTTGCAATAACTGTATTAATGTGAATAGAAATTGCTTTGAATAAATATCAAATATTTTTTGTATTACTTCAATTGTGTTCTTGTGTTTTGTATTAATCCGAAAATTAAATTGGCACACCTCGTAAATACTAGATTCTCTGAAATTATTAATAGAAATGGATTTCTCACATTTCTCATTTAACTGTCTATCTAATAAATCACGATTACTAGATATCAAGAAGAATAATATAATAAAACTCGAAATAAAGTAATAAGGTATAATAAATCATAGTTCTCTGTCATTTCTGTTCAACTTCTACATACTAGGTCATACATTACATAAATGATTTATTTTTGAAATATTTTGTGAGAAAAATAAAATACGTTACTCATTTTCTACTTAATCGTTCATTTATATGTTACAATTATGTGTGGAATACATTATTTGCTAATTATTCTATTCAGACAGGTCTACAGACTATTTTGGACAATAATTTTCATTACTCTGGAAAGACTTCTGAGAAATATCAGCGTTGGCTAATCATATGTTTCACTTCAACTTCTCAAGTGTTTTGGATTGGTTATCATATACCTTTTCTTTTAAATGAACGCACAGAACAATTGGGACCACTTAAATCTGGAAATCCAGGAAGATCAAGAGATGCGAGCGAGCGAGAGATGAGAGAGCGAATCCTGAGATTAAACCTGGAAACAGTTGCTTCTATTTGAAGGACTACAAAATTGTTACTGATATCTTTGTATTGTTCATAAATAATAGCAAAGAACAGTGTTAATGGTGTCTTAAAAATAGGGACTATAATTATGCAAACCAAATAACGTATCAAATTGTCGCTCTAGATGTCGCTCGTTCGTGAATCACGCAAGGATTTTCTACGCCTCATACACAGTCTTACTTGTTGATAAATTTACAGGTTTAATAATGTGCCTCATCATTCATTATCAAATTTTAAAGAAATTAGTCGTGCTGGGCGTGAAATCCGAATATAGAATTCCTCTATTTCCGATGTTTCTGGTGGCCTTTGGCTATAATTTTTGTTAGCTAAATCTTCTACGGTTTTAAATGAATTTTTTTTCAATATTCGGTATAAGGACAGGTGACGAATGATGAATTCTAGAAAGGCATTCGAATATTATTATATACATTTTCTAAAATATCTGGATTATTATTAATTTCATCAAATTGTTGCATAATCCTTTACCTGGGTTCTTCTCTGGTCGTCTTGTCAAAGTTATCAAGCTCCAACTTTTTGGAGATGTAATGATGTTTCTATAGTTTATTTTCCTGTTTTAAAAGTTTCGCGTGGATAAAGTTATACCGCCCTGTATTTAAATTTTACATTTAAGATTTAGTACGTTATATTCTTTGATATCGGCTGCGCCCTTTGTATGGTTTGTGTAGACCTTCGACAAGGCCGTTCTTCTCGCGGGTGTCTTACGGGCACTTCTGTTTCTACGACCAGTGAATAAGGTTGGGATTACTTGGTGTATTCCGATAATCGAAATATAACTCACGCCCGCCGTAAGTATTTCGGAAATTAACGCAATTTGCGGATTCGATTAGGGCGCAGTGAGGAAATTTAAAAAGAACGCTCATTACCGCAAATAGGCGTATGTAGACTTCGAGCTTTTCTTTTGTCTGTCCATTCGCTGGGAATTTATAATATTTTGCATTCGAAGAGAAAAACTAGATAACCAGCATTCATCGTGCTAGAAAGTCAAGGCCACCTCGTTCTTGCCTGAACACCTGTGTCAAGATCCGTACGTAGCTGTGTGGACCGTGCCATCTGTGTCGTCTTACAACCGTTGAGGTATACTGTGCAAGACCTTTTCTTTAATGCAGTAAACTTGATATTTTATTTGCCATAAGTACGATTCCGAATTTTAATGCTACTCAAAAAAACGTCATTAATCTTAGTTTAATTCGTACATGTATTTGGGAACTCTGTTAAATTGCTTTTTACGCGATTTACGTATGATGTAAAATTATTGTAAATTTAACCAAATAATTAAAGCTCATATATTTGATATTTAAACATTTACAAAATTAATTCACGTTTATATGTTCGTTATAAAGATTCTAATCCTAAAATAATTTTTAATTTTTAATTAATGGTTAATTAATTGATTTCACAAATTCAAGTAGTTAATTTTTTAAAATATTTTGCAACAACTTTGTGAGATATTAAAGTTATTTATATATTACAATGTTTTTTCAGTCGTCACGTTATCATAGGCGTGCGATCAGATTTTGAGAAATTGAAATTTTTATTAAATTTTATTCCTATACTAAATAAAATACTGTGTGTAATACCAAATGTAAGGTTCAACGACAGATCTGCGGTCGAACTACGAATTTTGATCCTAGGTTAAGGCAAATTGAAATTGATTAAATATCTACTTACAAATAACTAATTTTTTGGCACCTTTTACAGATTAATTTAATTTATCTTATTTTGTTGTTTTAAGTTGATTTAGTATAAATTTTTGTAATATGTTCAATAATTTAATGACCTGTTATATGTGTCATATCACAGTGTCAATTTTTTCTTCATAACTTAAGTTTAATTTTACAAATTGCGGCGTGTGAGCCATTTGTTGATTACCTGTTAACCACTTGTTAATTACTTGTTTTTTTTTTTTTAGCAATATATGAATTAACTGTCCGATTTCTTTTTTTATGTATTTAGATACCCCTCTTTTAGTTTAGCTCGTCGTGTCGATACATTTTTAGTAGTCTGTAAGCGCATGCGCCTACGAACTCACAAACTCTTTTCTTAGTTTTCAGTCCCGAACCTCCGTACGTAAAACTAAGTGGCGCTACCTATTTTAGTCAATCCACACCCGTCTCCACTGACTAAGGGCATACGCGATAAATAGAGGCTCCCTTAAATTGTGCGTTACGACTACCGATTTCGACAACTTACCGACCATCTTCATTACACCAGAACCGCGTCTGTGCGCGGTTGTGGTACCATCGGCGCCTAAAAAAAGGGTACGCGTACATGATTTTTATTGTATTACTGCGTTGATTAAAGGAGTACATAAAGATACGCAAACGATTACTGTCATTCTATATGACCTTTGCACATCGCTTAACATAGCTTGGCATAAAAGCGAAAACACACTACACGATTTTTGAAAAAATACTTTAGTTCATCTATCAATATTGTACCCATTTTTTAAGGCGCCGATGGTACATGCACATATTTTTTGAATGAATGTATTCGAAAATTGAACAACGATTCATCTAAGAAAAAGTTTTCGTTAAAATATCATTGTTAGCCAAAATATTAATGAACCATTCACAACAACGGAGCCTTTTAGGTGGATTAATTTGCAGAAGTATTTCAACGCATGTTATTTTATATGAGCGTAGATGTAAACTTTTTTCACAGTTGCAGCACGAGTTCCAATGGGAAGTTGTATTTGTTGTCAGAACTGCAATGTTACGTATTGAGGTTTTGGTTCCGTGTAGTCCCAATACAGGCCGTCCCATTACGGGCCGCGTTTGAAAACTACCTGAAACAGTGCCAATACAGGCCGCATCCCTTTTTGACCAAAAACCGAGTCTCATTACAGGCCGCCGCGATGATTCATTAATTCCCATAGATTTAACAATATGCGGAATAGGAAAAACCCTAGATCATCAAGTTACTTTCACATTCAACAATATTTTAATGTGCGTAACATCCAGAAACTCTTAATAACCTATTATCCTATAATCCTAATCCTAATGCCTTATCCATTTGTGTGTATTGATGTATTTGCGATTACAAAATGCAAAATCTGGAATTAGATAATCGGAATATATTTATATTTCTCAGAAATAGGTCATTAGTCATATCTATTACCTGTACTTAATAATTACAGAATGACGACATTCCGACCAATAGGTGTATTTTCTAAGTTGTCATGGTTAAGTAGTTATTAGTATAATTATTAGTACGTAGTGAACTTCAATACGGTTAACACAGTGTGAAAATTAAAGTTGCAATGGATTGTGTTGAAATTATTGAGAGTGCAAGGGGAAATCCGCAAGTTCTCTATCAAGGATTTAAATATTGTTTGAAGAGGACTAACAAAAATTTTACCAAAAACTGGAGATGTGTAAATAGCAATTCAAAGTTAGAATGCAGCGGCAGAATTACAACGAACAATGAAAATAAGGTTATCCGCACCAGTCAACACAATTGTTTAGTAATACCTAACGTTGCATATACCGATGTTGAGAAGTGCAAATCAATTTGTAGAAAACGTGCCAGACAGGAAATGACATGCATACCAAAAGTGTATGAAGAAGAATTTCATCAAATTAAAGATAGTGGATTGGAATTTGTTACAAAAATGCCAGCATATGAGTCTGTAAAATCATCCTTGTACCGACACAGAAATAAAGCTCTAGGGGTACCTGCGTTACCAAAAACTAGAGCAGAATTTATAGTTCCCGATTATATAAATAAAACTGAAGATGGAGAGAATTTCACAATTTTTGATCAAGGTACGACAGATCGAATTATCGGCTTTGGAAGTAAGCTGGGTATACAGGGATTATCGTAAAAAAATACAATTTTTGGGGATGGTACATTTAAATGTTGCAACTCATTATTTGATCAACTATATACATTCCACGTGGATTTAAAAAGTACCGAAGAAACGACTAGTGTACGACCAGCGTTGTACGCGTTACTACCTAACAGAAAAAAAGACACCTACATAAAGTTGTTCACGTTAATGAAAGAACATATTCCAAATTTCAACCCAAGGAGCATGAAGATAGATTTTGAAACGTCAACAATATTAGCGTGCAGAGAAATGTTCCCTGATTGCAAAATCAAAGGTTGCAATTTTCACTTTAACCAAAGCATATGGCGAAAAGTGCAAGAATTGGGATTGGCTAAAAGATACAGGGAAGACAAAGACATCAGGAAGCATATAAAGCTTACAGCTGCATTAGCTCATTTACCTTCCCAATATATTGACGATGGCTGGCTGTATATAATGGAAAGCTCCCCCAATTTTAGAGAAATAATGGACTTTAATGATTATTTTGTGACACAATGGTTAGAAAATTCTATAGTGCAAGACATGTGGATATGCTATGAAGAACGTCATAGAACGACGAATGTATGCGAATCTTGGCATAGTCGTCTAAACAGGCATATTGGGAAGTCGAAGCCAAATCTAATGGAATTAATTATATCTTTAAAAAACGATTCAAGGCACTACGACATTATTCAACAAAGGATTGACCACAATATATCCCCAAAAAAGCGTGCTGCAAAATATATTCAAATGGATAGGAGGATAAATGGAATAGTGTCGCAAATACAAGAAAGTCAAGATGTAGAGCAAGCACTTCCCAAATTAGCAAGTTTAATTAATTTTTAATATTTGCATTTTTGCTATATTTAGCAAACGTAATTAGTTTAATTAATTAATCAAAATTGTAAAATGTTGTATATGTTGTAAATATAAATAATTATGTATGTATGTTATAATAAACTTTATAATAAATAATTAATCATAATTGATAGTTTTTATTGCCAATTTCTCGTCGCGGCCTGTAATGGCACCGTTCAATCCTACATTTACGGCATAACAATTTCGCGGCCTGTAATGCTACTCCATTGCTCCGCGGCCTGTAATGGGATGGCCTGTAATGGGACTAAGTCTTTGGTTCATTACCAATTTTATTTGTTGTATATTTTCAATTACTTTCTCTGTAAGTTTTTTAGTTCGTCCGCTGTCTTCTTTTCTGCTAACACTTCCTGTTGTTTTAAGGAACTGATTGTATTTTGGGCCAACTTCTGGATATTCAATTCGAAATTCATCTAAACATTCATCAATAGAATAAGGCCAAATTTCATAAACACTCAACACCATTTAGAAAGTACAATTTAACTAAGAAATAAAACCTTTCAGTCCTAGAGAAAATAGCATTGTTAGCTATCAATATTAACAACAACAATTTTTTCAATAATCCGTTACAATTAATATTTGAGGTAAATAAACAAGGTAAAATACCGTGCGATCCAAAATGATTGTCTGAAAAATACTGGTTTCCCAAATATGAAACAATGACTATATATCAATATTTACTCCCATTTATATGAGCGAAGTTAGCGTTATACAAAAATTGTAATATTTCTTTTTTAAAAGCGGATACAAATTTACCTTCCGGAAAGGTGTTCCGAGGAAACATATCCTAATATGCTGCATATGACTTGTTTAGCACATGCTCTCCACAAAATCTGTGAAGATATCAGAGACACCTTTCCGGTAGTTGATAGACTTGTATCCGCTTTTAAAAAAGTTTTAAGAAAAGCACCATTGAGAGCAGCTCTTTACAGGGAAAAACTTCCATTTTTATCACTGCCTCCCTCTCCAGTAATAATTAGATGGGGAGTATGTTTGGGAGCTACTAGTTTTTATGCAGAGAATTTCGATAGTTTGCAAAATTTCGTTATATGTTTAAATGACGATGCTCGAAGTATTTCTGAGTGCAATGAACTAACACAAATTAAAAATTTAAAAAGTCAGTTGTACTTTCTTCAGGAACACTTTGTAAATTTGTCAAAACTAATCAGTTATTTTGAAAATCAAAATCTCAAATTAAATGATATATTAACCACATTAGATGTGGTTATTAATAGACGCAGTTTTTAATAGAAATCCAGATTTAATAATATTGCGGAAATTGTGTATGGGAACAATGCCTCAAAATCTAATTGCTATATATACTGAAATAAAATAATATTTCCAGTATGCACCTATAACCAGTTGCGATGCAGTAAGGGCGTTTTCTATCTACGCAGATGTATTTCATTCAAAGAGAACAAATTTTACAGAAGAGAACCTTGAGAAAGTATTTCTAGTTAATATTAATACTCCTTTACTCAACTTGAACTACAAAATGAACAAATAAAAATGTATTTCGTATTTTATAGATCACCACCCGTTTATGTTCCAATTAAATAAATAAAATTAAAAACTCTTTAAAGATACAAATTTTCACTAGTACGCCCGTGGGCGATGAGTCACGGGCCCTCTCGTGTCCAGTCCTTAGGAATGACATGACAGACGAAGCTAACAACAAGTAGTTTTTTTGGACGCACTGTAGGTAATAGATATTTCTATAATTGAATTATTATATGACAATTCCCTTGAGCTTTTGTTGTACTATTAAATCTTAAATCTAATAGAAAATCATACACATATCGAGGTATGTGATTCTGTTAAAAAGTAATAGTTATACTATAGCGCAATCTAATGTCATTTCGAGATTTTGTACTAAAAATAGCATCTTTGAGTAATCAATAAAACTTTCTATCGTAATATTCCAATTGATCGTCGAAATGTGAATGCCGGAGAAAGGAAAATAATTTATCTAACCGCGAGAGCACACCGTCTTTAAGGTAATAAAAAAGAAAAGACTGGTACTAAAACGCTGTACAAGTGGAATTTCACCCATTAAAATGTCATCTTCTCGGCAAGGTTCACGCGTAAAAAGTGAAAAATTAATAAGAAGGAATTGAAGAAAGTGAGGGCGGCGTTCAATACTGACTCAGCACTTTTCCGGTTCCGTCCCGTTTCTTAGTTCTGTGTCGAACACGCTCGATCTGGAAATTTCTTGTTCTTGGATGTAATAACTTCCATACAATACGCCAATTGAATTAAATACGTATTTTAGTGCGAGTGACCCGTCTCCGCAGTCTCTGCCATTCTTATGTGGGAATTCGATTTTTGTTCTCCAATCGACTTTTTTCCTTTTATCTGCATTTGTCGTATTCGTTTCTTTTACTTTTTATCGCAGCACTCTTTTCGTTTCATTAATTCTATGCTATACACCGAGAGCTCTCCGCGATTGAATTAAATTAATTAAAAGAGAAAAGACGTTCATTGAAATTTGACGTATTAAGGAAACTGTCGCAGGTTTAGAAATTCTGTTACGGCTAAGTGGTTTCCTACAGATTTTATTATTTAATTTTTTTCTGAAGGAACTGGGTACTTGTGAATTGTATTAACCTTTTTTTTTTAAAAAACTGGGTCAATATCGATTCCAATTTTGTTTAATCATGAATAAATTTTATAAGACCTTTATTTAGGTAAATGAACTGTTGTTTTTTGGCTCCTAGGAGGAAGAAAATACTAGGCATATGTGAAATTTAGTTTGGCGTCGTGTTATTGAAAATACTGTAAATGAGAATTTAATTATTATTAAAATCTCAATTTACATGTAAATGCCGCATAATGTGTCCCGCTAATTCTACAATTCGTCAAACTAAATTTGCACTACCATGCAAAACGCAACACGTCGCGACGTCACTCTTAATGGTTGTTAGAATAATTAAATATTCGTGTAAACCACATTCACCCCTGAACGTGCAGCTGCATTTCATTCTTATTGGAACTTGTCAATGTATACAAGTATATACAAGTAGTGAACCAAGTGTAAGTCGTGCCTGTTTCCAGGATACCGTGCATTGATAAGTGCCAATAAGAACGAAATACATCTGCACGTTCTGGGATGGATGTGGCTTACACGAATTTTTAGTTATCCTAACAACCACGAAGGTCGACATCGCTACGTGTTGCGTTTTGCATAACGGTGCAAACTTAGTTGTAGAATTAGTGCGGCACATTATGCGACATTTACATGTAAATTAATAATTATCAAATTTTCATTTGTAGTATATTCAATATCGTAACTATTTAAGGTCTGGTTTATTTGATATGTATATATTTAAAACAATCTTACATGTTTCGACACATAGTGTCTTTATCAAAGAAATTTAAAATATAAAATATAAATGACAGTATGTCATTGTCAAACTTATATATATCTGTAGTTGTCATGGATAAAATTAAAATATTCAAAGATACATTCAAGTTTAATAATGTAATTCCTCAGAACTTTCGACAGCAACACGTCAATTACGGGGGATTGGCAAGTCATGAGTTATTGTTGTCTGTGCCCGTGGAGCGACTTAAGATTTTAAGTCCTGAACGAGAAGGAAAACCACGAAAATCAACTCGGACAGTCCAGTCAGGGATCTAAACACGAAACTGCCAGCATGCTAAGCCAGTGTACAGATATTTAACTAACATATGATAGATAATTATATAATAACAACTTATATTCATGATGGTAAATTAGAGATCGTTACATTATTGGGTTATAGTATATACTGCTTACATTTTGTGTTGTTCTTTGTCGATTTTCTGTATGGTTTCAAAATCGAAATGGTGATCGCGTTGTCGTTTGTGTGTAAATAAAGCAGTTTTGTCTGTTTTGGAGTATTTGTGAGCTTGTATTTTTTTGTATAAATATTGTTTAGTTTAGCCTATGTAGTAACTATCGCAATCGCCACATGGTATTTTATAGATGACATGTGTTTCTCGATTTTTATCTATTTTATGTTTTAGTTTTGAAAATAAATGTTTATTAGTATTACTAAGTTTATATGTTGTAGCTATATAATATTTTTTTAAAGTGTATTTAATTTTTTTTTGATAATTGTGAAACATATGGAAGCGTGATATATGTTGTTTCATTGTTGCAATTATTATTGGTGTCTGCAGAGTTGTATATTTGGTGGATTCGTTTTTTAATTGTTTGTTTTACAAGTTGTGGTGGATAGTTATTATCTATTAAGATCATTTTAATTTTCCTGATCTTATCTTTTCTGTATTGAGTTTGCGTAATAATATATGGTTACATTACCTTGACTAATAAGCTTTGGTAAGATCAGAGATGATGCTCTAGTATGCTCTAGAATGCCTCTTGAGACTGAAGAAGGGATCGACAGTGTCGTTAAACAACTCACGTAAACGACTCAATATAATGCCTGGAATGCTATTTCTGGAATATACATCAAACCTGCTATAGGATTTTTCTTTAAGTCTATTAAAAATCTTTTAAAACCGGCCAATATACGGCAGTGGCAAGTCACTGACTCATCGTTGCGAGGATCCTTAGATTGAATCCGGAGTTTGCTGTCCGAGAATAGTTCTCTGGTTCTCCCTCTCATTTAAGGTGTTACGCTTCGCATATATAGAATATTTTAATTTAGTTTTAAATAATATTTCTTCTACAAATATCTCGCATTTAAAATATTAAAATTTAAACTTAAAATAGACCCTTCGGCTTTTACCTGACTTGAACGGTCAACCAAGCATTTAACGGTTGCTTTGAATTTCTGTATACATTTCGTTTTTAAACCTAAGTTATTAAATTAATTACGTACATCTCTTATAATATATCGTGTCGCATATCGTTTGAAATTTTGTCTCACAAGGGATATTTTAATGATATCTGTGTCGTCGATATCACAACCTCTAAGCTCGCGCTTTTGATTAGTTCATTAGCCAAGACATCGACAATATCGATCCCTCTCTTCAATTTGGGATAATCAAACTTAAGCCTTTTCCGACAAACTAGTGTTACTTCGACACAAACGCTGTCTTCTGTTCTGATCCTTCGTAAGATACAGATCTTACTTCACGTGATGTCCAGCATAATGTAACACGTCCCCGTCCTGCTTCGCTTCTAAGGTAATCTGCATTGTTCTATATATATTATTCCTTTAATCGAATCCACAATAATTTAATTGATTTAAATAATTAATTTATTCGTCTGTCTGCCAAGCATCGCTCTCCATACTTGTCCAAGTATATGACGCACACCTCGTGGACGAACATCTTCGCAACTCAAAGGTAACTCTGTATTGTGCGATACAGAAGTTATTTATATTAACCACAATTAATTCACATTTAATTTACTGTCTAATTTAACGTTCTTTTCAGTATCTTTTTGTGTGTCAAATTTTAATTACTTATTTACCGCTCCTTGTGAATTACTTTTGTTTAATTACTTTAAAATATATCAACGCTCAATTTCTTATGTAAATAATAAGTAAAAACTTTAAGAACTACGTTGTTTTATTTAATTAGTAAGTTGTAAGATATTTAATTCAGTATTATCACACCTTTGGTGATACTTCACTATCACACCAATTATTTATTTCAAATAATTCATTTTATTGTTAGCACAACACCACCAAACAACGTGTTAGTAATATAGGTAAATGCCGACAGCTGAATGTTTTAATAACACATGGCCTGATGTTAATGTAGTTGATGTTAAACTGCTGGGAGATGCTAACGAAAAATAGTGAAAGAAGTAAATTACAAAAGAAATGGTGAATTCCCTCAGCTTATGATAAGTTGGTTGTTAATAATATACTGGCATTATTACATTTTCTCTTTGAGTCAAATGTCCCACATCATCTTTCATTAATTGTGTGTTATTTATTTATTTATTGTATGGCATCTACTAAAGTAATTAATTATTAACAATATACATCAGATGTAATCTGTCCACAATCCCATACCCAGGAACTTTTTCTCGGGCTCCTGTTCGTTGTTTCTAAGTGTGTTTCTTGTAGTGCTATAGTATTGGCGTCAGATACTCTCTCTCATTTATCTCTGTTTAAGCTTTCTATGTTCAATAGCAAAACAGGAACTTGAGGCTCGATATCTTTAGTATAAGAATTATCATTTTGCAGTTGCTGCCTCTATATATTTCGACCGTGAGATTTGTGTATACCTTTAGTGGTTTTGTTTGAGCAGAACGTTGGCCGGGGTATACCATCTTGGAGGCTGTCTACACTACATACCCACTAAGAACGAGAGTATATTAAAATATGAGACTGGTGCTGTAACTTCTTTCACAACTAGAGTTTTATAACACCAAGAATAAAACATGAAACTCCCATCTCTAATGTACTTATCCTCAAGTAGGCTTTGATTTAAATTTTGACGTTTATTACAAATTAATTACTGAATTGGCAGTGTATGACGTACCATTCGAAAAATGAGAGTGCAACCAAGGCATGCGATAAAATTTTGTGTTTTCGATTAGGTAAAAGTCCAACAGATGATAATTTATTAGGCTGTAGAGTGTTAGAAGAAATTCAAAGACGGTTGTGAATCAGCGGAAGATGAACCTCGACGTGGGCAACCACCAACTGTACGGATTGATTCAAAAATTGCAGAAATTAACGACTTGATCCAAAATGATCGTTGGATTAGCATATATTGAATTTCTGACATTGCTAATTTGTCTTATGCTTCCAATCAAAAAATTATTCATGAAGGTTTAGGGTATGGAAAGGGTGTGGCAAAATATACCCCAAAGGTGAGTACTCATGAACAAAATGCCAATCGAGTGATAATTTGTCGGCAGTGGAAAAGGCAACTGCAACATAATCCATAGTTTTTAAACAATGTGGTTACATGTCTAGAGTTGGTTTGATCATTATTACTCTGAATTAAAGTTTCAAAGTATGCAATAAAAACACAAAAGCAGTTCAAGACAGCAGAAGGCGAAAACTGCGAAAAGCGCCGGTAAAGTGATGCACTTAATTTTTTTGATAAACGGGGCGTTATATCTGATCACATTGTACCTAGAGAACATACAGTAACTGAAAAGGAATATTCTAATGTACTTCGAGGAACCTTAAAGGCAAAATTAAAGAAGAAACGGCTGCTTTATCAAGACATCGATTGGATGCTGCATAACGACAATGTTTCGACCCACAGATTAGCGATTTCCCAACGAACACTTGAAGAATTGGGAGTAAAAATTATCCTACCTACTCACCCGACCTTGCTCCATCTGTCTTCCATTTGCTTCCTGAAGTTAAAAAAAATTGGAAGGTCGAAAGTTTGAGTAGAACTCAGAGTTCAGGTCGTGGGTATATTAATTGGACTCTCAAAAAATGGTTTCATAGATGACAAAACGATGGGACAAGTGTATTGCACAGAATGGAGAGTACTTTGAAGGATAGTTGTTCAAGTTTTCTAAATAAATGTTTCATTTTTGTACTACAGCACCAGTCTCGTTGATTTCTGACATTTCCTCGTACATATATCAAATCGTTGTATAAATAAGCTAATTTTGTGTTAATGTGATTACATTATAAATAATAAATATCTAAATAAATAATCATTAGTTACTTGCGCTTGTTGAGAAAAATTGTGTAAATATCAGATGCTCGCAGATATAGCAATGGAATTTCTTCAGTGCTGTATAACTTGTTGTTATAGTTGGTTAAATATGATACGTAAAGACGATATCTATCCATTTATTATTCGAAGGGCCGCAGCTTACCGTTTTATCGGAATTTTTTAGTCTTAAAAGGTTATCAACGATCTTTCAAGGTGCATTGTTCCTGAATTAAATGTACGAAATTTATTTGAAGTTGATGAACAAACCCGAGCTCTTTTGAATTTAATTTCTTAATCTTTCCGGTCACCGAGCACATTTTCCTCTTCGGACTCTTAACAGCTTCCGTACG
Organism: Melolontha melolontha; assembly: GCA_935421215.2. Taxonomy (NCBI): domain Eukaryota; kingdom Metazoa; phylum Arthropoda; class Insecta; order Coleoptera; family Scarabaeidae; genus Melolontha; species Melolontha melolontha. The sequence goes on along the minus strand of OW285242.1, from coordinate 70,521,061 downwards.
CGCGCACGTGAAAACTTCTTGTCAATCGTTGAATTTTATTTTGCAATGAATATATAGGTGACTGCATGTAATAAACTTGATCAAAAAATAAAATAAAGACAATAAATACAATCGTAGCGACGTATAACGCAGACGGAAGACAGCCAAAATCGCAATTCGAGTACCGTTTAAGCGAACCCAAGATGATCCAGCACGTAAAATTGTCAACACATAAAAACTTATTGGCCGAAGGTTCCCCTGTCGTCATCACACTAAGATGCTTTTTCTGTTTGTTCAACGGTCTATTTTTAAATTGACAGGCGTTTATATTCCGGCCGTGTCCGTGGATGTGCCAGCGCGCCCGGTCTTCTATTTGGCGAAAATGCTTTTTTACTGTCTTTGTTTTCCTTTCTTTGCATTTTCCGCTTTCCTTGTTCCTTATTTACGCACTTTTCATCACTATAGGCAGTGAAAGGGGGAGGAAAGTTACGAGCCCATTTCAAAAATTACTGTATGGAATGTTTATTTATGTACACTATATACTGATATACTCGTACGTTTAAAGAAAGCTTTAGTTTAATGTGATATCCTCAATTTTTGTCCAAATTGAGGATAATTTTAAATGTCGACAGAATCAAACAAAAAGTCGTTTTAATAATATAAAATATTATCAAAAAATCGCTTGTGAAGAACACAATACAAGTTCATATATTTGTCAAGGCATCTATCCAGAGAGGTAGATACGTATTTCATCTTTCTACATAATCATCGGTACGCTCCTGCTGGAAAGATGCATTTACAAACACAACAACTCCGCTATCTCACAGAAATTATTAAGACAGAGCGTAGAAGAACATTCAACACAGCCCTATTTACAAAACGCCGAAGTAACTGCCTCAATAACAAATGCGGAACTAAGCAAAGTGTTTCATAGACGGTAACAACCATATATATTGGGAATTTCCATTAAGTGACACGCCATCATGCGGTAAATTTAGAAACTAGCATTGGAAGTATACTTGTATTGTTTATTGGGCTCTATCATGTGTAAAACTATTGTGTTTTCATCGTTTCCTTGGTATTTTACATTTTCGCTACTGTTTTATGGCAAATTTGCCTTTTTAAACATCACCTATGGTTAGTGTATTCTTCAGATAGTATTATCTTCGAAAATAATACACCGAAAAAATTATTAGAAATAAAAGGCCCATACAGTGGAAAAGATTAAAAGTGCTGTAAATTGTATCGATTCATGTAATTATCTGATATCGGAAGAAAATAACACAGTGCTAAAGAAAAATCATTCATATTATGCGAAAATTAAGTTAGGAATGGCTATATTAAATTTAAACGTGTGCTTCTTCATATTTGCTTCATATGACTCGAGTTACATCACAGTACCTATTGATAAAGTATATTCATACAATTTAATTACAACTTTAAGAAACAAATATATAAATAAAATGGTGCATGTAATATGTAAAAATAAAGATTAAAAGAAAATTTGAAGTACTTTTCAATTTTAAAATTTCTCATGATGTGTTGGAGATCATTAAATAATATGCAATAGACATTTATTGTAAACAAAGTTATTCACAATAGCATGAAACAGTATATGTTTTATTTAGAAATTTATGTTAAAGAATTCTTCAAATTCAAAACAATTGGATTTCGCACGTACATCGTGTTATTTAACAGGTAGAGTTAAATAACTGGGTGTCAAAAAGCTTTATTATCAGTACAATATTCTTACATGCTTGAGTACGTAGATGAAGTAGAGCTTAAAGAAAAGATGTTTCTTTATGAAGAAATTAAAATCAACATAAAATAAAACCCTGAACCAACTTCGAAAACCCTTATTAACACGATACGCTATATACAAAACTAACGAGCCATCGAAAAAATTCATAATTGGAGTAGACTGTGAAATTATGTTGGTACTTTAACCACTTCCACATAATGACATTTATTATTTGACATTGAAACTATATGTTTGTGTCAAATTTTCAAAACTCTTATTAAGAAAATTGTTTGTGTTTAGATGTAAATGGACAACATTTTCAACAACTTCTGTAGCTATATGTAAATTTTGATTATGATTTCGATATTAAATCAATTATTTGTTTTCTTTTTTGTTGTAGTAAATTTCAATGCCATAACCTTTTTTTACAATTAAACCAAATGAAACTGTCAAGCATCAAGTAATGTGTCATTATGTGGAAGTGGTTAAAGTATCAACCCAATTTCACAGTCTACTCCAATTATGAATTTTTTCGATGACTCGTTATAAGGGTATATCTTCATTCGACGCCATCTTGGCAACGATCGTGGCGCCACCATCGGTAATGTTAATTCACAATAGAAACTGTATTATCGTGTTTTCACTCCTTGTCGGACAAATCGAATGCGTATGTATTTTGTCGACAGAATCGTTTTCACTTAACAAAAATGGAATTAAAAAGTTAATGGAACTAAATTTAACTAATTGATAGAATTTTTACCGAAAAAAAAATTCGTCCGTAAAATGTAGAAAGCATTTATTTCATCCACATTGTTTCGCGAAAATGTAATTGATTTGTAAAAATACGATTTTGGGATTGACGTTAATAAATCCATGGTCGGCGGGCAGTACATGAATTGTTGTACCTAATACAAAGGAAATAATTGGTATGGTTGAAAGAATTTTATATTTTAATATAATCTATTGTTTCTACCAATGATGATTTGGTAAAAATGCCTTTTCTTATACCACTAGCCATTCGCTTACATTAATAATTACATCTTTGTGGTAAAAAATTAAGATATAAAATTAAGAATATAGAGACTGTTTAAAAGTTCCGAAAGCAGCCCTATAATTGGTGATCTTTATAACAGAGGTCTTGTCAGCTGCGGCGGCTAAAATTTTCCGTATTTACATTTGTCTACGTGATAAATAATTGACAAAGAAAGCCCTTCGAAATCTTAGAAATTGTCAGGATGACCTTTCTGGGAGAAACAGAAATTGGTGTTTTACACAAACATTTTCACAAAATTTTCCGGATCTATGCTAATTGTCTCTAAAATTCAGTAGCATAAAACATCTACAAGTCTATCTACTGAAGGGTTATGGGTTTCTGCTACAAATTTTATCGTAAGCTTCGGACATGAAGTATAATATCATTAACTAAATTAAGATTTTATTTTGTCAAAATTTGGTCAAAACTGCTTTCCGAACGGAAAATTCCGAGATCAGTTAATTACTTAATATGAAAGAGCAGAATCGACCATGTCGTTATAATTATGATAGAACTGTTCTACAGAGATGCTATAGGAGAGTTCTCTTTTCAATTTTATCTCTGTTTGAATAAACGAAAAATTAATATTAACAAGTCTTTAACTTAACAAGGCACACACTTAAGACTTTGAGTACAGTAATGTCAACAAATGACAAGTCAATAGAATTTTTATATTTGTCAGTCAAAAACTACTATATTATACAATATAATATAGTAGTGTAATGATAATATATTTTTATTTGTCCAACAGATGTACCTCTATTACAGGACAATATACAAAAAATATTAAGAATGAAAATAAAAATTTTTTCTAAATTTATAATAATGTAACAAATTAATTTTATATAAAACGATTTTCGTTTCTTTTCATATTATACATAATATCATAAATATTGCTGCTGTATGAATAATGTTTTATATTGAACTTATGGCAAGTCATTAACTGAAACATCTGAACTGTCAAATTAAAGACAGGAGTAAATGGGGTTTCTCTTTTGTCTCGATAATTAATTTTGTCAGACACTATAGATTTATTGCTACAATCTCAATCCATCATCAGATATAAAACGATGAAAAGAATTTGAGTTGTTGAATCCACAATAGCACTTATTTTGATTTATTACATTAACTTTTATAAAAATATTGTTAATAAAAACTTTCATAATTATTTCTTTTAGATTTCTACATTCAAAACCCGATCGAGGGTGCAGAGGGCAGGAGAGCTATATCAGATATGTGCAAGAAGTTAGATCCTTAGGCAACGGCATGGCGCAGGAACTCTTCAGGGAATTGAGACCAGATTCATGTGATTGCTTGGTGAATACCAGGCTGGGGTTCTGCCTGAATAGACTTCAACCAGCTGATGACGCACATTCAATAATAAGTTCGCGACAGGATGGGGTGAGAAGGCAATTAGAAGCAAACGGGTTTAATATTTCGCACTCCGTTTTTGATTTAGCGGATGAGATTGTCAATACTTTATATCCCCCACAACAACGAGGATTTATGCTTTGTAATACGTGTCGACAGGTTTTCCGTTCGACTCGGAATACTAAGCTACGTAGGCATTTTTGTGACCCTGAAAACATCAATCAGTTCGTGGCACATACGACATCAAGGTTTGAGGCCTCCTTTCCAGGGCCTAACAATACGAGGGTGATGATCGACACAAATGCGATCATGCTCTCGTTTACTGAATTCGAATATGTACTGGCAGAAGCATATTATGCTCATGTGACTTTGCAGCGCTTGGGTATTGATACAAATATTCTACAGATAGTATCGCAAGATCCACTATTTGTTTCAGACCTTCCACTATTACTTAACGGCGACTTTTCACCATGTGCAGTAACGTATTATTTGTACTTGTACTTACGCTTTCGGCTCAACCCTTTCTTGAAAGAAATCACGCTTACCACTATTCGTTATGATTGAGCGATTCCACGAGGGAGGTGTTGACCCATCAATTTTGGGGGATAGACCTGAGAGTATCTTGGATCGGGTCAATACCGAGAGAGATCTCGAGATTAGCCCCCATGACCAGTTGCGTCAGCGAGTGATAGATCTCATAGCCGGAAAGGACATAGAGTACCTAAACGAGCAAGTATATGATGGATTGAGTTCCAGTCATTACGGATCAGACTACCTGAGGATGATACATGTATTAGGAAGGACACGACACGTGACACGAGGATAGAGAAAAAATCCGAGGCACAGGGATTATCCTTTTATTTTGGACAGGAACGGCTTCTTGCTACCACCAGTTAATAACAACAACGCCGAGTGGTACAACTACATGACAAACACCTTCGATGTGATACCGAACAACAGTTTTCTAAGGATAAGCCACGAAATTGGTCTCTTGGGAATTCTCGACTCGCGTTTGGAGATAACAACAATAGATTATCGGTCTCCAACTTGTAACCCAGCAAGAAGACTGAACATTCTAATGGAGATTTTATTTCCATAACGCGGATCATAACGCATGTACACCATGTACATGTACACCACGACAGCTAACTTCCTTCCACCTTCCTAAGTAAGTAGTAGATTTTACAAATTTCGGTAGACCGTAAAAGTATCAAAGTTTTTGCGCCTTTTAATTTTAGCAAAGTGAAAAGTGCAAAGTGATTCAGGCAAATAAAACTCGCCTTAAATTGATTCTATTTAATTCATTTAAACATAAATAGTTTACATAAGTTTGTTATTATTAATATTGTAGAAAATGATATTTTTGTACATTTTGTTGCTCCTACACATTTATTTGAATATACAGCTTTTTTTGTAAATTATGTGGTGTTCTTTTTTCTTCGCTACTGAACTAAAACCGGTATATGCATGATATCGTAAACTGAGTGTGATTTTTATATCGCGTCTTAGACAACCAGCTGACAAGTTCTTTTTACCACACAAACAATATTTTCTTCGACCAATTGGTGTTGGTTGAACTGCAATTGTAGAAGCATGACTTCTTCTTAAAACATTTTTTTTCTAACTGGTGACATAGGCGCTAAAAGTATGTAAAGCTGATATTAAAGCAGTTTCAGTTGCAGCAAAATCTTTTGAATTTTTTATGAACTTCTTTACATTTGGATCAAATATGTTTGGTTGAGTTTTTACTCGGTGAATATTGGGGTGTTGAAAACAAATATTTCCGGACCATGACATCATTTACGTTTACGTCTTTTTTAAAATTACCAACGCTTGATCAACGTTAAACGTTGTCGTATACGTTGGCCAGGTGTAATATTTTTTGATAATTATGACACAAATAGAGTATGTTTACGTTACGTTAAAATTTTAATAGTGATCTCTAAATGAAAATCCATTCTGGAGTGTTCAGATATTTTAGTAGACTTTGAACAATTAGATATACTTTTTTATGTGCGGATAATAGTTGAATAGAATTGGGGTATGCAGAATTTATTTGGTAATAATTTTCAAGGCCTTTAGCATGCGCCAATTGGGTTGGTCCAGAAATGAAAAGCTATTTGTGGGGTGTCTAAAAACAAGGGAATTTATAAAAATATTTCCTGTTTTTTAAGGTAATTTTGTATAATTTTAGGTGATTTTCAACAGTTTTCTTCATGTGCCCAATTTTAAGTGGTCTACAGATATTTGGGAATTTTGAGGTGAATAAAAATTCGTGATTTTTTGAAGGATTTTTGGTCTTCTTTAATAATTTCTATTTGTTTTTTTTACAATATAAAAAATGTTAGGAAACCCGAAGGCTATGATGGCAAACGGTTTATTATTATACATGCTGGCACAGAAAATGCCTTCATTAAAGTAGCTACTCTGATTTTTCCATCAAAAGCAGTCACTGGTGATTACCATGGAGAAATGAATGGTGACTCCTTTAAGCAATTGGGTAAATCATCAGCATACACCAAATCTTGAGGTACCATCACTAATAATAATGGAAAATGCTCCTTATCATAGTGCTATTCAAAATAAACAGCCGAATACCTCCTCAAAAAACAGAAATTATGGAATGGTTGAGAAAGAAAGATATAATCTATTCACCTGCAATGAATAAGAATGAGTTAATTCAATTATCAGAATAATTGAAACATACATGAGTAGGTAAACCCCACCAGTTTTGTATAATACAAAGGTATTTTTAATAATATAAAATATTATTAAAAATCTGGTGTGAAGAACACAAATGCAGGTTCACTATTAATATTTTCTGTGAACGTGTCCGAATATATCCTATCCCCAGAGACGTAGATACGTATTTCGCTTTTCTAAAAGCTCATCGGTACGCCCCTGCTGGAGAAAGGATATTTCCAGACACATTCATTGTGTTCTTCACACCAGATTTTTAATAATATTTTATATTATTAAAAATACCTTTGTATTAATTCAATTAGTAAAATATCATAAAGAAGATAAGATATTTATTATAGAAGAAATAATAAGACAAAGTTGACATGAAGTTTCAAGATTACCTCCCTACCATTGTGACTTCAACGCAATTTAAATGATTTGGGCTAAAGCTAAAAATTATTATAATTCAAATATTGGAAGAAATGGTTATTCAGATGAAAGAGTAAAAGAAATGTGGAGTGAAGCTCTGCAACAGTGTGATGAAAATACTTGGTATAATTGTGTTAGGCATACGGAAAATTTAATTAAAAAATGGCATGAGCGCGAGAAATTTCTTGATAGGGCAGAGATTGCTCCAATAATAATTAATGTAAATGACTCAAGTTCCGAGTCAGAATCAGAAACTGACTAGTTTTCATTTATTTTTGTAATATATACTCCATTCACGTTAAAAAAGCATATTGCAAATAATACAAGTAATATTTTCGAGGTTTTAATTGGTTGAAACAATCAAGTTTACTTCTCTAAACATTAATAATCAGGTAACTATCTTATTTTGACAAAATATTTTTGTATCTATATTTTGTAGAAAATTAATATGGTAACATTAATACTGCCATAAAAATCATCAATGTGCATCATTTGCATGCAAATAATATGAAGCAGCGAAAAAATTACTGCCACTGGTTCAACGAAATATTACATGATAAAGATCTTGAGGCAACATTTTTTATTTGAATGAAGTTTGTTTTTTTCTTATTGGGGGTGCACTAACTTACAAAATTATCAAATGTAGTTATAAGAAGATCCTCATATGTTTGTTAAATATGATCTTCATCTAATAAAGGATAATATGGATTTGGATTGTATTATCTGCAAAACAAATTATTATACAATTATTTTCTTAAGAAACAATAAAATATTAAATGTAGACTATATAAATGTTTTCGTTTATGTATAATTTTAAATGTAATTTGAAAACATATATTGGCAACTCTCATTTTAAAAGAGTTACAAACATAATTTTTACATTCTTTTCCAATATATTAAAATTTATTTAAAATATAAGCAACATATAAATTATGTAGAAATCTAAATTATATATTAAATTAATACATTCCCTATCTTCTTAGCCCAGATATAGTGCAAGAAAATTATTTCGGTTGGTATGTCATTTTTAATAATGCAAACATTTTTTAAAACTAAAGATCTTTTTCAACATCTATGCATTTCACTATTGATATCTGACTTGAAATATTTCATTTTAAATAAATTTTTCATCGAATATTCTCGTGAGTGTATAATTATAAATAACATTTAAAATAATTTGAACGAACATTAAAGTAATAATTTCCGCATAGTTTTTTTGGATACAATATATTTTTACAGAGCTAGAAAAGAAACAATACTTTTGAACTATTCATGTTCCCACTTTACCCATTATTATTATTTTGACATGTAGGTTATGTATCTGCTTTCTTTGGTTATATTGTAAGTAACATACTAAAATTTTGACAATATTGATTATATTTTTAAATGACAGACGGTTGTTTCCGCGATTGAATACAAACTTCGTTTGACTCTGCAGTACTCATTTGAATCAGATGCTTCAAATTTGACCTTAAACTGAAAACTTATACTTTATGAACTATATATGCTTTATTTATACATGCTTTTTTTAATGGTTAGTGACAATGCACGTAATCTGTCACAAAATTATAATTTCGATAGTTAATTATGTCATGTAAATGTTCGTAATAATTAGTAATTTAGTTTTGGAAAAAATATTTATTACATTTGTAAAAACTAAAAGAAAATATTACTAAAACAGATGTTGGAAATGCTGACCATTATTTTTAATATAAAGTTGAATTCTACGCTTCATACTTTCAAAGCCATTTATTAGGATTTCTTGGGTTATGTCAGCACAAGAATTAACAATAGCATTACGAAGTTCTTCGATTGTGTGATGTCTGATCTTGAAAATGGTATTCCTTAATTATGAAAAAATAAAATATCCTAAAATTGTCAAATCTGGGGATCTTGGAGGAAAATTAGTATTTTTGATTAAGAAATATAGGCTCAATAATTCGTCTTTTGAAACTGCTAGCCAGACGCCTATTTTTTGTGGATATAGCGTAGTTTCCACAAATTCGTGAGGATTTTCTGCAGACCAAATTCTCATATTTTGCTTATTTAAATATCCTGAAAGATAGAATCAACTCTCATCCGAAAAGAAGCATTTGTCGAGAATGTCATTATTATCTGTTATTCAAAAACCATAGACAATATTTTCTTTTCGTAATAAAATCTATCTGTTTGAGTTCCGAAACTACCTACCTGAATTTTATATGGAAACAGCTTTAAGTTCCTTTTAAAATATTATGACATGATCCATCTGACAAATGAATTTGTTGTGATAGTTTTGCAATTAATTTTTTGGGTGAGTTGTCCATTCGACATCGAATATCCTCTATGCAATTTGGTGTTCGTTTTCTAAGTTATTTCACCAAATTTAATAACACAAGCTTGAATATGTTTTTGCAGTTGTGCATAAGTAACTGGCAGATTAGGATACTGTTGCCGGAAATCCTGTAAGCACTGATAGTGGAATAAACCCAATCTCCATTTTCTAATTTTTGGCTTGTTTTATAGAAATTTTGAATAATTAATATTTTATATTGTAATTTATAATAAAAGTAATTTATAATAAAATAATTTAAAAAATATAAGCGGTTATAATTTGAATTTATGTATGACGACTGTCAGAATTTGAAATTTTCTAAAGCTTCGCATGTGCACCAATATTTGATTACTAAATTAAAAAACAGCCTACTATAATGAGGAAAGTTTTTAAAGGCACGTTATGAACATACAAATTTCTAACCAGCACAAAAACTAAATTGCTGTAATAATAAAAATTATTGAAACTTATGGGGATCTCAAAGAAATATCATCCACAAGTGGATCAGCTCTTCTATACATTATGGCGATGAGTGAATGCTGCAAAATACTGGTACTCACAATTGGAAACCAGAAAGAGTATTTGTTCGTGAACACAGTTTGGAAACATGGAGTGAATCTTTGATAAGTAAATAAGGACACTCGATTCTAGAGTGTATCAAGTTAAATAGTACCTTATCTGCATGAAAATCTCTTCGAGACTGTAAGGATGCCATATCATCTCACAGCAACAACTCTTTTGGTGGGCTGCGGATTCTATGATATACACCATCGCTCCTATAGGATACAAATTTCAAAAATTTCCTGTGAATACGGTCAAATTACAGCACGACGTAAGCATAATATAAACTTTTAAGAAGGTTCACGCTAGGAAAATACTAAATGTGGATGATAGAACGTAGGAAATAATGTACGAGAATGGTATCATAAATGCCTGTGTTAAGGAATACAACTCAGTTCTTTTGAATTTAGTAAATTTTGTACTCGAGATAATCTTCTTGTAACTTTTATACACTTAGTGCAGCGATGTTACAACTTTTTTAAGCCACTCAAATAATAAGATTTGTCAAATTCTGTAGAATAGGCCTCGTTTTCGACAATGTCCTCTTCATTTGACGTGAACCGCTTTCCGCTAAGTCATTTTCTCAACTTCGGAAGAAAAATGAAGTCACAAGAGGTCAAATATGGCGAATATGGTCGTGTCCTGAAACTTTCGATCGTATAGATCACGAGATACCTTTAATTAAATTTGACTTAATTGATAATCCCCCGTTTTTATCCTCACTGTTTCGAACTTATTTGTGTGACAGAACTCAGTATGTTTGTTATAATGGCGACCAACCAAATGCTCTTTGCCGACTTCAGGGGTGCCTCAGGGAAGCAACATTTGTCCTTTACTTTTTCTAATTGATGTTAATGGCTAAAGCCAGATTTATATTGATTTGCATATTTTTTACTGAACGGTTTCGGATTAATTTACAGTTTTCTTAGCGTTTTAGATAATTATAAATAAAATAACATCATTCGTATTGCACATATTATTGCATATTTACCAATAAATGAATATAATTTGCATAATTGAATATATTTCGTAATTTTTAAAATTCCAATAATTTCGCCGACGGTAGTACGGCTGTTGCAAATGCAGTCTTTGAAATTGGAACACGTGTCGACATGGCTTAAGTTGCCGATCAGACCAATAAAAAAATATAATTTATATATTGGCATGCAATACTATAAATGTTAAAGTTTTTCTCACAACGTCACTGTCTTTCGTAGAGTCAACAGCTATATTTCTACTTTCCAGTGTTAAAATTTTCTATTGTTAGTGCAGTGAAATCTGTTATTCTAAATATGCCTGAAGTAAAGATGTGCAAAAGTCAAATAATTCAATAACTGTTGTAAGATTAGATTAGATATTAAATTATTATTTTAATGCATTTTTTTAAGGCATCGAGTGAAAAAAATATCTTGTCGACCAGTACTTAAACACAAATTCGCATAAAGAAAATGCAAAAAAAGCAGAAGATGCCTTTAAGACAATTATTTTTAGGTGAAAGTCAACAAGTGCAAGATGATTTTGCTTTTGACACGTGTGATGCATTTTTGGCAGCGAATATACCGTGGACGAAAATATAAAATCCCAAGTTTAATTTATTTTTGGAAAAATATTGCAAACGGAAAATTTCAAATGTGTCTATGTTACGTAAAAGTTATTTAAAAAAATGATATGATTTAGTAAGTTTCATTAAGTTCAAGCGGTATACCAGTATTACAATTTTTCTTTTCCAGCAAATACGTAAGATTCGGAACGATATTCGAAGTGATATTCGGATTTCAGTTGACGAAACAACTGATGTAGGGGGAAATGCCGTAGCAAATTTGATTGTTGCAACTGTTAAAGCAGATTAATTTTGCAAATTGTATCTTCTTACATCAAAACTGTTACAGAGAACTAATTCTAACAACATAGCAAGATTTGTTAATGATTCGTTGCGTAAGTTAACGTATTTAGTTTCTAATTTTTTTCCCGTTTTGAATAAACATACACAACCGCCTAACATAAGCACTTAAATTAAGATAAATTAATATTTCAATGTATGTATTCTAAATTATCAATTCAGTTAACTGAGTCCGTTACATGGTTGGGATTGTGACAAAGCTTTTAGAAATATTGCATTATTTCGATTTAGGAGTACTATGGCCTACAGCTAGTAATGATTATGAACAAAATGTTAAAATTCTTTGCACGAATGGAGTTGCCTACATGTTAATAGCTGCTAACAATTTAATGGTGTTTTATTCAGATTTGCTGCACGTTACTTGTCTTGCACATGCGTTAAATTCAGTCGCAGAAGTAGTGAAAAATAAATATCCCATTGTAAATAAATTGATATCAAACACGAAAAAGGTATTTTTAAAAGCACTACTTCGGAGAGAAGTGTAGGCAGAAAAATGTCCAAATCTACCACCAGAACCAGTTCTAACGCGTTGAAGTAAATCAATTTTTTATCAAGAACACAGCCATAAAGGATGTACGTATGTTATACCTATTTGAAAATAAAAAAAATATATATATATAATTGTTTCAGCCGTTACTTGATGAAATTCCATTATAACTATTATCAGGATAAAATAAAACAAATTTTAATGAATTTCACTTTTTAATTGACACTGCAACGATCGTTTCGCTCCAACCTGAGCTTCATCAGTTATATGTCTGATGAAGCTCAGGTTGGAGCGAAACGATCGTTGCAGTGTCAATTAAAAAGTGAAATTCATTAAAATTTGTTTTATCCTGATAAAAATATATATATATATATATATATATATATATATATATATATATATATAATAACTTCGTGACCTTGGTATGATATGGTAAACCTAATCAGTAGGCGATTAAAGGTCTGTATATTACTTCAAAATATATGTATTTAAAAAACTCTACATGTTTCGGCTGTATACGCCTTTTTCAAGAGAATACAAAATATGAATGACAGGATATAAATGTCAAGTAATTAAGTTGCTATGGTTTAAATTATTCAAAGATACATTCTAGTAATAATAATAAATCATGCCTTAGTATTCCAAAAAATAGATAACAAGGTGTGAAAATATGTGTTGTTCGCTGCTAGCAATTTGTGTCTCCTTCTGGGTATGAACTTGTGTGTTGGTTGCTGCTGGCAGCTTGCGTCTCTCTATGGGTGTGTGGTTTTGTGTGAGAGCGTAAGTGTAGGGTTTTGTATGTCGGTGCGTTCGTGCGTGTGTTTAGTGATCGGTCGCATGAATTTAGAGAGGTCGGATAACCAGCCGTTGCGTAGGGCCGCCAACCCTTTCCCGACAACTTCTTTACAATTCCGTGCAGTACTTCGACGGTCTGACCCCCGCCCCAACGAGGCAAGGCGCAGACAGGCGAAGCGCACCCTGTACGGGGTTGCTCATCGCAACTAAGGGAACACTCTTAGTGGCTACCTCGGTCGACGATGGTCACACTTATGCCATCTTAACGTTTTCCGCCGAAGCGGGGGCATAGCACACACGTCGATCGTGTGTGTGCTGTTAACGGCAGCCTAGCCAGGTTGTCGCCCAGGACCGGTCCTAGTGGTGTGTGCATTGCGCGGCGACGAGATAACGCCGCGTAGCATGGTTCCTCACTCTTGCTGGAAAGGCGGAATGGCACCTGACTGCCCAACGGGCAGACCCCCCTAGAGTTTTGTAGCGCATATGCTAGGCTGCAACCCAGTAGAGGACCACATCAGCAAAAAACAGAAAACAGGGATAGGCAGGAAAAAGCAAGACATGAGTTATTATTACGTAATAATAACTCATGTCTTGCTTTTCCCTGCCTATCCCTGTTTTCTGTTTTTTGCTGATGTGGTCCTCTACTGGGTTGCAGCCTAGCATATGCGCTACAAAACTCTAGGGGGGTCTGCCCGTTGGGCAGTCAGGTGCCATTCCGCCTTTCCAGCAAGAGTGAGGAACCATGCTACGCGGCGTTATCTCGTCGCCGCGCAATGCACACACCACTAGGACCGGTCCTGGGCGACAACCTGGCTAGGCTGCCGTTAACAGCACACACACGATCGACGTGTGTGCTATGCCCCCGCTTCGGCGGAAAACGTTAAGATGGCATAAGTGTGACCATCGTCGACCGAGGTAGCCACTAAGAGTGTTCCCTTAGTTGCGATGAGCAACCCCGTACAGGGTGCGCTTCGCCTGTCTGCGCCTTGCCTCGTTGGGGCGGGGGTCAGACCGTCGAAGTACTGCACGGAATTGTAAAGAAGTTGTCGGGAAAGGGTTGGCGGCCCTACGCAACGGCTGGTTATCCGAACTCTCTAAATTCATGCGACCGATCACTAAACACACGCACGAACGCACCGACATACAAAACCCTACACTTACGCTCTCACACAAAACCACACACCCATAGAGAGACGCAAGCTGCCAGCAGCAACCAACACACAAGTTCATACCCAGAAGGAGACACAAATTGCTAGCAGCGAACAACACATATTTTCACACCTTGTTATCTATTTTTTGGAATACTAAGGCATGATTTATTATTATTACTAGAATGTATCTTTGAATAATTTAAACCATAGCAACTTAATTACTTGACATTTATATCCTGTCATTCATATTTTGTATTCTCTTGAAAAAGGCGTATACAGCCGAAACATGTAGAGTTTTTTAAATACATATATTTTGAAGTAATATACAGACCTTTAATCGCCTACTGATTAGGTTTACCATATATATATATATATATATATATATATATATATATATATATATATATATATATATATATATATATTATGTTTTAGGTTGTTGGTAGTTTTAACGGTTTCAGTCGTAATACAAGAATCACAATATGCATTTAATAACACCAAGATAGAAAGCGAATTAACGTACATAGCCACTCATTTCAAAATACTGGTCCAGACAATTAAAGAACTGGAAGCATCAGGTGAAACCCTCGTAAAGAATCTTGAAAGGATAACCGGTCATTCGAGGATCTTTTAGAAATTCACCGGGTGTGGTTGGTAAAAAAGCCTATACCAAACTTGAAGCTATTTTAGATAAGATTCCGGGATTTTCTGTTTAGTACGAAATATATAAATTGAATTAGTGGCAGAGAAATGATTCGGCAAACCATGGACGTGGGTTCGAAACCTGCTTAAGAGCGAATTTTTTCAATTAAAAAATTCGAATAATTATTGTGTTACAATGTAGAAAGCAATATTTACAACATTCGTGTATATTTAACAATCGTTGTAACGTTGCACTTCCTATTAAAGGCTTAGGTATCACATTCGATACTATACTATCTTTTCTAAGCGTATCTTACATACAGTTTCTTCTTCACTCAAGACCCTGGGTTTGATTATACGATATTCGAAAAATTTCTCTTTTATGAATGCTAGTGTTCTGCGTTATTTACTTTTGTTCGGCCCAAATTAGAATATGCATCATTAATATAGTTACCTATCTATACAACATACGTTGATTTGTTGGAGTCTGTTCAGCGAAAATTTTTAAAATATCTACATTTTAAACATATTGGATTATGTCCACCTCAGGGTATTAACCATATCGCGTTACTGGATACCTATCGGTTCGATTCCTTGGAAAACCATAGGCGTCAAAATGATATTAAATTTTTGTTCAATCTACTCCATTATATGCACCATCATTGCTGAACAATATTAACTTTCTAGTTCCACACAATATAATAGCCAACTATGCAGCACATTTTATTATCCCATGGCAAGGACTAATATTATCGATATATTGCGACTGTCGTATATTTAATACTTTAGTAGTCGCCCATAGTGAGGAGACAAATCTCTCCGTTCTACTATGTACGGCTTTTAGTATCGAATAGTTATAATGATTTCGTATATTTTTTTTGTTTTTCATTGCGAGTCTTTTGTATTATTATCGTTTATTTGTTTTTTATATACTCATTAGAATATAAGAATATTATTTTTTATTAGAATTATTGTTTATTTTGTGTAAGTTTATTAATTAATGTAAATTATTCAATATATTTACTTTTTTTTGTCCTGTAATTAAGATATGTATATGTACCTACTATTACGATCGAAAAATAAGGGAGAAGTCTTAACACATAAATTCGTCATATTTTTTACATTGTAAGTCTGATTTCATCTACTTAACGAACGTCATGTCACATAATGTCACACAAATGTTAGTCAAGCGTTATTTAAAATTGAGCGTTTATTTTTAATTAAATAAATTGAAAAATATTAATACATATAATTTTTTTCTCCCGACCGAGAATAAAGTGTCATCTTATACATCTGACAATTGGCATACTCGTATATTAGACTACTTTATTCTCTAGGGAATAAAATATTCGATTTTCGCTAGGGAATAAAGTGAATACTGTAGTGAATGACTTTTGGTTCATTTATTTAAGTCAAAATTAATTTAACTCTCAGATTGACGAAGCATTTAAATATATTAGTCAATTTTATTTTGTAATCGTAATAGTAACATTAGATGAGTTTACAATATTTATATATGGACAATCATCTGATATCTTAACTTGGCGGTTGCTTACAGTAGTGTTTGTGCAAGGTTCGTTCTTATTTACTTGTAAAATTTTCCTTTTTGCACAATAACTTAAACGGACTGCGTTTTTTTTGGAAAAAAATAAGACACAAACAAACTCGTTTTACCTTAGTAACCAGAAACTATGCACATTTTCATGACAAACCAACTTAATTGAATGACATCAGATCAATCTATCAATCAACTGTCAAACTAATAATGAAATATATTATTACATTTAAGGTCGGGAGAAAAGTTTTGTATGTAATTCGGGAATAAACGTCTATAATCCCTCAACAGAAAATGCCCTCGCTCCCTTCGGTCGCTCAGGCATTACTTACTGTCTCGGGATTAAAACTGTCGTTTATTCCCTTAATACATAAATATCTATTATTTATTAATTTTTTAATTAATATTTTATTACAGATTCATTATTATCTATTACACATTGTAACCGTTGTCTGGATGACAACGCTATCCGTCGCACTAAATACACGAACATGACTGTTCTTATGGGACTGAAAAACTTCTTCGTCAGTGAAAATGACATTATCCCAGAAATCTTGCTGCATGTTCAGATATTGATTAGAAAATATCATTCGTCGCCTTATATTATATGTTCTTCTGTTAATTCTAATTTATAAGCCGCTGAATAATTTTTTAAGATTTTTTAAGATAATGTAAAATTTGTCATCTGAACAGCTTTACTGGCGGTATCAAAAGGATTTTCTAGTAAATACTGAACCAAATTCTGGCCCTGTTCATTGTGAAGACCTGAGCCACGTTTTCTAATGAGCAAGTTATTATTTTGCCATTTACGGTAAATATTGTGAATGCTGCTTTTACTAACATTTAAATCAGCGGCCACCATGCGCAAAGACCAACCATTATCCAGTAAAGCAACTGCTGTTGATTTGCGTTCAACACTTAAATGCGTTCTCATAATGAAAATTATTCGTTAAATGACAAATACAATGTCACATTGGTGATATTTCCTAAATTGGCAAATAATCATTTTAACATCAAGTAGAATTTACAATGTACAAGAATAAGTGTAACTACGATCGCAACCGTATATCCGTCAGGCAATAAATAAATAAAATTTCACATGTGTTCAGTACTTTAAATAATAAATATTAAATTGCATCACAAATTTATGCATTTTAGACAGTTTATCCACTGCTCTAACTTTAAATTAATTAAGTTCACCGGTCGTCATAAAACAGCTTTTCCGAAAGATAATACTAGTAGTCGAATCTCATCTCCCATCAGATCAACCACGTATATTTCAGGTATTAGGTGAAACAAGTAATAGTATATTTAGTAGTTATATCCCAAGTAATGCCAAATCCGCTAATATTTTAAAGGATTTTCAAGGATGGCATGCAAAAGGGATATATCGAGGACTATTTTTCGAAGAAAATTTCAGGCAATTTTAATAGTAGGAATTTTACAATAGAAATAATAAAAGACCAAAAAAATAATTACTATTGGATTAATTACGATAAAAAATAGAGATTGTAAAAGTATGGTAAATATGACATCTCAAACGTAAAAAATCAATTGACAAGGCGCGCTAATGTCAGTTGTGGAAACATTTTAATTTTAAAAATTTGTTCTGTTCGTTTTGATCAATCAAACTTGAATCAAATAGATGAAGTAATGCGTACACAAACACTTGTAAATACAATAAAAGCGAATACATGTGTGTAATCAGTTTGAAGCATTCTGCAAGGAAAGGGCCTACTTACTTAGTGGAGATACTTCTATACCTCAGGTAGTAGAAATCCTTAAAGACTGTGCCTTTAATATGAAAAAGCAAGATGGGTCCGAATACAAAGAAGATGTAGTAAAGACTTAATGGAACAAAATCGCCAAACTGTTACGGGAGAAATTTTACAAGGAATTGGAACAACTTTCAGTTCACTTAAAGATGTGGTATTTTAAAGACGCAAGAAATGCACGAGATACAAAACGAAGAAAACTGCAAGCCTTTGGCGAGAAAATAAAAAGTAGTGCTTCAATTGTAAGCGAGGACGAATAGAACCAAATCATAACTTTATGGGACGAAGATACACCCTAAAAGTTGCAAAGAAAGTTTTATTACATAGTGGCATTCGAATTAGCTTGGCGTGGTGGTGAAGCGGTAGACTGTCTCATAACTTCTTTTTAAATGAAAAAGAAAGTTTTGGCGCACATATAGGACGAATTGTTTATAATCCAGTATTTAGTAAAACCTGTCAAGGAGGAGGAAAGCCGCTAACGCAAAAACAATGGTTGATTGAAGATAAACTCAACCCGTATCGATGTCCAGTTAGATAATTTTTATACATTCCTCTAATACTTAAAACAGACAATAACTTTTTAGATTGTTCCATAAACTTATTGAAAATATAGACACTCACATTACTACAAATCGGTTGTTCTTAACGTCGAATCCAGCGTGGAAACAAAAGCGCTCTGTTGGTTTTTTTAAGAATTCGCCCATCGGAAGATATATAATTTGCAAGTGGACTGCCTCTAAAAAGATTGGGATAAATGTAAAAGGTAATAAAATAAACCATTCTAATCGACCAACATATGTAAGTAATCTTGCAAAACGCGGTGTAGGAGAACATGAAATTATTAAAATAACAGGTCATTCAAATATTTCTTCGATAAACTCATATTTGAAAGTTGAAGGAAATTACCACGGCAATATGATTGCAAAGCCATGAGGAGAATCCAAAAAAGAAAATTTTAACGATATTTTAACAAACATTGCTTCCAGTGCAGTGAGTCAATTTTAGTTTCGATAATAACTGTAACTATTGTTACAAATGAAACAGATATGCATTACACACATCTGTAGCTGTACACATGGACATACATCTTGTATTTTGCAACATTTTTTGGTTAGTGAAGTTTGATCGGAAAGTTTGATCATAGGTATAGCAAATTTTGGTGGCATCAGATGTACAGGTATACAGATACAGATGTGTGTAATCCATATCTGTTTCATTTGTAACAAATGCGTAATGCGTGCTTAACGTATTGATGTACTCAAGTTTCTTTGGCATATTTGCTGCCATCTGACATCGTGTTAATGGACTTTCGGCATAGTCTCTTTTGTCCGTCAGATGTCCCCAGACTTATCTGGTGCCACCTGATAGGACAAAATTTGCTATATCTATGAGGCGTTCCATCAAACTTTACATTCTCACTGCGATCTCTGTTACAGCAGCATCGCAGTTGAGAGCA
The DNA here is from genome assembly GCA_935421215.2 of Melolontha melolontha. Classification (NCBI taxonomy): domain Eukaryota; kingdom Metazoa; phylum Arthropoda; class Insecta; order Coleoptera; family Scarabaeidae; genus Melolontha; species Melolontha melolontha. The sequence continues at coordinate 70,501,190 of OW285242.1, read as the reverse complement.
CAGACGACGATACATCGTCAAGCGACGCCGGAAGCAATGGCCGGACAAACGAGAACAATAACCAACCTGATGATAAAACCCGAATACTTGGACAAATGTTCACCCAAGATACTTTTAGATTTTAAAAATCTAATCGACATACTCAACGAAGAAGAAGATATCCAGAAACTATTACAAAAATCAGGGGATATATTAATGGTTAACCCAGAAGAACCGAAGATTCAAATTGAGTTAACAGGCAACCCCACAGAAAAACAAGAAAAAGATAAGCCTCCCGTAAAATCGAAGAAGAGCCAACCGGAACCGAAAATCGAAAACGACGCATTCAGACACCCGAAAAAAACAACAAAAAGACAGAAAACCGACCACACAGCGCCACCAATCGAAACAAAAAATTCCTACGACGCCCTCGAAACCAAAACCGAAGAAAAAATTGAAGAAGAAGAAGCAACCGAATTCACCCCATAACCGTCAACATCAAACAGCACACCCAGGGTAAGTGACAAAACAAACACCACACAAAACACAAACACCGAAACACGCAAAACACACAAAATCGCACCAATCATAATAACAGACAAAGACAAATGGGCATATATACGACAAATACTTAAAACACATAACATTAACACAGTACAAAGCAAACTTGTGAAACCTGGCATTCACATCGAACCGAAAACTAACGAAGACTACCGCACACTTAAACACATACTCAACACAGAACACATTCAATTTTACACGTTTCAATTATGAAGCGAAAAAACACTAAAGGTAGTTATGCGAGGCATTCCTACCTTCATCACAGACACAGAAATTACAAACGACTTGACTGATCAAGGCTACCCGACAATAAAAATCAAAAGAATGAACGGCAAACACGGCATACCTGCACCACTTGTACTAGTAGAACTGACGAGACAATTTTCAAATCAATTTACAACATACACGACTGCTGCGGACTCACAATTAAAATCGAACCACTAAACAAACGGACAGACATAATACAATGCCACGAATGTCAGACATTTGGACACCACCAAAAAAACTTTAACATACACTACAAATGCATGAAATGCGGAGACGAACACTCAACACACCTATGTACAAAACCCAAAACAACCCCACCAAAGTGTACGAACTGCGGTGGTCCTCACTTATCCACTTTCCTTAACTGTCCTAACAATCCAAACAACCCTGTAAACAAAACCACACCCAAACCCGAATACATACCAGCACCACCCCCAACAACGAACCCATGGACACAAAAACAAAGAAACACAACACCTAACACAACTGACGAACTAGCACTTGCCTTAGGCAATATGCTAATAACATTACACTCCACAAACGCAACAACAGAACAGATACAATACTTCGTAACGCAAACACAGAAAATAATCACACTCTACAACAACAAACATTAAACACACACATGACTGAAACGCAAAAAACCGATGACCAGTGACTTAAACGCAAAAAGCGACAAACACACAGACTACACATACGCAACACAGGACCGCACAAAAACACACAACACACGTTTATTTATTAATCAGACGCAAACACATCACAACCCTGGGAAAAACGAAACAATGGAGTGGAAATGGAGGCAACTCCGACCACAACAAAATTCAAGTCTCATATATCAAACTTTACTTCATTAGCCAAACTGATAAAGTCTACTGTTCTGACAGAAACACGTGTCTTTGGCAGAAGTAATTGTTGGAAAATACAAGGTTTACGTCCATGTGTACAGCTACAGATGTGTGTAATTCATATATATTTCATTTGTAAGAAATGCGTAATGCGTGCTTAATGTACTCAAATTTCTTTGATAGTTATTGTTGTTCAAATACTAGTTGTAATATAAATCAATAAATGCATTTTGATAACTAAAAGCCCGAATGTTTTTAAAATGTCAAAAAATATTCATTTTATGCACAGTGCAATTACCCGGATATTTCCATGGTGCATCAAATACTCGGTGATATTTCTCCGTTACTAAGTTATTTCTGTAATTTGCGTTAATATAAATAGTTGAAATTTTCTGATGGAAATAGTTGCTGATATTTTTGTTTTAAGTAATTTTACTAAAATTTAGTATAAAGAAAAACATGGCTTCTATCAAATTTTCAATTCCTTGAACGGCTTTTATTCTACGTAACTTGCTTTTGAAACATCCTCACTGTAGCGATACAAAAAAAACTAAAGTTTTATTACATGTATTACGAAAAATGTGAAATGAGGTTAGAAAGAGGCAATATATAAAATCTGTGAACACGCATATGTTTTGAATGGATGGTGAATATTTACTTTTTTTAACGGTTTGAAGACAACGCGAAAAAGAATGGTAAAAAATGATATACAATTTTTTCAAGGGAATATGTGTACACCCATACTACGCTACTACCCGTCAAATTTTCATTATTATTTCCTTTCTTCAACTACGTGCTTCTTGATATTGTAAGCAAAACTTTGAGGCGAAAAAGTATTTATCTTTACTTGTCTTTATCTTGACAATGTTACTTTATAAATATTTTGCTTAATAAAGTTTAATAATATTTTTCACTTTTTTTGTAATTTATATTTTTATTTATATATGTACTATATATATTTACACGTAATATTCTCCTATAAAATTCGCTCATTTACTCTTCCATGAAACATCCCGACGCGACGAACTCCAATTATACTCGTTAGATTCGTCGACATTCAACGATTGATCGACTTTCCAATCGCGCCGCGTCTTCAGTGCAAACCTATACATAGAGTTTCACAGTGGTTTGTTCCTAATTCAAATAAGGGATGGCCGCTCCGTACCATTGCGGGATTCCCTTAATGGAATAGCCTTGTAATCTCGAAACATAGACTTATGTGGGTTTCAGAATTGATCCTTTTGGCACGATTGCGTGCATGTGTGTCTGTGTGTGCGTCCATATTAGTCTCTAATGTCGAAATTTCCAATCGAGAGAACTGGACGACGGAGTTCGATTGGAAATTAAAAATGCCTTCGGATCGGTTTACCCTAGGGAAACTTTGACCAAAACGAGAACTGTTCCTTAGAGGTTTCCCCTCTTACACTTGCGATTAGTTTAGAAGAAAAAGAAAATAGTGAATCGATGTTGGTATACATTGGTCAAGCATAGAAACGTGTTTGCGATTCAAGCTCAGCGGATCAGAAATAATAACAGTTTCTCCGAAGTTAATCAAACAGTAGTTAGTAACTGATAGTGTTTAATATGTGAGATACACGTGTACCTGTACGTGTATATATATATATATATATATATATATATATATATATATATATGTATATATATATATATATAATCAAAAATTAATTAAAATTTCGGGTAAGCGGTCACTTAAAAAACTACTTTATTAAATTACCCTATATTTCGCGACACTTTGTCGCTTCTTCTGGGGTAAAAAATGTAGAATTAAAAAATAATAAAAGTTTACGTCAATTTTATTATTTTTTAACTCTACATTTTTTACCCCAGAAGAAGCGACAAAGTGTCGCGAAATATAGGGTAATTTAATAAAGGAGTTTTTTAATTGATCGCTTACCCGAATTTTAATTAATTTTTGATAATATATCACGGACCTTGGTATGATATGGTAAATTCAATCAGTTGGCGATTAAAGGTCTGTTTTACTTCAAAGTATATATATTTAAAAACCCTACATATTTCGGCAATGATGCCTTTATCAAGGATATAAAATATAAATGACAGAATATAAATGTCAAATAATTTAGTTGCTATGGTTTAAATTATTCAAAGATACATTCCAATTGCATAATAATAAATCATGCCTTAGTATTCCAAAAACAGATAGCAAGGTGTGAACATATGTGTTGTTCGCTGCTAGCAGCTTGTGTCTCTTTCTGGGTATGAAACTTGTGTGTTGGTTGCTGCTGGCAGCTTGCGTCTCTCACTGGGTGTGTGGTTTTGTGTTTGTGTGAGCGCGTAAGTGTAGGGTTTTGTATGTTGGCGTGTTCGTGCGTGTGTTTAGTGACCGGTCGCGAAAAATTTAGATAGATCGGATAACCAGCCGTTGCGTAGGGCCGCCAACCCTTTCCCGGCAACTTCTTTACTTTTCCGTGCAGTACTTCGACGGCCCGACCCCCGCCCCATCGAGGCAAGGCGCAGCGAAGCGCACCCTGCACGGGGATGCTCACCGTCAACCGAGGGAACACTCTTAGTGGCTACTTCGGTCGACGACGGTCACACACACACAGATGGCACAAAGTGTGACCATAAATCAATAAATCATGTAAGTGATAAACTATAAATATTTAAGACCAAAAATTCATCATTAAGTGTTGAATAATATCAATTTACCAGTTCTATTTAATATAGTCATTTATTCTTAAATAATTCTTAGATTCAAAGCTCTTGCATAGGTTTTATTTTTCTTCATAAATTTTGTCATATCTGAAATATTAAATTAAAATTTGTCTTTATAAAATTAGAAATAGACACAGATGTAAATAACTATATCAGATTTAATTTCATATAGAAAATAAAAATACATTCTTGAAGTATTATATTCTCGGATTTAATTTAATTCGATCTACAAAGTTTATGTTATTTAAAAAGATCTTTACCTATTAAAATTAACATAGTTATAGAGAACCTCACCTTCAGAAAGATCATATTTCAAGGTTAGTTTCGGAATACATTTTTTTATTGATCTGTTTATTGACCGTACTGTTGGTATTGCAGTCCTCGATACATCATTAGACGTGTCGAATTAAATGTAATAGCATATTATTATCGACATAAGTTTAAAAGAAATTATTTATAATTATTTATTTTCATTGTTTAATCGACATTATTGACGATCAACGTGAAACGAGAGAGTATTATCAATACAATATAATATATATATATTGTTATCGTACAAATCGGTTAAATGCCAGTAGAGCTCGTTCTTTTAATATATCATCTTTAAAAATTTACGCAAATTTTTAGCAGCTGACTTTCGTGCCAGATTTATTGAACTCTTGCCATAACAAAACCTATATGCAATGTTATTTTCTAGCGTTTTTATAAACAAAAACATTGTAGCATGTAAATACAATAACGGAATTCTGAATCCTTATATTTCTTACTTTTCGTAACAAAAAAAACGAACATGAGAAGTGTAAAAGTGCAGAAATGATTTTTAGTATGATTTGTAAAATTGGTAAATTAATGTAACACACATCTTAATTGTTATTAACTATAGCATACAGTTTTTATAAAAACGATAGCTGTTACTTATGTAAACGTACGCTGTAGCGTGTGTGTGTATTTATTTTGAATTCATAGGCGGAACATAATTAATTTTCAGGAGGTTTCTAATTTTGAGTTTTGCGTCGTAATTGACTCACAATTTTTGGATTAATACTATGTATAATTACATCTTTCAATTTTTAATATGCTGTTTCTTGATTTCAAGGACACCTGTATATTGAAGGAATGTCATTTGTTCTTACAAAATACAATACATGGATGATATTAAACACGTGTACGACTTTGATGACGCTGAAGCGATTGTAAATAAAAGGATTTACTAATCTTACTGGATTCAATTTTAATAATTTTGAGATAAATGTTTAGATTATTAACTGTAATATGTTATAGAATAGAATACTAATATTGAAATATTTACTCTTTTTATTCTTCCAGTGTACCATTTACATCATTGATACAATTAAAAGAAAATGATTTCCATGTTAGTACTGAAAAGGTGACGTAAACCGAATTTGTTGTACGTTAAACTTTCTTTTTTTGGCAGGAAATCTACGACTTGAATACTTGAAATACCATGTTATTGTTGTCTTAGTCTATTGTTGGTCACACCGAAGCTAAATCTGACCTACAAAGACATTATTTAGGGTCCCTTGCTGAACATGGCTAGTGGCAATTTGCCGAGAATTCCGTGTAACTTCGCAATTATCTCGGGTGAATATTGCAACCGCTCCGAACAATAACATCACTATAAGAACGTCGTCCTTACGTGTAGGCGAATGGGTGAACGCATACAGGCCAGGACGTGCAATTAGAAGTGGACGTTCTAGGACGCCTCTACTACGAACTAATTACAAGGCCGGTCTACTCGTTTACATGACCCAAAGCTGTGAATTATGTGCCTCTGGACTTTGGAACGTCGATGACCAAACGCTTACTTGTCGATAGTAACATAACGGAACAAAGTTGCATCATGCACGGTGTTCTTGGCCGTGTTGGTATACAAAAAGGAAAGTAGCGAGCTCTGGGTAATTATTCGTGTTTAACCTTTATATTAATGCGAGAAACTTGTTGCTAAAGCCCAGGGATAGATTAATAGTTGGTAGGTTGAACGAGGAGTATATACAAGGAAGGGAATCAAGAGAATAATTAACGGACCGGACTAGGAAGTCCGAGAGAACTTGGCAGACATCTCACGTGAGATTTATTTTAGTTCAACGAAGACATATGACCTTCGTGTATAATTAGTCAACGTTTTTGTTGCGCGTGTCACCAACTTCAAATAACTAAATTAAAATGGAGACTTAATTATCAGTTTACAAGTTAATGTTTGCAAGATGATTGATCTGAAGCTATTAATATATTTCAACGTTTTGGATTATTTTAAATTGGAAAGTTTATGTCAGTACGTGATGGAAAGGATTGAAAAATAATGTTTGATATTATTTAAAATCTGAAGGGCAGTCAGAAGATAATTTTACCCTATTGTTATTTACGGTGTATGTAATGTTGTTACATTTAATTTTCACGCTTCAAGTTTACCGCCCTATGGATAAAGATTTATAATAAATTTAGTTCATTATTTCGTTTTTTGTAGTCCCGGTTGCGCCATCTAGTGAGACTGCGTTCATTGAATTTAATCCCCCTGCGGGAGGTGTGCCTTTAAGAGGAGTGTGCTACATAAAGTGAGATAAAAAGTCACGCTATACCGTATATTTTTATGGTAATTATAGCTGTTAGCGAATTCAAAAAGGGTATGTATGAAAATTGTTAGAAAGCTTATTACCGTTAGTGATTTTGCCCGTCTTACTGCGAAGCAATCAGACGTAGTTAGGCATAGGTTTTCTCTGTCCGATAAACGGGATAAATATATCTCGCTACGAGAAGACAAACAGTCGAGCGGGCAATGGAGACAGAAAAACACAAGCCAACATCGCTTGATTGGACATAAGAAAATACGTACCAGCTGTGGGTTTCTTCATCTCCGTCGCACGCATACAGCCGGACGAGGTATTCTTTAAGATTCATCTTTCTTTTGTGACACTTAAATCGTCGTTGACTTTTATCTTTCTTTTTTTTATATTGCCGTTATCACGATTTCTAATGTCGATGCCAATTAAAACGGCATATAGTCTTAGTTAATTTCGTATATATATATATATTTTTGGAACTTTTCTAAATTATCACGTAATTCACGTATTTAATTAAAATAATTTATTTGATATTATACAATGTTAAAATTAATTATCGTACATAAATTTTATAGAATTTATTTTTTTAAATAATTTCGTATTTAAATAAATAGTTAATTGAGTTAATTTCAATTAAGAAATTTTAAGGATAATGGAGTAACTCTAACGGAATATATTACATCGATTCATTGCAACGCAAACCATAGACGTGCTAGAGATTTAAGTAAATTGTAATTTTTGTTAAATTTATAACTTTTCTTGATACCATTTTACTAATGCTTAGGTAACATACTGGGTGTAGTTCTATTTTCATCCTAGCTATAAGTTGATTTGATATCGCTTGAATATTTAATTTGTCATATTTTTGGTACATTCTGCAGTTCAATTCAATTTTATTTTTTATTTTATTCTGGGAACAATTTGCTGATTCGATACAATTTTATGTAAAATTTTTGAGAAATATATTATTGTTTTAATGTCATAATATACTCAATGTTCATTTTCATTTGTCATTGCATTACTACGTGAATTCGTTCGCAGCTTGAAAGCCACTTTGTTAATCATGTTTTTTTTGTTTATCGATATATGAATTAACTATCTTCGATTTCTTATTTTGAATTTAGGTAACCCTCCTTTAGTTTAGCTCGTTGTTTTGTTTTATTTTTAGTAGTCTGTAAGCGCATGCGCCGAAGAACGTGCATCACTTTTCTTAGTTTTCAGTTTCGAGCCTCCGTACGTAAAACTAAGTGGCGCTACTTACCAATCTGTTTAGTCAATCCACGACAGCCTCCATTGACTAAGGGCGTACACAACAAATAGACGCTCCTTTTTAAATTGTGCGGTACGACTACCGATTTCGACTTTTTCCGAACATCTTCATTTTGCCAAGACTGCGCTTGCGCACGCACCATAGCATTGTGTATATATTGGAATAGTCATAAAGTCAGAAAAAATACTGTTATGGTCAGGAAAGGAAGAGTTTCAGTACGAGTCTAATCCATTGAGGAAGCAGTGGTACGTTGCAATTCTGGGCAAAGGGCGGAGTGATTGAGCTGTGTCCGTGATACTGGTCGGCTGACTTGTAGGTTTAACAGCAACCCGCCCACCAAAAGAGGGTCCGAGGAGGGCTATTGGATTTGATAAAATTTAGTAAGACCAGTTTTCGCGATTTTTATTGCATGTTTAACGCGTTGCAAGGCTAATTTTTCTTAATCAACAATTTCTCTCTGTCTCTCTGGAACTCTTTATACCACAGTTCGTACTATATGGACATTCGTCTTTTAGCACAGCGGCCATTTTCTCTATATACAACCTACGGAAAAAAGTAGCTTGCAATCCGTAGGTATTCTGTTTTTGGCCAAGACGAGACAGCTAGCTCTTTAAACTAAAACAGAGACATCTAGTTACTGGATAAAGTGTGGGTTTACACAAATCTTATCACAGTGTTCAATAATCGGATATACCATATTGCAAAACTTTTGTAACTCGTTTTGCCATTACTGAAAATTCCTTAAACTATTATACTATCAAACAATATCAAATTTTCAACAATAATATGCTCTTCTGCAGTTAATATTTCAACAGGATTCACAAATATTATTCAAAGGCTGTTTTGGAAACAGCTTGATTCTTTTTTGTTTAAAGTTTAATTATCTTTTTGTAGACTCAAATTTTGAAAATTGAATAATTTTTATTCAACTTTCTGGTGCTTAAAATTATCACATCAAAACTTAAAAAAAAGGGTAATGTTAAGAGGTTTACTTACGTCATGGTTTCATCTCGACAAGTTGTTTGGTGTTTAAACATTTAGGTTAGGAATTTACAGTAGATTTTACTACTTCAATACTGCTTTACTGATGCTTTACTGATGCTAAAACTTAAATTTTTTATTACGCAAATAAATAAGTAAATTTAAACTATACAAAATCTATAATAGAAACCTATTGAACTCGTAAATTTTAAAAGTTAAAATTTTTTACTGCAAATGTAAACGTATTGTTAATTCGAATTTATGGCCCCTTCTGCAAAATGCTCTACATGTTATATCGATCCAACAAGTAAGACTTTGTATCAGTGTTTGCTTGCCTTAAAATGTATACCTTGATTTTCTCTCATAAAACTAGATTGTAAACGTTTGAGAATTTAGATAGAATTTTCACGTTTATATTTTATTTCGAAAGCTGTAAAATTTTCACAATGTTAGATATTGTATGAATAATATATGTATACAGAAGATGGAGATTTTCCATCTCCTCTAATAAAATTTAATTTCTGATATGACGGACAGATAATCAAGTTTTCAAACAGTGTTCGATATATTCCTAAGATTGATTATATATTTATAAACGTGTATTAAACACTCTCTGTTTGACAATATTTATATTCAAAAATCATTTAAAGGAATCGAATTACTTTCAGCCTCCATAAGAATTTATAAACAAACGCATATCGTATATGTATATTATATACAGGGTGATTAATAACGTATATGATAAGCGTAAATGGGTGATTGAGAATGCTATTTTGAACAAATAAGTTCCTATATACATGTAGCAAATCTTTAATAGTTTGCGATATACTGGGTTTCTAAATTATCCGTGCGTAAATTCACGATACTACAAATATTTTTATTAATTAAAGTGGTCATAAACATTAAAATAATTAATATCTAATTCAATAAATTCTCAAAATATGCTCCATGAGCTTGAGTACATGCATTGCAGCGAATTGTATACACGATTAATAACATTTCGTGCACGCTACCATTGGCACAGTTAATAATTCTAACCAGTAATTGGTCACGAGTTTCAATGCATGTGCATACACATTTCGTTTTAATTCTCCACAGAAATAAAAGTTTAAAGTTTAGGTCTGCCGAGCGTGGAGGCCGTTGCGCCGGACCACGTTGTTCAATTCATCTTTTCGGATCATTTTTATTAATCGGTCGAGCGGGATGTGGAGTTACCCCATCATACTGTAATCACATATTCTGTCTATTAAGTAATGGTACATCTTCTAATTTCTCATTCAAATTATTAAAAATTACAATTTCTAAAATTTTTGAATTCCCGCCCAAGCATGAATACTAAAACATCCATTACGTTCATTACGTATGCTGTTGACTCCATCAAGGGTAAATATTGCTTCATCCGTCCACAATACAATAGATAGGAATGCTGGATGTTCTGTTATTTGATCTAACAGCCATTGACAAAATTACAATCTGCTACCATAATCTCTATTCAAGCTTGAACTGTTCGAAAATGATAGGAATGAAACACTTCGCAGTGTAAGACTCTCCATACGGAACTTTGACTAGAATTTAACTGTCGCATATGGGGGTATTTACATGAAAAATCCGTACAAAAGTCCTTGTTGAACATTTTTGCGTAGTACGACACTGATAACTTCCTAGAATACTTATGTATAGGGGTAATAGAAAACACATACTTTTTTGTTCATCTGGCCGTGCAGGTAACTATCGGCTTAGTTCGAATTTGACCGCCCGTTGTTGTGTTCGACATTCGTTAAATTACAAAAGTGTTTGAAGTGCTTGTTTACATAATTACTTACAACGAAAAACAAAATAACATGGATATATCTGAAGCAGATATGTAGAATATATTTAACAATTCTTAACATCTACCCCATAGGTTTCAAATGATAGACAGCTCATTTAAAATATACTAAAAAAATTGACTTATGTTTTTTAAAGTTTTCTTAAAATCAGTTTTTTGTTGAACTACCAAGTTACGATTTTTATAATGTATTATGCAGACAGAGTTTCTCTGCACATACCAGCTTAAATTGTGTCTAACTTCGTCCAACTTTTTAAATAATTGTCTTTCAAGTCTGTTTCTGACAATCGATAAAAAAAACTTTTAACAATAATTTTTATAACAATGTTATATTGTAACAATGCTTTATACGTGCATAACGTATTGTCATACATAAACACAAGCTTTTTGAATAATTTTCATAAATTTTTTAGGCCCATTTGCAGTCGAAATATCAACCCAGAGACGGTTTTATGACCTTATGCAAGCGATTCCTGGTGCAGATATAAAGAAAAAAATGAACAATGCAGAATCACCTTTGTTAAACTCTGAAAAATACACAGAAGATCAACGACAACAGTTTAAACACAAATTGTCATATTTATAGTCAGAAATAAAACGAAGATGGCCGCTCATTATATTGAAGACCTTTTCTCAAAAAGAAACAGTAGTTGACTTGAAGGAAGAATTGTAATTCCACCTATTGTCCAGATCTGGTGCTCCGCAGAAGTCGTTTGGTGATGTTACTTGCGAAGCAAACGAAGAAAAACAGAAGCTGTTCGAAACAAACTAATTTCGGACATTTGCAGCTCAAATAAAGTTGCGAAGGGAAGGTAAAAAAGATGCATCATATGTTATAAATGATGTGACGCAAACACCAACAAGCGCAAAAAATATAGAAAAGCAATAAATGCGCAAGTCAGACGGTAAAAAAAACACCACAAGAAGCGTTATCAATGTTTGTAGAAGCAGACTTTTCTCGAAAACAGTACGAAATTATTAGAAATTTAAATAAAAATTTCTATCCATGCTACACCGTTTTGCAAAGGACTAAAAAACCATGTTATCCCAAACAAGAATCTTTTAAAATCACTGTTACTTGCCAAGCCTTACCAGAAAGAAAGAATTGAAATGCTGCTTTCTGGAAAAACATATAACTTGTCAGATTCTTCTGATGACGAAGAGTGTGGAGAAGAAGAAAAAGAAATTCGTCTAATGAAATTGAGATATTTTGATTTGTTTGAGATTTTTGAGTTTATAGTTTACTTATAAAGAAATTTATGTTCGATTTTTGAAAACTATGTAGCTATAGATGTATATATGCATAATATTAGCAACTGTTTTAAATGTGTTTTATAGTAGTCTTAAATTAAGGAAAGAGTCATCAATTTAACCAAGGATATTGAAATAAGTATTATATGTTCTGGGAAAAAGAAATTCGAGCAGCTTGTACCATATTTAAAATAAAATTGTTGAAAAATCCTTAAAAATGGTCTTATTTACTTTATTATTTCATTATTTAGTAAATATTTCCCATAAATAAGCTAATAACACTATTTTATAAAGAAAAATATATTTGTTTTTTCCTCGGATTTTTCCTCGAAATACCCCTATGTGTGTTTGCTATTTGTCGAGTACTGACGCGAGGGTTATCAATTACATCATCGACAATTGCTTCTTTTGCTTATACGTTATGCAACACATGTGGACCTCTGGTATGTTTTAGCAATACAAAACCAGTTTCTCGGGATCTTTGAAACGTTCTTTAAAATACTTCTCATCCTGGTTGTCTTCTATTTGAAAACTGTCGCCGGTATTCTCGTGTAGCATTACGAGCAAATCATAAACAAAAATCATATCCGTATATTCAAGTGAACTAAAAGATACCATGTTTAGAGGCTTTTTAGACGTTTGCAGAAAAATAGAGTAAATACAGTAACTATTTGGCATATTTATTACATTCATTTGTTGTTAGGGCACAAAGAATGGCGCCTACCACGTATGATACTGTACTCGGTACATTCCAACTCGTGGAGTGAATTTTATGCAATTAAATATGTACTATTGTGAGTTTGGGCACGCATAATTTAGGAAACCAATATATCGCGAACTATTAAAGATTTGCCACATGTACATCGGAACTTATTTGTTCAAAATAGCATTCCTAATCCCGCATTTACGTTTGTCGCCCTGTACACCGTATATATATATATATATATATATATATATATATAATATATATAATTATTTTGTCAATTATAGTATATATATATATATATACATATATATATATATATATATATATATATATATATATATATATATATATAATTGACAAAATAATTTGAAACATACATGAGTGGGTAAAAACCACACCAATATGTATAATACAAAAGTATTTTTAATAATATAAAATATTATTAAAAATACTTTTTTCTATTTTGCGTTCGAAATAAACTCATTATGAAACCCAAAACAGTATCGAAATGAGCTTCATTTCGATACGCTTTTTTTCATTTTTCAATGTTGGCGTTGTTCGAATACAGAAATAAATATCATTGCTGTCATTTGATTTTAAGAATTTATGTACATTTGACAGATATGATATATGTCCGTATTTTACACAAACAACGTATGTTGTATATAATTGACAACAACATATATATGTTTCTATGTCACTCATGTTTATATTTTTAAATGAAGTATCAAGTAATGTTAACGAAAATTAGTAAATAATATGTAATATAATATACTTCGCGGATAGCAAGATTTAAATTTTAAAATGTCAAGTATCAATGTGACCAACTGCATGCTTTATATAAAAATTAAACTCTGAACTTTCAAATTAAATAATTCCAATTTAAGCAATTTATTAATGTAAAAAACGCAAAATAGAAAAAATAGTATAAAAAACTCGTTTCATAAGGCCTTTTGCCGCACTCGCTCTTTAGAAAACTCGCCGCAAGCGGCTCGCTTTCTAAACTGATCTCGTGCGGCAAAATGGTGCCTTATGAAACTCGTTTTTTAATATACTATTGTATTATACAAATTGGTGTGGTTTTTACCCACTCATGTATGTTTCAAATTATTTTGTTATATACGCATTCGGTTCGCCCGACAAGTAGTGAAGACACGATAATACAGTTTTCTATAGATATGGTATGTTATCGTCTAGAGAAACACGTTGCTTAGTTCGGCAGTTGTTATCTAGACACGCTGAATATTCTTTCACGCTCTGTCTTAATAATTTCTGGTTGATAGCAAGGTAGTTATATTTGGTTGAATGTATCTCTTCTCCAGCAGGGGCGTACCGACGATCCTGTAGAAAGGTGAAATACGTATCTGCGTCTCTGGAGAGGAGATACATTCACAAATATATAACTTGAATTGTGTTCTTCACACCCCATTTTTAATAATATTTTATATTATTAAAAATACTTTTGTATTATATATAATTGAAACGAAATTATCGACAGTGATATATTATATAAAATTAATTTAAATTCGGGTAAGCGGTCAATTAAGAAAAAAAAAAACTCCTTTATTAAATATATACCCAAGAAGAAGCGACAAAGTCTGTTGCGAAATATAGGGATATTTAATAAACGAGTTTTTTTTTTTTTCTTAATTGACCGCTTACCCGAATTTAAATTAATTTTTTATTATATATATATATATATAAGGTAAACTTAATTAGTCGGCGATTAAAGGTCTGGTTATTACTTCAAAGTGTATATATTTAAAATAATCCTACATGTTTCGGCAATGATGCCTTTGTCAAGAATCCTTGACAAAGGCATCATTGCCGAAACATGTAGGATTATTTTGAATATATACACTTTGAAGTAATAACCAGACCTTTAATCGCCGACTAATTAAGTTTACCTTATCATACCAAGGTCACGAAAATACTATATTTATATATATATATATATATATATATATATATATATATACATATACGGTGAGACTTTCTAATTTTTTAAGCCATGTAAAAAATAATCTTCGGAAACTCGTTGGATACTAGTGCGAATTTATCGGTTTCTCAACGTGTTTCTAGAGTTCTTTTATCGTTAAATATAATGAACCTTTGTACTCTTTTAAATCGGAATATGTACACAGTGACTCGATATATGGGATTAGCAATATCATCAAAAAAAGGTTCCCTTTGCAAGAGCATCCCAGTTTTTGTCAACTTCAGCATAAGTAAATAATCCACAAAATACATAAATTTCATAAACAGTCTACATCAGCCCACGTTTTTGGTTTCTTATTGTAAGCACGTCTTGCTTTTAAGTTGGTACAGCGCACAATTTCCTGCATAATAACTTTCATCACAAATAACTAAAAAGCTTCTTTTGGTGTAGCAGCCATAGTTTCGATGCCGCTATTGCTTTTGTACTACAACTTCACTCAATAGAGCTTGCGATTCAACAGAATGATAAAGTATGCTGGACGGGCATTTATAACAATAAGCTGCGAAGTGTTAATATAAAAACTTGCTCGTGGGCCTCGCATATCCGGGTTTATGTAAATGCAGGATAGTGATGATAAAAAAATATTTTCTAATTAAAAAGAAAGTCAAGTCCCTTTAGCTACAACTAGGTTACAACTTGCACTTTACACAAAGGGTGCCTAAACGGATAAGCGCAAGAGCTATCCAAGTCGATCGCGAAAAAATAAAAAATTATCACTCTACAAATTCGAGTTCTCTCGAACGTCAACTCTAGGCCGTCTCTGTCTCTAATTGGAATTTGCGAGACTCCCGTGGCATCGCAACTGCGCAACGTTTGGCAATTTTTCTCGGTTCTTCTCGAATTAGTCAGATTCATATAAAAATCTGCGAAAATCTGTCTCTAATTGGAATTTGCGAGACTCCCGTGGCATCGCAACTGCGCAACGTTTGGCAATTTTTCTCGGTTCTTCTCGAATTAGTCAGATTCATATAAAAATCTGCGACGACGCGACACTATGCTAGTCATAACTGAGTATCTGAACGACACGTAATATTTGAACGGTAAAATGAGTGCAGCGAAAACAAAGAAAAACGTACCATTTTAATAACGATTGGGAGGAAGAATATTTGTTTATTATGGTCAAAGATAAGTGTTTTGTATTTGTATTTGTCTCGTTTGTTGATCGTCAGTGGCATTGCCCAAACGCGGGAACTTAGAAAGGCATTATAAAACTATGCATAAAAACTACCAAAATGAGTTTTCCCAAAATGATGCCTTAAGAAAACGAAAGGTAGAAGATTTGAAAAGTAGTTTAAAGGGAGAGCAATTCATGTTTATTAGGCCAGCCAAACAATCATTACCTCTAACAATTCGCGTCTTTTAAAACTTCCTGCATACTTGCGCAATACAAGAAACTTTTCGAAGATGGAGCGGTAGTAAAAAAATCATTTGTTGAAGTGGCGAATGTATTATTTGATGACTTCGAAAATAAAACAGAGATTATGGATGTTCAATTATCTCGGCAAACTGTTACTAGACGTATCGAAATCATGAACACAGATTTGGAATCCAAACTAAAGAATGATATTATGGAATGTACATACTTTTCTTTGCAGCTTGATGAATTCACCGATATGACTGATACTGCTCAATTATGTATTTTCATTCGGATGGTATTTTCTGATATGTCGGCTAAAGAAGAATTGTTAACGTTTCTGCCTCTGAAAGAAAGAACTCGCGGAAAAGGTATTTACAAAGTTTTCCTATATTTTGTAATACAATATGAGTTACCGATTTACAAACTCGTGTTCATTACAACTGATGGAGCACCATCAATGACAGGCAATCAAATTGGGTTTGTTGCATTGTGTCGAATTAAGGAAGACTTCCTATCATTTTTCGCATTCCATTGCATCATTCATCAGCAAGTTCTATGTTCAAAAATACTAAATATGAATGATGTGGCAATATCCACGAGGATATTGCCACAGAGATCGTGAATTCAATCCATGCGCGAAGCTTGCAACGATGCCTCTTCAAGGTGCAATTTGCCGAGCACACTAACTTACTTCTTTATACAGACATAAGATGGTTGAGCCGCGGAAAATTTTGAGAGGGATTTCAAGAACTATTACCTGAAATAATTTTTTTTCTTCACGAACGAGGTGACAACACTGAGATACTTAAAAATGAAAAATGGCCCCGTGATTTAGCTTTCGTATCGAATGTGACAAATCATTTGAATATCATTAATTTGGAACTACGGGGAAAAAATAAAACCATTATCGATATGGCTAGCGCAACAAACACTTTTATAAATAAATTGAAGCTGTTGATTAATCAGCTAAACAAAAGGGACTATACAAATTTTTCAGCTTTGAAAAGAAGGGCAGGTTCTCACTCAAATTATGACAAATACGAGACACAACTAAGAAACATTCAGAGTGAATTTGGAAGACGCTTATCTGATTTTAAACAACTGACGGATATTGTACCTTCCATTTTCTGATGAAGACGTTGAAAAAATTGGACATCTCTTCAGTAGAAAATGAGATATCGCAGATAATTTCAGCTATACATCTCAAAGTCAGAGCAACTGATGCCAAGTTTCAGTCTTTCATATTCGAAAACAAATATCCTTGTTTAAGACAAATAGCTCTTCAGTTAACAGGATTCTTCGGATCAACTTACTTGTGCGAGTCTGCGTTCAGAAATAAAAATTGTTAAAACGAAATATCGCAATCGACTAACTAACGAACATCTCTCAGCATGCCTGTTGTTGGCACTCAGTAATTACGAACCGTCCTTTCATAAGTTTGTAGATGATATAAGTACAGTACCATGCATCAACATTTAAATTCTAAACAAAAGCAGTAACTAAAGAAAATTTCTGACGTTGCAATTTTATTAGATGTTTAACTTATACAAGTATTATACATGATAAAGGTAAAGAAAATACACACTTGGTTATTTGTTTCACTGCAATTTTATTTACAAAATACGGACAAATTTGTTTCGAACTTCACAGTTCGTTCTCAACTGAACAAGAAAGGTTTACTTAAAATACGAATAGATAATTTGAAAAGTGGGAGTAACACTGTGAAACATAAACGTGAGTTAAGTATTATGGGGGTTTTCCTAGTAATTAACGAGAAACAGCCTTAATAATAGTGAAACAAATAACCAAGTGTGTATTTTCTTTACCTTTATCATTTAATATGTTTCACCAAGTGCCTAGCGAGACCTCAATCAATTATAAAGTATTATACACTTTATATTTATATATTATAAGTAATTGCAATAAATTATTTTCATATATTTGTTTTTTTTTTGTAACCAGGCTACTCCTAGTAGTCGGTGGTCGTATGTGTCAATCGTTTGTCACCTAAATGTTTTGTGGTAGATCGCAATCCCCAAAAGTCTGAGCACCCCTGCTTTACACTAATTTGCTGTGAACTTTTTCCATGCTTTTCTGTTCCGAGCTTCCTTGCTTCTGGCCAAGCTTTAGTTTTCTTCTTCCGTCCTGTATTCCCGAATTATTTTCCCTTCTTCTGTGCTGTTTAGGTTTCGGAGGTGTCTCCACCATCCGAGTTGTCGTAGCTCTATGTAGTCTTCAATTTTGAGGTCGTTTTTTAATTTTTTACTTCTTACTTTATCTAATTTCGTTACTCCTTGTACTCTTCTTAGGTATTTCCTTTCCACTGCTCTAATCTTTTTCATGATTCACACCCGCACGTCAGAAGAGGTCTATATATTGATTTGTATACTCGCATCTTTTTCTGGGAGGAAATTTCTTTTTTATTTATGAGGCACTTACTTCTTACTTCATAATAAAATCTGTTTGCCTTTTCTATTCTGTTGTTTAACTCATACATCTTGTCTTCTGTTTTGGTTCAAAGTAATGCCCACGTATTGGAAACCATCCAGCTGCTCTATTAATTCACCTTCTATTTCTATTTGTATTTCTTTGTGGTCCTCAGATGTTGCCATAGTTTTGCTCTTACTTTTATTCAGCTTCATTCCATTTTCATTTAGCACTTCGTTCCAAATATTCATGTGTTCTTGTAATTCCTTTTATCGCTTTCTGCTACTGTTGCAATATCGTTAGCAAAGGTACATTCAGAGACACGAACCTAATTAAAAAAATTCAAATAAATAAAAATTATTTTACCCGAGGAATAGTTGAATGAATACCTGTTCAGACTATATCAGATTCATTTAAGAATATTTAATAGAAATTATAAACAATCAAATATTACTCCGCGCATAATGCGGTTTATGCATTTTATAGTTAAAATTGATTTGTACAAAAAAATGAAATTTTAATCAATTTTATTAAAACGCGATCAAAAAATTCTTGATAAATGGGAACTATATCAATCGAATTTTCCAGACATAAAAAGCTTCTTTACTAAATACTTTTTGCTATGCCACCGATATATGCGCATATATGATTTAGAAAAGAGTAAATTGAAATATGATAATACCTACTTAACATAAATACCTTTATTTACTTATTCACATTTATATAACTCAAAAAATGAAAAAAACGTTGGTAAAAGTAAATTTAGTAACTTTTCCTTTCCCTTACACGACATATGAAATTCGAATTCGGTAAAAAGCGCAGGAACTCAAGAATAGATCATGAAAGAAAATTAAATTTTTCCATTTCCCGCCGTTCTGCTTGATTTAGTCGCATTCTATGTAAATCCATAAAGCGGCAGTCCACCATATTTTCCTTACATTCGAGAGGGAAATATTCCATGTCCGTTATAGTGTCAACTAAATACAGCTACGCACTTTAGATGTCGACGACAATCGCAAAAATGGTAGAATAGATCGCCCGATGCAATACTTCAAATTTGATTTATTCAAAGCGCCAACCTAGTCGGGGAAGAGTGCGAATATCACATAAAACATATGTATGCATGAAGCACGAAATATAAATCAGTTTTGAAAGGGTGCAGAGTCCGAATGGCTTGAGATTTTTCTAATATTGTCAACATCAGGTTAGATACGGTTTCCATGAGAGGATGAAAGTTATTGTAATTCATATTCATCTTGTTTTGAAATTTATGTAAGGGCCAATTTTTGCCTAAAATTTTCTTGAATAAAGTATTTTATTTATATTTTTATGTGCAAGCAACATGTCGTAAGATATTGAAAAAAAAATAATTTCACCGATTACAGTGCCATCTATCATGAATTGAAAAAAATGTTTCGGACAAATTCTACGTAGTTTTTCTAATAGAATTCGAATCTGTAATAAAATGTACGAGTTCCTATGTAATATTTCAAAGTTACCCTCTTTCCACCTACATAGAGGGAGAGAGAATTATTAAATTTTAAATCCGGACATTTTTTTTTGAACTGCTTATTTTTCGAAATATTTAAAGTTACACCTGGTATAAATATAGATTAAATGAACACAATAAAATTTTATATTTAGCTACAATTAGATATTTGCATATACATGATTATTTTTTGTGTTTACATAAATTGTAACTACTGTTGTATTCAATTTTAAATTGATTCCAGTGCTCTTAGATATACAATGTTTCTGGTGAATGTAAATAAATCCAGGTGTCAAAACAACAGCACTCGGGCTTACTTCGATGCATGTGCGATAGCATTACCTCGCGAACTTCAATATTAGAATTACTGTTTCGTTTTGCCATATACATTTAAATAATAGTACTGCTACTGTTGATATTATATTATTAGGCCTCTAAATTTCTTTCTACTGGTCAGATCGAGGATTTCAATAGCCTTAAACCTTCTCCAGGCAACGCCGATCATTTTGCAAGAAGTCGCGCATAAATCGACCCAGTAGCTTTTTAGTCTATAACGGACACACGTTTGAAGATTGCCTTATATATTTATATATATATATATATATTGATGAAGTTCATCTTGTTACCAGAAAGTGGAAGAAAAAAACATACATGTTAGTAATAAGCATTAGATTAAGAATTATGAAAGAAGACCATGCATTTACAGTGTAAGATATTAAACAAGTTAACGATTCAGATATGTAATTAATTTGAACACAATTTCTTAAAAAAAATAACTATTAAACTTGAATTTTCACAAACTTCACACAATATTTGTATTTATCGTTTATCTAACTTAATATCGTATGCTTGTAATATTGCATTTTGAACAGTAAACAGTGTGAATGCCCGAGGTTGATTATTGATTCAAAATAAGGATTTGATTTTGAAAAGAAGAATCGACTCCTGAGAAAGAGATCTTGCTCTACCGCTAAGTAATATAATATCATATTATTTTGTTCATTTAATAAAAGCATTAATTGAGCTGGCGTCTAATTTAAAGTATTTATGTAATCTATACCTGCCAATATATATAGTTGTCAGAGCGCCATCTAATAAACTTTGGTCAAACTAAGCAATACGACAAGGTAGGTATCACTATGCCTTACATTATAACTATTAGATATTTAAAATTAATTCGTAACTTATTATATTAAGATTATATATACTATTATTTTATTTCATTCAAAGCCTACATTTATTACATTTATATATATATATATATATATATATATATATATACACTATGTCTCACTAAGTTGGAACCATATGGAAAACTTTTTTATTATTAATTTTAGGAAAAAAGTTATTCTTCATAAAAAGTTCTGCATGTTCTAAAATCTAAAATGCAACCATCAGATATTAAATTTTTTCAGTCGTATACGCTGTTTGTCAAAAAATATGAATTTTACTCAAGAGTAAAGTACCTTTATATTTGACAATATTAAAAATTGTTAAAAATAAAAGATGATTAGAACTAAAAACTATGTTCAAATACTCGTATGAAATTACATCCATTTACATTGAAAAAATTATTTTTTCTTTTTTGTCTACAATATCAATGCAAATTTAACTGTTGTTACATGTAATCTAGGATGCATTGACATACAAATGATTTGTTGATAGCAATAAATGTTTGACAGTGAGTTTCAAAACGCGTTAGAATTTATGACACATAAAAATGGTAGCGTTAACTTGTGAAGAGAAAATAGAAATTGTTTTGATTGTGGGAGAAAATTATAAAACACATAGAGAAGCAGCTATTATTTTTAATAGTAGACATCCCAATAAAAATATTATTAATTCAACTGTTACGAAAATAGTAAATAAATTTAAGAGTACTGGAAGTATTAAAAATAATTTTAATGGAAAACGCCAAAAGCTGGTTGCCGATAAGAATACGCAGTTTGAAGTCATGCTGTCTGTGGTAGAAAATCCAAAACTGTCATTGCGCAAAAGGAAATCGTTGATGCAACAAAATGTAAGTAAAGATACAGTGGCAAGAATTTTAAAATTAAATAAATACAAACCATTCAAACCAAAAATCATTGACACATTGAAAGAAAGGGATTATGATAGGCGCTTTGATTTTTGCTGTCTCATCCAAGGAGAGTTAGAAGAGGACCCTTTTTTTACGAGGCATATAATTTTTTCCGATGAAGCAACGTTTTCCTCAAATGGAACTGTCTCGTCACAACATTGTCGCTGGTGGTCTGACAATAATCCAAGTTTTACAATAAAGGCTCATGACCAATATTAATTTAAGACGAACGTGTGGTGTGGCATTTATAAGAACAGAGTAATAGGACCTTTTTTTTCGACAATCTATGAATGCCAAACGTTATTTACAGTTTTTACAAACTCACATCAATTACTACATAGACGAACTACCCATACAATAACGTCAATGTATTTGATTCCAACAAGACGGTGCCACATGCCATAGTACATTGAATGTTAGGGAATATCTTGAACATATGCTCCATGGAAAAGTTATTCACAGATATTCTGATCTTTTTTGGCCTGCTAGGTCCCCTGACTTAACCCCCATTGATTACTTCTTATGGGGTTACTTGAAGCAAAAAGTTTACCAGAAAGGGCCGTTACAAGATGTTAACCATTTGGAGAGAATAATTTTAGAAACATGCCAGGAAATTTTACCATAATGAGGAATTTACTATAACATACAAAGGTCACGAAATAATTATCTATATATATATATATATATACAAGGTGAGGCATAATAACGAGCGATTTTTAAAAGGCTGTTAAATAAAAACACTTCGATTAAGAAAATTTCTGATTTCATAATATTAAAATCCATGAAAAAGCATTTTCTGCAATAGTAAAACGTCGGTTATTTTTTGAAGATAACTCCGGTAAGATGCCTTCCGTTTAGACGCACACATTCCTCCAGCCGGACCTTCAAGTGACCCATCACATTGCGTAGCATTGCCAGTGGTATTTGAACAACTTCTTGTCGAATCCGCTCTTTCAGGCCTTCAATTGTTCGAGGAGAGTTATCTTGGTAAACTTTACTTTTCAGATAACCCCACAAGAAAAAGTCACATGTTTTGAAGTCCGGTGAACGAGAGGGCCATGCAATATCCCCATTTCGGGAGATCACATGATTTGGAAACAAACGATTGACAATATTCATGCTTACTCGAGCAGTGTGGGATGTTGCTCCGTCCTGCTGGAAAAACGTCTCAGCGTTCACGTCGTAGTGTGCAAGTTGTGGAGTAAAAAAGTTTTCCAACATTTCTGCATATCTCTGCGAAGTCACTGTTACAGCATTGCCAAGGCCATCTTCAAAAAAGTATGTCCCTATTATCCCTAATGAAGACATGGCGCACCACACAGTAACTTTGGCGGAGTGCAATGGTTGCTGATGCAGTTCTCTAGGATTAACGTCACTCCAAAATCGAAAGTTCTGCTTGTTCACGTGACCGTAGAGATCGAAGTGCGCTTCATCACTCATCCACAAACGGTTTACAATGTCCTCGTCTCGATTAATCAAGTCCAAAAATTCTAAGCTGAACCGGCGTCGGCTCACATAATCTGTTTCCTTAAGGGCCTGAACCATTTAGATCTTGTAAGGATGAAAGTGCAAATCTTTGTGTAAAATTCGTCTTACTGATCTGTTTGAAATCCCAAGTGTAACGCTGTGTCGGCGAGCTGAGCGACGAGGGCTTTCGTCAATGGCGACTCTTCCACGTTCAATGTTTTCATTTGTGCGCACAGATATTGGTCTCCCAGTTTTCTTCCTTGTCGTTGACGACGTCTCTTCAAAGTTTTCAACCCACTTTTTAATCGCACAGGCAGATTTCTGGCCGATTTCGATTAATGTTGAAGTCGTTGCGAAATGCACGACGTGCTAGCTGGTTCGAACTACCGTTTTGATAAAATGATTTCACAGCGTACGCACGATGCTGTGGGGTCCAACGTTCCATTGTGACTAAATGCTATTTCGCGCCGAACGTAACTGACACTATCCCCTCCACGTCCCTCCGACGTAGCTTAATTCGCGCGCTTTTTAAAATCGCTCGTTATTATGCCTCACCTTCTATATATACAAGATGCTAAAATCGTTGGTGGCTGATAGAATACTTGCTTCTTATTTTGAAGTAATCGCCCCGGAACAACATGAATTTATACGTTGTCGTAGTACTGAGACAAATTTATTAACATATTTTGGAGAACATCGAAGAGAGTTATCAGGTGGATTCTATATACACTGACTTTAGACATGCGTTCGATCAGGTTAATCATTGCTTACATCTATTGAAACTGGAAAAATACGGCATAATTCGGAATGTTCTGGCATGGTTAAGATCATACTTAAACGACCGTGTTCGAAGTGTTGTCGTAGGTTGCACCAGGTCTCGAGATATCTCTGTTACATCCGGTGTGCCTCAGGGGAGTTACTTGGGTCCTATTTTATTTCTGATATTTATAAACGATATAAGGGTTTGTCTTCATTCCTGTCGTTTTCTTTTATTTGCCGATGAAATTGAACTTTTCTTACGCATTTGTTCTCGTAATGACTGTGTCACACTCCAATCGGATCCTTCCGATCGTGGTCTATTAGAAATCTCATGCCCTTTAACACTAAAAAATGTAAGGTCGTATCATTTACTAGAAAAAAGAATGGGCCTTTGGTAGTACAATACTTGTTGAATAATGCTCCTCTTGAGAGGGTGTAGTCGGTTTGGGATTTTGGAATTACTCTGGACTGCGAACTGGGGTACCACCTACACATAGACGATATATTATGTAGAGCAAGTAAGATCAAGCGCCACACACGGGATTATTTTTATTATTATAAAATTATACTAGTCACCGGTGCGGCCAATCTTGGAATATTGTTGCATTATATGGAACCCATATACCGCTATATACCGTGGGCATTTTGAGAGGATTCAACGCAACATGATAAATTACGTATTAAATATCGTTAAGAATTCCTATAATTACTTACAACGACTGCATCTATTGGGCTTTGAATCACTATAATCAAAGTGGAGAAAGGCATACCTCAAACTTGGGTTCCGCTTGTTCAACGGTTACATAGGATGTTCGGAGTTGCTATCCCTGTTCGATGTGAGAGTACCAGCAGCGGGTACAAGAAATAGCGATGTTTTTTCAGTGCGCTACTATCGGACCACATATGGACTCAGAAATCCGATGGATTCGAATATGAGGGAACTGAATGGCTTGCCTTTTGATGTGGATGTGTTTCATTGCACGAAAACTGTATTCTTTAAGTGTGTGAATGGTATGGACTTTGATATAAATTAGAGTTTCTTTTATGTTGCAAATCTTAAATTATATGTGGCTATTAATATATTGCAGATATGGTTTGGGATTGGATGTCCTGTAATGTCTCATGTTTAAACGAATAAATATATATATATATATATATATATTATGCTCTAAATAAGTATTTATTTATTTCTATTCAACCACATTATTTTAAAATTATTACGTTCTAATATTACAATATTTAATTTTTTCTTGCGGCTAGTGAAAATTTCATACGTTTCTTTGTCGATGAATATTACAATGTATTCATTGCCTCTATCACTTCTCTATCGTGTGAGTTCTATGGTGAGCGATATATCGAACCACGGAAGTGGAAGAGTTAGTTTCGTGTATCATTACGTGACTATAGGACGTTCACTCATACGGTATATTAATGAGAACTTACACAAATTGAACGATTTAGATCAGTCGACCAGAACTCTATTTATGTGCAGCATTCTGCAGCATATAGAAATAGGAGGTTTAACTAATAAATTCGTTCTATTTATCTAACAGTAGAACATCTGCAGCTGTCGCAAAACTTATATTCTCAGCACGTTGAAGTTTAGATAGCAGCCATGCGCAGTCAACTTTATTACGTAGAGGACCACATAAAAATTTAGCACTGGGAATGACACACCTAGTGCTCAACGAAGCTATTTTGAATCTAGTAAGCATGGGAAGATAATCAGAACCGCTTGCCTGACTTATCGCTTACAAAAATAATCAATTTTAGAAATTTATGATGCACTGATTTTGTGTTGTTAATATTTGTTTCACATATAGGATGCCATATCCAGGGATGCGTATTCTAACAGTTGACTTATCGCTTACAAAAATAATCAATTTTAGAAATTTATGATGCACTGATTTTGTGTTGTTAATATTTGTTTCACATATAGGATGCCATATCCAGGGATGCGTATTCTAACAGTTGAACTTTTAGTATCATTAAAATATTGACAAATTTGAAAAATAAATCCTTGCAGATTGTATGCACTAGCCACTAGTTGGTTCATATGTCCGACAAAGGATAATCTAGTTTTAAATGTTATACTTAGGTGTTTTGCATTTAGTACGTAATCGAATGTAGTAACCATCATTTTTATTGAGTAACTCATAGCTTTACATTTACTTGAGTTTAAACATAAATGGTTCTGCTGCCGCCAAATACTAATCTGACCTAGATTATTCTACAATTTTAAATAGTCCAGGGCGGTATATAATTTTCTGAAAGATCTTAACCTTTCGATCTCTAAGGATGCAAAAATGACGCAGTTGATGAAAGGGGTACATTATGTACCCCATATCGCAAGTAGGTAAACATACTGATAAAAATTCTCATACAGCTGCTCGTGAAAGTAAAAGGGAATAAACAAGGCAATATTTTTTATAAACAAAATATTTATATAATAAACATATATTTATATGGCTCCTCTATTCTATTTGATGCAATTGGCATTTAGAACATGTTATTGTTTGTAAAGTTGTTTGGTATACAGCACAAACAAAGTTTTTACATAAATGACATATTCTTTTATTTTTGCGGTCTTCATTACGTAGGGGAACCAATTCCGTACATGGCGTTCTCATCACGTTTGTGGAATCTTCTTGGATTTTCCAGTCTTCTAGCCACATGGTGATCTAATGAGCTCTTGTCCTAAAGAAAAAAGGAACTGCTTGCGTCTGTGAGAAGCAGTCTGAGACAAATCAGAATTTTTAGTTGTCCATATGACGTCAGAATTGAAAAAGGCAATATCTATTACGTTTGGAAATAAAACAAAGGGCCATTTGTTGGAAGCTCTATTACAGCTATACTCGTTGACCATTTTGTCCATGGTATCAACGGCGCCTTTTGTTGAATTATAATGAAAGATTATGTCTGGCTTATAATCCCTATCTTCACCGCTAATTTTATCGTTATGGTGTTCAGTGCTCACAAGAATTACAGCTTTGTTTTTTTTAGGAGTATAAGAAACTTCTTTAGAAAGATGAGGTAGTAGAGCAGGAGGAATGTCTTGCTTGTTTTTACCAAGAGTTCCGCATAATGTTAGATGCCTATTTAGTAACGCTTTTTAGGACAATTTGTAAAGAAATTATTAGTGGTTATACCATAACTAAACCCAAGACAGGATACCAAATCAAGAGTTCCTCGTTTGCCTTGTTCTTTTTCAGGCTTGTTGCTTTCTTTGCAGGTATAGATCTGAAGGTTGACAGCGTAAACAGAATTTGCATCTACCAAAGCTTATATTTTGATGCCGTACTTCGCAGGCGTCGATTTAATGTACACACGCTTGCCTCTAAAACTTGCAAGTTGCTCATCAATTGTGAGATGCGAACTCAGGTAAAAATTTTCTTTGCAGTTTCCTACAAATTTTTCAAACACATCTCTATATGCCGTCAACTTGTTGATTCCTCTACGTTCTATTCTAATAATTAGATCGTCAAATTGCATAAAACTGATGATCTGTAAAAAAACTGTCTCGCGACACGGCAGCCGGAACAATAATTCTATATACAGAGGGTTTTTACACCAAATAAGATGGACTGGTTCCTTATTTACTTTTAGAGCGCCTGTTGTAATCAAAAGCGTACATCACAAGTGAATCTGTCTCTGCCCAAGTATTTTGTTTGTCCGTATTCTTCATGTTCAATTCTTCAGCACATTTTTCCACTTTCTGATTTGTGTATTTCACAATTATTTGTACGATTTCATCGTTTATAAATAATTTGAAAGATTCGACAATTGTTGCAACATTACAAGATTTTAGAGTAAGACCCGCTTTATTCGTTATTATATTTTGAGAACGAGTGCGAGATACTGTTGGAGGACGATTGTTCCACACAGTATCATTTTTGGAAGTGAAAGCCAAATCTGGTTGCAAAACCTCTTCTTCTTCATCGCTATTTTCCGGAGAAGAAATCTGTAACAGAAACCATTCAAAATTAAATTCTTTGTGATTCTAGATTACAAAAAAATACTTGTTATATCTCTGTTTCGGATATATTATCCTTAGACTTTGATGCATTTGACACATTATTCTCATTTTGAAGAAAATCTTCATCGCTTTATTCCAACCACTGTACTACTAAGCAAAATAAAAATAAACACAATAACAATACACCCTCACTGCTTGGATTACGCGCTGAGACTAAAGCAATACCGGTATTACTGGTTCGCCTTGAAAAAGAACAGGTGACATAAGGTGTTTTTATCAAATTGCACAATGTTACCAGAATTCCGCTTGAAACATGGATGCCGGAGGGGGATTCAGTTACACTCCATGTATAATTTTATTCAATTTTGGGAACACAAGGCATGAAATTACCACGTAATGCGTATATAATGTTGGTACATAATACTAATAAAGATAACTCAGTTGGATTAGTCGAAATGACAACCCTAATTCACAAAAACAAGGAAAAATAACTGTTGGGGGTACAGTTGTATCCCCCTCAGAGATCGTAAGGTTAAAGTCGTCAGTAAAGAGAAGCTTTCTGCAAACAATTACTTTAGATATATCATTAACAAAAATTTAAAATAGTACAGGCTCCAAATTAGACCGCTGTGGAACACCCGATCGAGGACTAAATGATAATAGCCGAACTCCGAGATATTCGACAAATTGTTTTCTGCTATGTTTTCAAGAATTTAATCAGTGCTGGTGACAGGCCAATGGAAGCTAGTTTTTCGAAAAGAAAATAATGGTAAATTTTATCGAAAGCCTTTCTGAAGCATATTGTATAAAACAACATTGATTTGCAGTTGTTTAATGTGCACATACGCAAGTGCGTAAATAAATTACGCTTAATTATATATTTATAACGTATGTAGTATTCCATCTACTGAAAATTAAGTCTGTTAAGTTAAATTTAAGTCCAGTAATTCTGAACGCGGTATTAGTTGAAACAGACTACATTCACGCAATGCCCGAAGGGGTCACAAAACTTAGTTGAACTTAACACTGAAATAATGCGTTAGACAGTTAGGTAAGTTTCTCTTTAAGTTCTATAATGAGCATAGTTTCAGCAAAGTGCGGATGTGTTACTTCTTGTAGTTAGTTGAAGGTATAATCGCATTTCGGTTTTATGTCGTGGTAACGCACCTTATTTAATTGAAATATAAAATAGACTTCGTATCAGTTAAAATGTCGTTTGAGAAATGTATCTAGAATAGTTTGGACGGAAACAAACCAATTCAAGCGATCAATTGATGGAAATTAAGGGTTTTAAATCGTCTTTAGGAGTTCGAGAGCTGATGATGATATCGAAATGAAATGTATAATTTCTGCAAGTAATTTATTTTAATTTTAACGAATTCGTACAAAGCGTTTTCAATTAAGAACTGGAAAGAACCGGATTAACAGAAAGGTTAATAGCTTAACATCTAGGGAATTGCATAGGGTATTTCGTGGATATTAGTTCTCAATCCAGGGCTGCTTTTAATTTGTACGAACGACCTAATACATCCGGTGAAATCCAAGATTTGAATTTGTGAATTTTGCGACTTCCGCTACATTAACATTCAATATCGTATTGGAGGGAGGCTATTAAATATTAAAGAACACTGACTCTTAGCCCTTAGTTAACACTGCAACTGCCTGCAGTGCTTTCTAAATGCAATGCAGTATCTTATAATTCTTAAGTATGGGATTATTAAGCATAACATGTACATACATTACTGTACTTAAGTGTGTAATTACTAACCTTTTACGTTTGTGCATAAACTGAAAGCAGGAAGGAAATAAGATTATTGGATTGATTTACTGCCAATAGTAAGATATAAGAGTTTAAGATATTGAGCATCATTTAGAAATATTAATTTTCAATTTATGTTACGCCACTCAGACAAATAATATAAACAACGCTACAGCAAATACAGGGAAATTAGGAAAAGCCTTTGCTTTTCCTAATTCCTAGGTTCAATTCCAAAGAACCCTGGAAGTAAAAATAAGTAAGAACGAAATCCATCATAATGAACATAATTTAGTCGATTGTGCAAAATGCTTGAAAAATACTGAAGACATTTGAATCTTATGGAGCTTTCTCAGAAACATCTAATGCAGCGGACAGTTTAGTATAAATTACATTCAATTGACCTTGTTTCTCGAAACATTTAGTAATGTGCCTTAGGACACTTAATAAAATATTTACACTCATGAACCACTTTCGGTTATGCCGGAACAGCCGACTTTGATATTTTAAATGGAATGTTATATTTTTTATTGCTTTTTTAGATTCCTTGTGGGCAATCGATCGAACAGAATCGACTACGTCATGATCCCTGATTCACGATCACGATTGCCGCCCTTGCTCCTCAGCCCCTTTCATCGCCGCCGCCGTTGTCACTGTGGATGAAAACCAGGTTTTAGATACTTATCTTTTTCACTTTCGTATGTCAAAAGAGAAAACGAGGCCACAACAGCAGCAGCAACCATTTTTTATGTATGTGTGATTATGTAAACATAGAATTGCGCTATCCTTGACAAGTACTTTGGTCCGGGTAATAAATTATCTGCAGGTGAAGCAATTGACTTTGACGATTATCTCGCGTCTTTGCATGATCTCGATTATGAGGAAAACAATATACTCGTTAGTGATAAACATTTTGCAAGTGACTTTTTAATCGATTTTTTAGTAAATCAAAATTCTTATTCATTATTTGCTTTATTTCAAGAATAATTTGGTCAAGTGTACCCAATGCCCAAAAACATAAAATACCGAAAAACTACAGGGGACCTAACTCGATGACAACGTCAATACGCTGATCGACAACGACAACTTGGCCGTGATTATCAGCTAGCCCATCAACAAGGTTTTACTGGAAATTTGGATGATTGGATACTTTTACAAGGAAATATAAATACAGGGGTACTACCAATTGAACCTGTTGCGCCAAATCGAGCTACACCAAACCAAATTAGAAGACCACCAATAGCTGGTACTTCAAGAGAAGATTTTGGCGATTTTGAAGGTGAAGAAGCATCAGGAGAAAAACCTTCAAATTTTCTACAAGATATCAGTAATATTTTCGGCGAAAGTTTGCATATGGATGAAAATGTTAGTGTGCCAAACCCCGGAACCTCAGGTATTAGTGGCGGTTTAGTAATGTAATTTCTAAACTGCTACTAAATATTTAAGAATTCCAAGATCAATTGGAATGAAAGATGTTATACTTCGTTTTACAAAGTCACGTATATTCTATACTTATGGTTATATTTCAACAATTAGAAATAAACAAGTTATTAATTCCACTGATAACGGAGATCTCTTGCAATTATTTACGCCTCTAGTTATTTACCAGCAGACATGTTGGATTTTGATATTGATCTTTCAGAGTTTAAAATTTTAAATGGTACTGTGAAAGTTTTAAATGCTAATGTCACAGTGATGCCACAAAGATTGCGTACTGCGTTTGATTTTGGTACTACGTTGACAGGTACAGCTACATCCGAACATATTTCCATTGGCTGTTCTGGAATTGGCTTAAATAAAAAAGTATATAGTCGTCAGGGTTCATATAACAGTGCGGCATCATCGCCAATGAAGCCTACCGGTTTTAATGACTTCAACACAGAAATATTTTACGCAAACTTTATGGCACTAACAATTTTGATCCTGCTCAATTAGGAATGAATTTAGGCATTTCGAGCAATGTGAATATATATTTCGTGCTAGTTGGTAATAGTAGCAGAGATTTAGCAGCATCTAATACTGGTTAATATCAACCTAATATTTGCGGATGGCCAGCAATTGACAAAATGTATGACCACTGTAGTTTTATGCCATAAATTGGCGAAGTTGTCACAGATTACAATTATAAACCTGTTAATGGTGTTGTTACCATTAAGCGTCATTATCTACCTTATGCTGTGGATGGCGGTGTTGTAGCTTGCGCTACAAATGCAAATTTTTTAGCGAGTAAATTGACAGTTAAAAATCAATATAATGCAACAACTAAAGAAATTTCGCCTGCTGTTGCTCCCGATAGAAAAGGAAAAATTTAGGTCAATTTAAATTATTATGATGACCCGTATTCAATAAATATACTCTATGCAAGTATTGATCCTGTTAAAATGTATCATCCACAAAAACAAGAAACATCTAACGCTGTATAAATTACATTCAATTCACCTTGCTTGCCGAAATATTTAGTAATGTGCTGAATAATAGATACAAGATTAGTAATTGCCGATCTAAGCAGCAGAAACGCGTATTAGATTCTGCATGATTTTTCACATAACCCCTTCGTTAGAAGTTTTCTACGTTAACGTTAATTTGTGGCACGTAGTCTTGATACTTGCTGTGTTAAAATAGTACACTCATGAACCACTTTCGGTTATACCGGAAGTCATAGCCAACTTTGATATTTTAAATGGAATGTTGTATTTTTTATTGGTTTTATTACTTTATGTTAAGGTTTATTTTGTAAAAAAATAACCGTTTTGAGTTATTTTGATTTTTGTGATTTTTTTTTGTTTTTTCAATGCACTTTTCAAAATCACGTATTTAAGGCGTATTTGAACTGAACTACGTCATATTGCTGCTGGAGACAACGAAAAGTATAAGATTCTGAGCAATGTCCTAAACATTTAATAAATCTCTTACAGGGTGTTCGAAATTTATTGATATTTAAGTAACTTTTAATTAAAGAAAAATCGTTTCTTTTTAATGGAACAGCTTGTAGATGAGTAAGTAGAAAAAATATTTTGCAACGTACAGGTATAGATTTCCCTATATCTATCTCTCATAATTTTAGAGTTATTAATGATTAGCAATGCCCCGCGGTTTCACCCACGTAGATACCGATCTCGTGGCAGTGGATAGTCTACTAAGTCGGACTATAGATTTATTTTTGTAAACATAATAGTTTTATTTCACTTAGTTTTAATTACTTCCTTTCAGATTATTAGATACACACTTACATTCATTATCAAATCAATATACAGATTTTACTTTACAACGAATATATATTTAACTAATACATTTTTAAATTCGTAACATCATTTACGTAGAATGTCCGACATTAGTAAATTTAATAATACTCTACAGGTATTGAAAAATTCTTGAATTCAAGTAGGTAATGATAGAATTTTTTAAATCGGTCCAGTAATTTTTAGCTTGATTATTATAAATTGTTAAAAATAAAAACAAAAATTCAAAATGCAAAACTTTCTTCTATTATATTAGAGAAGAGATTTATATGTAGAACTTTAGTGTCTAAGAACTTCCCTATACACAACATTTGACGTAGTTTTGTTTTGTGGCAGCAAAATAATTTGATGTTCTGGAGTTCCGACTCGGGATAGGCCAACATACAATTGCCCATGGGTAAAACATTCTTTACGAAGGTCAATCCCTACTAAATTGAAAGTTTGTCCCTGTAACTTATTAATAGGTATTAAAGTTTTATTCAAGTCACAGAAAATAATAAGTAATGGAATAGGTTATGTGTGTATGATGACATGTGAATAAAATGGTACACTGCAAACAAAATGAATATGGCCATCGCTATACTACTACATTATATTATAACATTATTTTCTTTAGATTGACATTTTTAAATTCGTTATATCTTTTGAATGGAATGTCCGATTTTAATAATTTAAAAAGTATTTTACTGGTATTGAAATGGTCTTTAATAAAATATCATTTAATAGGATAAGGAATAATACAGAGGTATGGATAATATGGTTTGATTATTGTCGGCACTTTTATTAATTTTTAAAATGTAAAAAAGTAGTTATAGTGGCATAACTACAGTAGTTGGACATATGGTATCACGGACTTTTTTGTAGATATTAATACGTTCTATAATACTGTAGAACATTTTTTTGTTCTATCAACAATAGTTTCCGCAGCGTACGTGATGACAGATTTTTTGTGACTAAGTTTTTCACGGCTTGGGTTACATTAATGCATTTTTATTGGGGATCCCTTTTTTTTGAAAATGTAACATAGCCTATGTCACTCAGTGAAAATGCAGCTTTCTAATGGTGAAAGAATTTTTGAAATCGGTCCAGTAGTTTTTGTGTGAAAACATTACAAACATACATACAAAAACACAAATGTTTCCTCTTTATAATATTAGTTTATTATTTTCTAAATTGAGCATTATTAGTAGTAAGCTTTGGAAGAAAATTATAAATATTTTTGGAATTACACCAATTGTATTTAAATTCATCAAAATTTTCGTGATAAGTTTGGAAAATAAATTGTAAAACTGAGAATAGATTTTATATCATATGAGATAACAAAAATAACCATACACGAACAAGCAAAAAGGTGAATAAAATCAACATATTAAAGACAAATCATGCGTTAAGAGTGATATTCATAAATGCTCAAAATGATCTCCCTTCCGATCTAAACAAAGCATAATTCGTCTTCTTAACTCTGTTATAGTTGCTTTTCTTACTTGTTCAGCGTTCAAGTTTCGAAAACCGTGTCTTACTCTAGTTATAAGCTGTTCCCGATTTTGAACGGGGGACGCATTTTTTATTTGACCCCATAAATAAAAATCAAGGCTGTCAGATCGGGGGTCAAGGTGGGCAGAAGCAAGGTCCATTGCGGCCAAACTGAATTCTTTTGTCTTAATCTTCTGGACGAAAGGCCTGAACAGATTGGAAACAATAAGGATGCGTTTTCTTTAATGGAATTCCTGCATCTCTCTCTCTCGAAAATGTTCACAAAATACTAATAGACGGTGTATTATAAGGCAAATTTTAAAAACTTTAAAACGTAGCATGCTCGAAAATAATGTTAAAAGTCCTAATTCACTTTGGTCCGCAAATTAACTGTTTAAGAGATAAAAGCGATTTTATTGCAATAGTATAATGGATTTTCTTTTTTTGAGTTCTTAATGTCTTTTTGTATTTTTTAGTTTTTTTTTAATACGTTAAATACTTAACGATGATATGTTTTCTGAAACATGGCAATAAACATGTGCTTAAAAATCTAAATATAAATTACAAATTTGATCGACACAGTATTTGATTTTAGTTAACAAATTAGGTTTAAAACCCAGACAAATGTATGTTAAAATTCAGACTAAGTATTTTAAAACAAACAGAAATATTAATATTAGTTAACTAAAATCTATTAAAGGAAATATGGGCAAAATTAATACAAATTTGGAAAAATAAAGAAAAGATCCGGCTAAAATTATAACAATCAACGGTTTGCGTCCTTTTAGGTGAAGTGTAAACAATTTATTTTCGAGGTTCCTATAAATTAAGTTTAGGTTAAATAATAGTAAAAGAAATTGTATTGGAGCGAAGTAAGCAATTGTCTTCCTGTTTCTATAAAACTCACAACAGAATTATTATCGAAAACATTGAAAAGTACATATACACTCGATTACGCTTAATTGGATGCTCGGATAATAGGGACCTCTTTTTTGGGACATTTCTAATAAAACGGAATCCAAGATAAGTAAAACTTCACCGTTTTATCGGGAAAAAATATCGAATAATCGGGGGAATTAATGTGCGCTCTTCCAATTTGTACATAATACAAATTGTGTATGGGCTCGTTCGTTGAAAATGCCCTGTAGAGACCTAAAGTGTTGTTCAAAAAGAGTAACTGTTAAATAAAATAAAGGAGCATCCAAACACAACGAATCGGAGTTTGTCTGAAATTTTAAAGGTACCGAAAATTACGGTTGCGCGAATTCGTGCAAATGAATGGGAACTCCGTGAACAAATTAGTATCGCAGGTGTGAGTGGGCGTGGAGTGCAGCAAAAACGTAAACGAGAAGGAAAAGATGCTGAAGTTGACGAAGCGCTCAGCAAATGGTGTGCCATTGTTACTAAAAGAGGTGTTCATGTGTCCGGGCCTATGTTAAAGTTCAAAGCTGAAGAGTTTGCAGAGAAGCTGGGCCAGAAGCATGAACATTTTAAGGCGACCGAGGGGAGGCTTTCTCGTTGGAAGGAGAGACACGACATAAAGTTTAAAAAAGTTCATGTGGAAAACGCTAGTGCTGATGTTTTGTCTGCTAATAGGTGGAAACTCGAAAGGCTTCCCAAACATTATGAACGAATTTACACCGGAAATCATTTACAACGCCTATGAGACAGGGTCGTATTATAGAGCAACTCCAGATGGTTCTCTTTGTTTTAAAAAAGACAATTTAGCAGGTTCGAAGAAAGCAACGGAAAGAATAACTGCTTTATGCTGTACGAACACCACGGGGAATGACAAGAAAAAAACAGTTTGTTATTGGAAAAAGCAAAAGACCTCGCTGTTTTACAGAATTGGATATCGAGAGATTGCCCGTCGAATATCATGCTAATTCGAATGCATGGATGACGTCGTTAATTTTTCTAGATTGGCTAAAAAGTTAGGATAAAGATTTGCAATGCCAATCCAGATCCATAATTCTGATTCTAGACAATTGTGCTGCTCATCCATACACCGACACTCTAAAGAACATAACCCTTGAATATCTGCCACCAAACACAACATCCTTGACTCAACCCTTGGACATGGCGTTATTAAAAACCTAAAAACTAAGAACAGAACTAAACTAATAAATTTCATTTTAGACAAAAGTGAAGAAAATTTATTGGGATCAAGCTCGACAGCTAAAGATGTAAACAGTAAAGTCATCATTCCACAAGCCATAAACTTCTTTGCAGACAGCTGGAGGGATATTAATAGGAAAACAATAAAAAATTGTTTTGTTTATTGCAGTTTCAAAGTGAACTCGCAAAGCTTGAGTGAAAGCCCCTAGAAAATGGATGAAGATGACAACGATGAGATTGTGTTGAAAGAGACGGGAATACAAAATCGAGAGGAATTCACCGATTTAGAAAAATATTTGAGTTGCTACGATGAAAAGGAAAATCTTGGATGAAGATATCTTTGATGAAATGAAAGAACGCCTACGAGAAGCCGAAAATGTTGATTCTAATAGCGAAGAAGAAATCGAGACTACGTCCGTTTCCTTGCCAGAAACACGAAATTGCTTCGAAAAGTTAAGACAATTTTTTTCGCAGAAAGGGAATGAAGGAAGTCCTTCAGGCGCCCTTATCACGTGCTCCAATTTTGTTGATACTGAGTCAATTAAGAAAAGAAATCAAAGTGCTCTTGACTCTTACTTTTTAAATATGATGACTTAATTTTTGTTACGTTGTTTTCGCTGTTTTTTACATAACTAATAATGTACATGCTTTGTATAATATGTACGTAATAATAATACCTATTGTTGTATCTACCAGTATACATACATAACCCCGTAATTCGGATTTTGTTTTATGTACATATATTGTATTTATTGTTTATTATGTATGTATTTAGTACTGAAGACAATACAAAATGTATATGTTTGTAAATAAACCAGTCAATGCACATTGAGGTGTTTTTCTTTGGTTTCTTCATGATCTCCGATTTATTGGGACGTCCGGATTATTGGTACGAAATACTTTCTCCATTTGTGTTCCGATTAAGCGGAATCGACCATATTTAACCAAACAATGAAAAAAAATTGCGTCGATCCCTCGATAACGATTAGTCCACAAAAGGTATAGTTCTTTTAGTTTTTCTTTTTATTATTATAATTAAATTCTTATCAAAACATTAACACTTGACGTAAAAGCTAGTAAAGTGCTTGAAAAACGTAGTCTAATCAAATTATGATTGGTCTCAAATTGATAACAAATACAGCAATAACACGTATTTGCCCAGTGTTGTGTAGAAACCAGGTAATTACCCCTCGTTACTGTTGTGGGAAGTTAATATTTCGCAACAATTACATTGACGCAGCCACCCGATTTTAAACGTAACAATTAAAACTGAAGTCGCGATGAACATGAGCATATGCATTCGAAATGCAATCGTCAGTAGTCGGGTCGATGGTACGGAATGTAAAAAACGAGCACTACTGAAATGATTTCCGTTTAAAGCCGGATAAATTAGCGCTTTCAACCAGGAAGCGGTAGTAGCAACAGAGACAGCATACTGTCGACAGTGAACAGTAACCTCTTTGCGCATATAATTGGACTCAATTACCTTAGTTACCTTTGGATGTTGAGGTGTCGGAAAATGTCTGATTTTCCGACATGCATCATGCATCTTCAACAATGCGTTGCGAATTACGTATATGCGGAAAAATACGTTAATTAAAAAAACAGTTGAAAGCTTCTGTACGTTACATGAGTAAATGAATTAAAAACTGTATGTAGTACCTACATGTTTAACAGATGTTCTATTTAAATAAAAATATTACAAGGTTTTCACAACCCAAGAAATAAGTTTTAAGTAAATAGTTTTAAACGACGAGTAGATGACACGATACATTTAATGGTGCCACGATATGCCGTGAAATAGAACATCTCGTTATGTTAAGCATATTAACAGGTGACGAAATATGGTTTTACTACTATGACGCGGTTATTAAAGAAGAGAAAAAATATGGCTCCTTGAAGACGAAGGAACGCCAGCATCTGTAGGGAAATCTCAATTTCTTATGAAGGAAATGGTGTCAGAGTTATTTACTATGAGAGGAGTTGTGCTGGAAACGCAAAAGATAGTTACTGCAAAGTGCAGTTGAAGCAAAAATATACGTTCTTGCTTGAAACCAAGCACATAGTTTTAACACCATGACCACGCTCCGTCATGGTTCTTACATATGTGCTGAGTATTAGCAGAAATTGGGTTGAAGGTACCTCGCTACAGTTTAGATTTTACTTCGGCAAATGATGAGGCATAATTTGCCGATACATGTAAGATTGTTTTAAATATATACATTTTGAAGTAAAACCAGCCTTAAATCGCCAACAAATTGAATTTATCATAACATACAAAGGTCACGAAGTAATTATCTTTATATATATATTTCGTCGAATGTTTTCGTGGTCGTTTGTTGAAGTGTTGTTCTTCGGGATATTTCGCCGCGTTTGGATGATTTCGTCCTGAGAAGAATAAGTTTCTCCCTTACATTTCGGTGACATCACTTTCACCTTTTTCTTGAGAATCTTCTCGTTGCGATGGTAAGTTCAAGATTGCGTCGATTTCCTGTGCTGCTCGTATGGTCCCGCAGTAGTGGGGACGTGTGTCTGGTTCCATGTGATTGGTGGTTTGTGTTCAGTCTGTGTTGATGTAGCTGGTATGTCGTATGTCTGTATTTGTATTTTGACACTTAGTATTGTTATAAATCTTGTTAAGTCCGTGTTTTATAATGTTTTTTACAAAATGTGGTGGATAATTGTTTTTCGTTAAAATAGTTTTAACTTTATTTAGTATTGTTGGTCTGAAAATTGGATTTGTGAGGTTTATAGCTGTATCTTCTAAAGCTGTTACCACATATCTTTTATGGGATAGAGGTTGATTTGAAAAAAAGTTAATGATTTGCCAGATGTAATAGGTTTCGTGTACCATTTCGTTTGTATGTTGTTGTCTACTTTTATCAGTGTTAAGTCTAAGAAATTTATAAAGTTATTTTCTTCTATTTTAATGGTAAATTTTAAGTTTGGGTGAAAATTGTTGAAACTATTTTGTACGTTGTTTATTTCTTTTTCTGGCAGCATAATTATGCAGTCGTCGACATACCTTTTAAAAAATGTTGGCTTGAAATTCAGATTTTGGATAACATTTTG
This sequence comes from Melolontha melolontha, assembly GCA_935421215.2. Lineage (NCBI taxonomy): Eukaryota > Metazoa > Arthropoda > Insecta > Coleoptera > Scarabaeidae > Melolontha > Melolontha melolontha. The sequence continues at coordinate 70,461,011 of OW285242.1, read as the reverse complement.
TAACAATGTACTCAGGTATTAATTGGGCTACCACACTCGATATCGGTGCTCCTAAATTGAAGGTTTAGCAACATTATAATATTAACATTATAAAACACAGACTTAACAAGATATATAATAATACTAAATGTCAAAATACAAAAACTACGTCAGTATATATCCCTACACCCTATTTAACTGGATTATCCGAAACACTAAACCATATAATCAAACCATTTAATTTTAAATTGGCATACCAAAATGAAAAAAACCTAAAATTTCTACACACAAATTTAACAGATCCAACACAAGCACTTAAACAATCACATACTGTATATAATATACCCTGCAAAGACTGTGACAAAGTTTACATAGGCCAAACAAAACAGCTAGTTCAAGAAAGATTAAAAGGACGCAAATATGCGAAAAATCAAACAGTCTTAAAAAAAATCAAGCAACATTTAAACACAATTTTGATTTTGATAATACAAAAATACTAACAAAATATAATAACAGGAAAACCAGGGAAATTTTAGAAATGATACATATATTAAAAAATTATAACACAGTTAATGATCGAAACGAAATAGATGGACTTCCAAAAGTTTATTACCCACTTATCAAATAATATACCTGCGTTGGCAATATCCGAACACATGTTAAAAAAAAACAGGAAATTTTAAAATATGTCAAGATCATAAAAATAAGAAAAAACATTTCACACAAAACACTATAAAAGAAGACCGTTAGTTTCACTTACAGAAAGGAGCACACAAAATATTCTCAGTTTATAACACACATCGGTTTAAATAGCAGCCCTGAAAAGAAAAAAAAAACATATTTTTGAAGTTTATAAATATAATAATAATAATAAATAAGATGGTTTGGACATATTTTTAGACGAGAAGGACAAGCACCAATAAGAAGGACAACAAAGTAGACATCGGCAAAAAACGGACAAAGAGGAAGGCCAAAAATAATGTAGGAAGAGCAAGTGGAAGCTGATCTCAAAAAATGAAAGCTAAAGAATGGTAGTTAGTGATAGGAATGGCGATGAATAACCCTAGCAGCGAAAAAGCGTCAGAAATTATAAGAACAGAAAGGAAAATGTGGATTAATTAATCACAACAAATAAATTAATGTGTGGACAACAGCTACAGTTTCTCCGGAAACATATGGCTTCGTATATATTAAAAAAATTAATAAATATATAAATAAATTAAAACAAATAATATTTAACTGAAACGTACTTTCAAAATTAAGTAAATTTGAAACATAACTCGGATATGAAGAAATCATAAAAAAATGTTGAATAACTACTTATTTAAAATGAATTACAATTCGAATATCTAACACTTTAGGTAATTACTTTGTGATATTTCATATATCATAAAATAAAAGTACACACTGAACTTGGTAACAGTATTATTTTATTTAGCTTAAAGACAGTTTGATAATGACATTGTACTGCTAAACTGCAGTCGCTCATTAAGTTATATAAACTGATATTGTTATAAATTACAACGCGTGTTTTTATTTTATGAATTACAATTGTTTCCCTGCACTGGTACAATCAAAGTCAACAATCTACTAAATTACATTTATAACTTTAACCTCTTAATATATAATCTTAGAGGGAGCTAACAAAGTTATTTTTTGGTGTGAAACATCTAAAGGCGCGTTACGGGGGTAAACCCGGCTCTTGAGTGCCATCACGCAACGACCGCTCAGTCAGCGCTCCCCTCTCTTCGCCATACCGCTGGCGCTCCCCTCTCTGCAGCGCGTATACTGTGTGTGCGTGTATATCGGTGAACGCTATAACCTGTGTGTATTCTGGCGCCCCCTCTTTCCACTATCCCAGCAAGGTACACACACTAGGCCTGCGCCTACTTGTGTGTTCAACGGTACGCGCTATAGTCACCTTACTTGTGTGCACGTCATTGTATTCAGTTTTCATTTCAATCGGAGCATCCTTTCGAGCATAACAAAGTATTTTCAACCGAATGGGTTGCAACTTTTTTATTGCAACAGTATCCAGTTACTCCCAGACCCAAAATCCGTACTCACCAGTATACATCTCAGTATACAGAACATGATTAATTATTATAAGTTAGAGAATTTCAAGTACAATTAATAATTATAATTAGTAGGCGGTACTATGGGTCTCTTCGAATAGTTAAGGACTACATGTTATATCTTTCCAGGAGGTTCTGATAGTTCATCTCCCTAAGTGGATAAATGTAGTTTTCATCCACTGGATAAATCTATAGTACAGTAAAACAATATGTAGTAAGTAAAATATATATTTCAAACTAAATTTTTAATTATTTTATTATTAATATAATTATATATTTTTTATGAATTAACAAATAATACTTTTTCTACATAATAAAATATGTAAAAATTATATTTTATTCTTTTAAGGTATAGTTATTTATGTACCTAGGTTCGTAAGTACAGTTTTATGGTCGAGAATACGTTTGCAAACCGAGCCCCGTAGGGTCGAGGTTTGCATATATTCGAGACCATAAGACTGTACTGTACGAACCGTGGTGCATATGAGATTTTTCGTCATACCTTTTTTTTAAATAGACGAATTTTGATGGATTTTGCACTCTACTTTTATTATATGTATACACATTGGTAACATCAAGTCAGGAATGTTTGTCGTATCTATGGCAACCATGTTTGTGTCAATATAAATTTATATTTTTGATAAATGTCAAAGTACATCCAATATATTCTCAAAAGTTTTTGCTTTGAAATAAACTTTATAAATATGGATCAAATAGAGATGGAGGCTATAATAGCTTGTACTGAAATTTTGCTGGTGAAGTCGTGAAGATATCTTACAATTTCCTAAATTGAAAGGATTTTTGAAGCATGAAAATGATGGTTTTAGACGGTATACACCATCGGCACCATTATTAGCAGATTCAGGAATTGATGTTCTTGGTCTGAAAAGATACGATGCATGGAAATCTTCCACGTGGCCGAAAGATCTAATTTTTATCTAAGCTTTGGTACAAGGTTCTACTTTTACTAGTTATGTGTTTTTGTTAATTTAAATTATGTTTCAAATAAATTTGTTATAAATGTTCTAATATTGCTATTATTTACCTTGGGTCGTAATGAATATTACAGCCCGCTACCATAGCAACTGTCAATACGGTATGTAAAGTGTCACTTCCGTTTCAAAAAAAGGTGTCATAACTGTTTACTTACGCGGTAGGTATGACGAAAAATAAGTAATTATCGATAATATCTCATTACGTCGATGTTGGCATGTATAAATACAATTAGTTCCACAAAAGCGTATCGATTTCTACTCTGTATGAAATCAAAACACAGTATCGCTATATATTCTAGAACTTGACTATTCAAATTGCGACACGTTTATACCTGCGTGTATACCTTCAGATCTTGGAGGCACACTTTCTATTAATTTTTCGGCATAATCGATTGATTAATTGTCCCATATTTGGAATTTCCATGCACAATTGCTTTAGCGTATAAATACATGTTCTACGTAGTAATGGTAGTAATTTTCTATACAATTTCGTTAATGTATAAATACGCTTTCTCGGTAGTAACACTACTACTAGTGCTCACGAATTTTCTATCGGATTATATCTGGTGAAGGCGCTGGTCACCTTATTCTTAAGACACCATCTTCAGCTTTCCAATATTTCCAAACACACTGCTATGATTTGGTTTGTTGTCCTCTAAAAATTTCCAAAAACTATTATTGTTACCAAACTATAATTAATGATTTTACTAAATATTTTTCGTAAATCCTTTTGACAGACACTTCCAAAGGTGAATCTTCACATGATGTTTTACTGTTATTTGTACAACTCTACCACTTGAAGTTGACCACATTTTCTATAGAATAATGCTCGGTTGTTAAAGATTACATTCAACCTAGTTTTAATCAATACTCGCTTGAGCCCATTCTATCTATTTTCAGGCATGTTTTTCTGATAGTAGGAGTTTTGATCTGGCTTCCATTTTATACACTTAATTCGTTAAGTTGACTCCCAGTGGTAATGAAACTATTTAAACTTTTGTTGTGTAACATATACTGCTGGGTATACTAGCGCATTCATTCCGGTTCTTGCCAAATATTTGTGGAAAAACAGGTGCCTGGTGTCGCGCGAGAAAAAATGTTTTCGAGTGTTTCAACAATTTTTACCAAGCACTACTTAGTATACCACTTTGCGGTGTCTTCTATATTTCCAATATCACGGGCTTCACAACTCTTCTCACGGTAAAGAAAACGGTTATAATTTCGTTCTGAACGGACCGAGATTTCCGTACAGACACGGCCGTGAAGAGCCAGATTTTTTTCTGAGCTTTAGTGGGCAACATAATAATAAATCTATCTATCGTATGCCGCCAAGATATTCTGAAGCAACAAACTGTTCCATTTTTTAAACATCCCAAGGATCTCACGGCACCATGAAACGCGCCGTTCCATCTGCTCTTTAGTTAAGGCTTGGAGTACCCAAAAAAGCACAAACCATCAACATTCGAAGATTTTCTTGAAGAATGGTATGAATTTCTGGTGTGGAGATACCAAGACGTTCTTTTATCTCGCAATAACTTACATGGATATCGGACTCAGGTATCTGGTCGACAGCATGAAATCTTTTTTCCGGTAACGGACGTTCTGACTTCATCTGACAAGCAAAAATTGCCTGAATACGGTCAAACGATTTGGACAATCATCTTCTATCACAGAAACCATTTTCTCCAAACACTAATCAATTTTCAATTTATGGGCAATGCCTCATTGAGAGGTTTATTCGAGTAACATTCCATCCCACGAGCAAAATACGCTCAACGTTGTCTGGCGACAGCTGACAAAATAACGGGCGATCAAATAAATCCGGAGTTGAAGTAGGTTGTGCATGAGAAAACGTATTTTCTAACTTAAGCAATTCTAATATCAACATACATGCATACATATTTGTCAATGTTAACATTTGATATTTAGTTGTCAAAGCTGACATTTCACATAAACATATTTCAGCGATCGTAAAATTAAATAATTTTTATAAATTGAAAATATTTCTTTAATTTACTTTATATTCCCTTCTTTAAAAACGATTTTGATGTTTCACATATGCCAGGCGTCCCGTGATGGGAAATACGCTCAACGTTGTCTGGCGACAGCTGACAAAATAACGAGCGATCAAATAAATCCGGAGTTGAAGTAGGTTGTGTATGAAAAAACGTATTTTCTAACTTAAGCAATTCTAATATCAACATAAATGCATACATTATCAGGATAAAATAAAACAAATTTTAATGAATTTCACTTTTTAATTTACACCGTAACGATCGTTTCGCTTCAACTTGAGCTTCATCAGACATATAACTAACTTATGTACAAATTTTTACACAAATGTACCGTAACAAACACATGTTTTGTTTTGAATAATTGAATGCACAAAACTTTTACTACGGTTTATACAATACTGTTCTTAAGTGATAAAACTGAGGGCCTACAATTATGTTACAGGGAGGAAAAGAAGTTCTATGGAAAAATACAATATATGACTATCTGAATATCAATAAATAAATTGAGTAAGAGTGATTTATTAGTTTCTAGTTAATATTACACGTAGAAAATAAGGACAAAAAACTTAATTTATTAGACTCACTTGTAGTTAATAAATTAAAGAAAACCGACAAGATCCTCAGTCACCAATTAGAAACTAATAATTCGCCCTTACTCAATTTATTTATTTGATATTCAGACAGTCATATATTGTATTTTTCCATAGAACTTCTTTACCTCCCTGGAACATAATTGTAGACCCTCAGTTTTATCACTTAAGGGTCTACTTTAGTGCCCGAAAAATTACCATTTCAGAAATATGCAACCCACATTACAGCTCACTACAGCGGACAGGTACCAAGACGCCCTGCTGAGATGGTCGAAGGATTATGTAAATTAGCAAACAAATTTGATTATTGACACATCAGCTACTTGGGATTTATTTATGACTTGTTTTAAGCAGATAGATGATCTGTGTATTTCCGCCTAAAATTTTTTGAATCGTAGATAAAGAATAGATGTATTATTATAACAAATGTAACTTAATAGGTTTTAATATAAAATAAGTAGGGTAGTAAAGCTACACAATTTTACCCATACATACCTAATTGAAATAATAATATAATAATATAATAATAATAATAATAATAATATATTTATTTGTTCATAATTATACAAGTGTATAGAACTCGCATTACCTGGCTTTCTAATCCTTCTTAGTCATTAAAAGTTAATCACCTGGTTACTTGGAAAAATGTATATAATTCGATAAAGATATGACCATATGATAAACAACTTTCTGCTCCCACCTATCTTAAAAAATAAGGGGTGGGAATGTCAAAAAAAAAATTATAAATATGATGAATACTTGAACATAAGGTCAATTGGTTTTTACCATCTTGTGCTTTGCATGTGATTATAAGTGAATTTGCTGTGCTTTTGTTAGTTCTTGTCAATTGTGCTTGTATTTTCGGAGCGATTTTTCTATTTTGGAAAATTTTGCTGTGCGTTAGCATTATATTCGGACTATTTTCATTAGCTATTCGTATGCGAAAGATTGCATACGTATATTAGTGTTGGTGACTGTTGTAATTTTGAAATATAATTAACAATGGGACTTCACTCCCAAAAAAGATTGACAACCGCTGCAAAACGGAAAAGTAGAAAACAGTTGATGAAACAAATTCGGATAAAAAATCGGATAGTGTCTCAACGTGATAATATTGTAGATAATCAAATTGTTTTCACTGAGACAAATTCGGCACGCGACGACAGTTTTGATTCGGATATATCAGATGAGGTTTTTATTGAAACAGAAAATTTAAACAATATTGCAAATTTTACTCTTGCTGGACGTAGGATTGTTGATATAAATCATCTGTTTACTGTTCTAAAAGGAATACGACATGATATGTTTGGCTGTACTTTTCAAAATGTAGAAATAATAGCGGAAAAACATTTTGGTTTTAAAAGTGTTTTTACTTATAAATGCAACATGTGTGGAATAACCGATACATTCAGTACTGAAAATGAATATAAAAAATGTGGAGTAAATGAAGCAGCGGTGTGTGGAACTGTTGCAATAGGGGCGGGTCATTCACAATTAACAGAATTTTCCGCAGCTTTAGACATTCCTCAAATGTCTTCAGCAACGTATACGCGCATAGAAAAAAAAGGGCTAAAAAATACAGAGGAGTTAGCATTAAAAGAAATGCAAGCTGCAGGAAAGGAAGAACGTAAGTTGGCAATTGAAGCAGGAGAAATTGATAGCGACGGAATACCTTTTATAACTGTAACAGTGGATGGAGCTTGGTCAAAACGAAGTTACAAGTCTAATTATAACGCTCTCTCGGGCGTTGGGTGCGTAATTGGGACCAGAACTAAAAAAGTTTTGTACGTAGGAGTAAAAAATAAAATGTGCAAATTTTGTAAAAATAACGATAAAAAAAATGTTCCGTCTCATAAATGTTTTCAAAACTGGAGCAGTTCTTCAACTTCTATGGAAGCAGCTATTATTCTAGATGGGTTTAGAATGTCAATAGAAATGCATAATTTGCGATATAAAACTATTATTGGTGATGGGGATAGTAGTGTATATAAAAAAATTCAAACAGCAAAACCTTACGGACCAACATATTTTATTGAAAAAATTGAGTGTCGAAATCATGTGTTTCTGTACGAAAATACGAGAAACTTCAAAAACTCCTCGATCAGATATGTGTATACGAAATTTTTTACGGCAGAATATTCTTAAATTTAGAACAGCTGTAGTTAGTGCCATAAAGTACCGCAAAAATGAAAATGTTTCTTTTCAACAAAAAATTGAAAACTTAAAAAATGATATTCTCAATGGACCTGCCCACATATTTGGAGAACATAGTAACTGTGCTAGCTATTTTTGTAGTAAAGATGGTAACAATGGTAACAATTCAAATACTATTGATTACAAACATTTCAAAAGCAGTGCTCTATATGATATATTTTTTCAGTCTTTGAATAGAGTAGCCAATTTATCCTCCAGTTTACTTTATGACGTAGACAATAACGTCGTAGAATCCTTCAATTCTGTTGTGAATAAATTCGTGGGAGGAAAAAGAATAAATTTTTCGCTGGGAGGCTCGTACCAAGGGAGATGTTTTGCGGCAGCCATAAATTATAATAATAAAGAGACATTTGTATATACATTTGTTAAGAAAACTAATGGGGATAATTTTAACTGTGTATATTTGGAAAAATTCAAAAATCTTAAACTAAATCAAGCAATAAAAAAGAAAAGCAAAAAAAATAAAATTCGAATTCAAAGTGCTGATTCGGATTACGGAGCGTGCAAAATCGTGGTACCTGACATGCCTATTCCGGAATACGAAAGCAAGAGAAAACAATTTCTTGATGAATTGTCATTATCTGATTGTCATAATATTCAAATTAGGACCGTGAATCAGAGACATAACAACGATTGGGAAAAAGAGAGACAGATAAGATTAACGGCAAGTAACTTTGGCAAGATTTGTAAAATGAGAGAAAAAACAGACACGGCTAGTACAATAAAACATATGCTGTATACTAATAGATTCAATAATAAAAAACTACCAAATTCTCTACAGTATGGCATAGATAATGAAGAAAGGGCCAAGCAAAAATTTATGGAAATTACAAATTTGAAAGTTGAGGCATGCGGTTTGTTCATTGACGAGAAGAAAAAATTTTTAGGCGCCACTCCTGACGGATTAATTGGATTCGATTCTATTGTCGAAATAAAATGTCCTTATTCAGCGCGTGATAAATTAATACATGAAGCCATTAACGAAAAATTAATTAATTATTGCACCTTAGATGCAAATGATGGTAACAAAATTTTGCTAAAACCTTTTGATAATTATATGTATCAAGTGCAGGGACAACTCCACATCACCAAAAGAGAGAAATGTTATTTCGTAGTTTATACTAAACACGATTTGAAATATATAGTAATAGAACGAAATGATGATTTCTGGAATCATCATATGATTCAACATCTGGAAAAATTTTATATGAATGCAATGCTTCCAGAAATAATTGACGCGAGGTATCATAGAGATCAATCTATAAGAAGTATTATGAAAAAAGATCTCTAATTTTTTTTATTCTATTTTTTTTTAAATACAAACTATTTACTTATGTAAATGCAGTAATTTATTAGCTGCAAATTAGTTTGTTCACATATAAATGACTAGACCCTCTCAACATGACGTCTTGGTACCTACTCTATTTTACCGTGTGCTGTAATGTGGGCTGCATATTTTCAGGGACGTTGAGTATCGGATGCCTGTTTTTTACTTTTATTTTTATTGATAACAAAACAACTTTTACATCTAGACAAAAACGGGCTGTATAGCTACCTAGATATTATAAATACCTACAACACAAACATTTCATAACTCCATTAGCTGGCCTGGTTATCTCTAAATTTGTCCGGATAGATTTTCTGTTTTTTATCGATAAAAGTCAAACCGTACAAAAATTTTGAAAAAACGTAAATACCTACCTAGTTTTTATTGATACATGGTCATACATACATCGAGCGGTCTTTCAACTTTTAATTTGAAGCCAAAAAAAGGCCGGAAAAATACACTCATTTCAGTGTGGGATTGCCGGGTATAGCGTAGAGCCTTAAGAACAGTATTGTATAAACCGTAGTGAAAGTTTTGTGCATAGACATTTTTGTAATAAAAACTACCCATTCCTTCAACTATTGAAAACAAAACATGTTTTTTACGGTACATTTGTGTAAAATTTTGTACATAAGTTAGTTATATGTCTGATGAAGCTCAGGTTGGAGCGAAACGATCGTTACGGTGTAAATTAAAAAGTGAAATTCATTAAAATTTGTTTTATTTTATCCTGATAATAGTTATAATGGAATTTCATCAAGTAAAGGCTGAAACAATCCTATACATGCATACATATTTGTCAATGTTAACATTTTGTAGTTAGTTGTCAACGCTGACATTTCACATAAACATATTTCAGCGATCGTAAAATTAAATAATTTTTATAAACTGAAAATATTTCTTTACTTTACTTTATATTCCCTTCTTTAAAATCGATTTCGATGCTTCACATCTGCCAGGCGTCCCGCGATGGCTAATTTTTAAAATAATTGCTAATACAAAAAAAATAAAGGTAATAATGCGATATTAAAATATTTTACTATTTAGTACGGATCATTTATATTTGTAATATATGGTTTGTGTTTAGGTGAATAATTTCGTTGTAAGAGTATACTTTCACATTAATGTAATCATATAGTTTTATTAACTATATTATTATCAATTTCCCATAACATACATAAGTCATTAGCTTATGGAATTTTGAAATAAAACTAAATTTTCCTTAGGAGTGAACGGAAGCATCTTGAAATTAAGTAGGGTCATCCTCGAACAATAACGGTCCATTCGGCAGCAAAGCTAATCTTAAAGTATTTAACGTGAGGATCCCAAGGTGACAATAAGGCTTTAACGACCTCACTATACAACTGTAGGCCCGTTATTATTTGACAGAGGTCATCCCATATTACATTATACCCTCGTATACGACGGTATAGATGGCGCCATTCTCTAATTTATTAGATTATTTGATATAAATTGATACTGACATAATGGGCGAAATGTCGGTACTGAACTTAATGATAGCCCTATTCATAATAACACGTATAATAATAAAGGATGATTGTAAAAGGTTATGGTCAAGCTAATGAGCGCATTAAGAATTCTGAAAGTTTATTTCTAGAAAGTATTTTCATGTTTTTAACTTGCTAATATAAAATATTTTTTTTAAATCGGCAAGACAATCGTTTCCTTTATTTTAACATGAGAGCGAATTGTTTTGTTTAAACAAATTGACCATCCTACATAACTTTAACGTGTCAAGGACATTTAATTTTCTCACAGCTGCAGAAGTTCAATTGTGATACAAATATAGGGAATATATTCTTTAAGCCTCCTGTTTCTACATATATACTGCAGAAACTATGATAGAATATCACTAGAGACAGGATTTTATGCAAAATGCATATTTGTTGTTTTTTGGTATATTCCTTGTATACTGTGTACTTATCCATTTTCCACCCTCAGAATACGTTCTTTACCATTTTTCTTTTAGTGCATATAATGCATATAATGCATATTTGGACACTTTACCATAACTGCATATGCACGTACATATTTCATAATTATTTTGCATATTTATGCATATATTCGCCATTTTCATAAGAACCATAATAAAATCTGATATTTAAAGATATTTAATTTGTTTGTGTAAACGTGAAGGGATTAGCATTCCTTCAACTTTGCATTAATGACTCATTACAAGTCCATCTCATTAATAATGAGATGGACTTTCCCAAAAAATAGGATTTAACTTTACTGATAATCGGTTTACAGGGCAATTAGAACTACGTAAGAAATCCTTTTCAGAAATGTAGGTATTAATGCAGGTATATTATACCGTACGACTAATATCAATATAAGAAAAAGAAATAATTTCGTTCATAGTTTGTTCATTCGTAAACGTGTTAAGATCTGTGCTATTTGGTGAAACAAAAGTGAATTAAAAATTTTTGAAAATGCCGAAGATAGCTAAAGCGAAGTCATCTCTAATAAAAAATTGGATAAGTGATTGGCAGTGCACTAAAAATTATTGACGAAGAAAGTGTTTTGTGCACACTCTGCAACAAAAGGGTAAGTTGAATTTTGAAATATTTTGTCAATAACAAGTTCTACAATTATGAGAATTTTTTTTTTGTGTTCATAAATATAATGAAACAATTTCATAATAAATTATTATTAGATATGTTTAATTTTATGTTCTTTAAAGCTAATATATCTTTGTAATATTTCTTTGTCATAAACACCAAAATAACCAAAGTCAATCAAATTTAAATAACTGGAGAACTTTACAAAACCAGACAATTTATTTTTCTAGTTTTTGTAGTAATATAGTAATTAATAATAATTATTATAACTGAATGTTAAAAATATATATTTGTTACACAGATTACCTGCGAAAAGAAATTTCAAGTAGTGCAACATTTGAACACAACATTTCATGAGAACAGGGTTTCTGAAAATTTGAATAAACCGCGGCAGCAACTTTTGGAGGAAAGTTTTCTCAATAATTCGAAGAATCCACAAGAAGCATTTTCCAAAGATTTGTGTAATCTTTTTGTGGGTTGTAATATTCCTATACATAAATTGGACAATCCGATATTTCAAGAATTCCTGAAAACTTATTGCAAAGTCGGTGATAAACCAATTTATGTACCCAGTTCCCCAACTCTACGCAAGAAATACATCAACAAAATTTATGAAGATGTTACCGATGGTATTAGAAAGGAGTTGAAAAACCAAAATCTTTGGATCTCTGTTGATGAAACTACCGACACGAAGGGCCGTCAGGTCGCTAATTTGATTATTGGAACCTTAAATGGCTCAACTCAATCTAAAAGACATTTAATTAATGTAGGTAATTTAGACAAAACAAATCATGTTCCATAACCAGGTTTATTAATGAGTCCTTAGCGAATTTCTTTTTACCCGACAAAGTACCTTTTGAAAAATTTCTGTTAATGGTAACTGACGCCGCTTCGTATATGTTAAAATCAGCTCAAAGTCTGAAAATTTTTTTTCCCAATTTAATCCATTGTACTTGTTTGGCTCATGGTTTAAATAGGGTTGCTGAAAAGGTTAGATTAGAGTTTCCAGATGTAAATAATTTAATTAGTAATATTAAAAAAGTATTTTTAAAAGCGCCCTTACGAGTGCAATTATATAACGAAATGCTTCCCGGCATTCCATTGCCACCAGAACCTATCTTAACAAGATGGGGAACATGGCTTAGATGTGCTGTGTTTCTTGCCGATAATTACGAAGGCATCAAAAATGTTGTAACTCAATTTGATTCAGCAACCAGTCTTGCCATAGAAAAGTATAACGTAATTTTCAATAATTCGACAATACAAAATCAGCTATCATATATTAAATCTAATTTTGCGATAATTGAGCAGGCAATTACTAGATTAGAAGATAGAAATTTATCTTTAAATGATGGTGTTGGCATTGTAAATGATATTGAAGAGAAAATTGGAAAAGTCAACGGATTGACTGGAAAAAGAAAGACATTAATATAAGCCCCTCATTAATACCTAGTTTTAAGAATGCACCGATCACATCTTGCGATGTTAAAAGAACATTTTCCCGATATAAACATATAGTTACAGATCGTAGACATAATTTAATTATGGAAAATTTAAAGAAATATATGGTTATTTATTGTAATAAATAAATATATAATTTGTAAATACGACAATTTATTGTAATAAATAAATGTACAATTTGTAAATACGACAAATGAATTTTAATTTCCTAAAACATAATAAATAAATACACATCATAAGTGCATATTGCATATTGTAAGTGCATATTTAGGGATTTTTTAAGTGCATATTGCATGCATATTTGGGAAACTTTTTAGTGCATATTTTCCAGTCTCTAAATATCACATATATCAGATAAATATTATGATAATTTTGAGAAAACATCCGCTTTAATTAGCAATATAGTAATATACAGGCTGTCCTTAAAATAAAGGTACAACATATGATAAATGGAAAGATGTAATTATGTAGAATATAAATATAAAATATTGTGACTTATTTACGACGTGGACCCCGAAATTAATACTGATTTTCCCAACAATCCGGACATACAGAAAGCGTTGACCAATTGCAATGAAATTTTTTATACAACTCTGATTTTTCTCTGATAAGAAATGATAACCATTTTGAAAAAAAGAATTAGCAGGTGTACAATTTTTTTATTTCGTTTTATCAAAAAATGATGCTTTCAAATTTAACAACATAATTTTTTTCCTTGAGATTGAAGCAATATTTCGTGGCCATTTGTTCTCAATTTATTAAGTCATTATGCCTAGGCGCTGTTTACGGAGCAATTAAAATCATTTAAGTGAATTCGAAAGGGGGTGCATTGTTAGTATGCGGGAAGTCGGTTTTTCAATAGGACCAATTCCCGACCGCATGGGACGCAATGTGTTAATAGTGTTACAGTGTTGGTCCAGGTGGTCTGAAGAAGGAATTTGTAACCAGCGTCATAGATCCGGACGATCTCGAGCAACTACAGCTCGGGAAGATCGTCATTTCGAGATTGCGGCTTTACAAGAGAAAGTTTCACAACTCGGTCGAATGGAAACGCTTGGTTGGAAGTTTTACAACAAAGAGTTTACATGTATACATACTTTTAAGTTTCTTTCGTATACACCATTTTTATGTCTCCCATTAACACCTAGATATCGTGCTGCTTGAATTGAGTGTCTAACGTCAGATCAAATTTGGATGGTGAATGGAATCGTATTGTGTTCTTTGACGAGTCTCGATTCTGTCTGTGGGTCCGCGATGGTCGCAGAAGAGTAAGACGATTTCGTGGAGAACGCAAAAATTTAGAATTTTCTGTGGAATGCCCTTACACAGGGGATGGTGGTAAGGGGTACGTTAGCATACGGTAGCAGATTGCCTCTAGTTTTTATTGACAGAAATTTAAATGCAAATTATTACATACGAAACGTACTGCAGCCTGATACACTGCCATACCCACGAAGGTTAATTTAATCCATTTTCCAACAAGACAACGCGCGTTCTCATACAGCAAGGGTTACTACAAGGTTCTTACAAGAAAATAACGTGACTCTGCTACAATGGCCTTCTCGCTCTCCAAACTTATCATCAATCGAACATGTGTAGGACATGATTGGTACTCGACTGGGTAATTTACCTCAATCCCCAAATATTCCCCAGGATGTCATAAATTATTTAATTTCAAGCATGCCTCGAAAAGTGATCGAATGCATAAGAAAGTGCCAATTCATTATTAAATAACATTGTTATTTTCTAATATTTTAATTTGGAAATGAAATAATTTCTTAAGTTTGATTAGGCAAACATTATATACAGTATGATCATAAAGTTTGGAACCAAGCTTATAACCGCAGTATTTTACATTTTTTGGAAAAACGCTCGGACGGGTAAATTTTCTTTTATAAAACGCCATCTTTTGACATACATTTTTTTTCTATGACGTCATTAGTTTTCGAGTGATGACGTTATCAACACTTTCTTTAAATGGCAACCATATTATTTTTTTCTCGTTTTTGGTAGATCTTTATATCCACCAAATAGTGATATAAAACAATTGGTATGTTGCATCATAATTTTTATTTTTGTACAAAATTAAAATTAAATTAAAAAAAAATCTGAACTGAATTTATTGTAACAGTTAACGTAAATTTTCAAAATGGACCCCACCAACCAACTGACACTGTCCCAGCCGAGTGTAAATGCTTTGCGATCAATAATAATCTGCGTTATTCGCTCCAGGTCAAAAGAAATTCGTCTTCCCAATCGGCCAATTATTTATTAAAAAATCTTAATTAACATTAAATAGTTTCACAAAAAAGGGCCAAAGAAGTTTAATTTATTTAAAAAATTGACATGATGTGGTAGACCATTTCTTAATTAAAATTATCGCCCAAAAATTGATGATTTCAAAAACTAATTAAGCTTACAAAATTTACTGAAATATGTAAGTAAGTTTTTTTCACACTTCTGGCTTGTGTGAGGACTTAAATATTCTTCTTGAACAAACCGGATCGTCAAAAGCGCATGTACTCATGTTACTATGCAAAAAATTTACAAAAACAAAAACACGCACTTTTTTGCAAGATATTTCTTTATGACATTCTTGCTTCTTTTTATACAATTTTTGTACAAACATTTTAGTTTGAAGTTGTTTCTATGGCGACAATATTGTTGAATTATTTACTTCTATTTTTGACGTTAAATTTTTGAGATATTGCGTAAAAATTGTTCATTTTCGCTAATATAAAAAATGGCACATTTATCTGAGCGAGAAAGAATCGAAATTTTAATTATGGTTGGGTATGGGGACAGACAAAGAACGCATGCAGAAGCATGCGATTTGTTTAACCATGAACATCCTGATAGACCTCCAATTACCAGGTCTACGGTGACAAAACTAGTTGGAAAGTTTACCGAAACTGAATCCGTAAAAGATCGACCATGGCAAGGTAGACCTCAAGTAGGAGAAGATGTGAAATTAAATGTGCTTCTAGAAGCAGAAGAAAGGCATCATGTTTCCACCAGACTACTTGCGTTAGCCAATCAGGTGGCTCACTCATTTGTCGTCAACTTATTTAAAAAAGAACACTATCGTCCTTACAAAGTTCAACTTGTACAGGAATTACATGAGGATGACGAAGATCGTCGATTGCAGTTCTGTGAAGACGTAATGTTACGTTGTGACCAAAATCCAAATTTCTTGGAAAACATCGTCTTCTCAGATGAAGCTACGTTCTGCCTAAATGGATCATCTGTTCACCGCCATAATTGCAGATATTGGTCGCAGAACAATCCGCATTGGACTCAAGCGTGTCATACTCAGCGCAGAGGAAAAGTTAATGCATGGGTTGGAATGATTGGACGACGCATTTTAGGACCATATTTTTTTGAAGGAAATTTGACTGCTGTGCAATATTTAGAATTTTTAAGATTTGAACTGGTTCCAGCGCTCGCTGTTATTTTCCCAAATCACGAGGATGGTGATGTACCCCATCCAAATATTTGGTTTCAACAAGATGGAGCGCCTCCCCATTATGGTGTAGAGGTTTGCCACTATCTTGACGAAATATTTCCCAATAAATGGATTGGATGGAGAGGCGCCATAGAATGGCCACCTCGTTCTCCTGACCTGACTCCGTTAGACTTTTTTTTGTGGGGTTATTTGAAATCGAAAGTGTATTTTAACAAACCGAACAATTTAGAAGATTTAAAAGAACGAATTCGCGTAGAACTTACACAAATATCCCCAGACATAATTGAGGCGAGTATACAAAGTGTTTACACTCGGCTGGGACAGTGTCAGTTGGGTGGTGAGGTCCATTTTGAAAATTTACGTTAACTGTTACAATAAATTTAAGTTCAGATGTATTTTTTTAAATTTTTTTAATTTTAATTTTGTACAAAAATAAAATTTTCGTATTTTTTTCTAAATTTGTATCATTTTTTCAAAAAAATTGTGATGCAACATACCAATTGTTTTATATCACTATTTGGTGGATATAAAGATCTACCAAAAACGAGAAAAAAATAATATGGTTGCCATTTAAAGAAAGTGTTGATAACGTCATCACTCGAAAACCAATGACGTCATAGAAAAAAAATGTATGTCAAAAGATGGCGTTTTAAAAAAGAAAATTTACCTGTCCGAGCGTTTTTCCTAAAAATGTAAAATAATGCGGTTATAAGCTTGGTTCCAAACTTTATGATCACACTGTATAAATTTTATTATTATTGATCAATTTTAAAGTCAGTATATATTCCCGTGATTGGGTGTGTAACCTGTTGGAAATAAATATTCTCAATTGTATAAAAAAATCGACGTTTCGCTGTGCATATTTTGATCTTCAAAACATCGATTATTATTATCCAGATCGTTGTTATTAAAAACTTCTATTTTAGATATTTAATTTTACAAAATAAACTCTAAATTCTGCAGAAACAGAAACCGGGGTTTAATTTAGGACAAAATGTAAATGCAAAGCTTATTTATGAATGTTGTGTACATACGTTTCTTTTCTTTTCCACGCGATTAACTAAAACCTTTAACAAATTCTCCTATTGTCCAACGGTTCAAACTAAACTATTACACATAGATTTCTTTCCTGTAACAAGTCGATATTTGTATTTGGTTTCAAAATTGTTGAGCAAATGGAAAAACTTTCTAAGCTAAAATAGAAACATGCGCGGTTAAACTTCCGTTGTGTTTGTTTAAAATTTACCGGAGGTTGTCGGCGAAGAAGTTCGATTACGTCACGTCTAGATATACTGTGAAAGCTTCTTCAAAGACATGCCCTAAGCCAGGTTCGATTTTAATAGAACTGACTAGATGCAGATAGGATTTTGTGTGTTGATGCAGTATATTGTTCGATGTTAACAATAACATCGCTGTTTCGTGAGCATATTTACACAAAGGAAATCGAAGAAAAAGGATTTTAAATTTGCTGGTGTTATACACTGTCTGACTTTTATTTAGAATTTGAATTCTTTTCCACGTTCGAAATACCTATGAATCGCAAAGAGATTTAAACAATACTAGAGTTATAAAGCGGAAAGTGTATTGCACGAGAATAAATCCTAGTAAGTCGCTTGCTCTAATTTAGAAATTCAAATGCCAATATAATTTTAACAATAAATTAAGTAAATTAATTAAACAATTCTAGCTGCTTAAATTAACATAATATAGATTGTTTGTTATAGTATGTATTAAATGTATGTAAGTTGAGTTAATGTTCTGAATAAGACTTGGCATGCACACTCTTCGTATTGTACACTTGTCCAATAGGTAGTACCTAATAACAGGACAAACTAAAAAATATATATAACGAGCGAATAAATAAATTCGGAGTCGAAGTAGGTTTTGCACGAAAAACGTATTTTCTAACTTAAGCATTTGTAATATCAACATAGGTAATTGTCAATTTATAAATTTTGTTAATTCAAAAGTCAAATGTCATCTAACGAAATAAAATGTTTATATTGTAACGCAATAGGTATTTATTTATAAACTAGAAAATTTGATATGCAATTTAAGAATTAATAAACGCATTTTACAAAGCATGCTGAAATTGTCCACCACATTTTGCATATCCCCTTTTTACGTTTTCAAAAATACTGGTTAACATATTATGATGTTCATTGATTTCATAATTTTTTTTTGTAATTTGGTGTTGGAGGTTTTCCAGATCTGGAATATGTACGTTGAAAATAAAACTTTTTAAAACAGGCCACAAAAAGAAATCGCATGGAGTGATGTCGCAAGATCTTGGAGGAAATTCATAATCGCCATTCCGGCTAATGAAGCGATTGTCAATAAATTGACGCAACATGTTAATTGTTTGTGCTGTGCGTCCTCTTGCTCCGTTTTGCTGAAAATATCCATCAAAATTTCTTGTTGATGTCTTTGTGCATTTATGATTTCATTAAAAAAAATTGGAACAATAATTCTTCTCCTACTTATCGCCTACTTTCCTACTTTCTTGATAGTAAATTTCCTATAAGGAAATAAGTGTAGATCCTTGTTTGGTATTTTCTGGCAAGTGCCAAATGAAAGGTTAGTTTGTTGTGACAGTACCCGAATTGACGTTCCTGGGGTTTCATCCAATAGTCCTCTTACATTATTAATTACTTCTCGCGTATGTTTTTTTGGTCGACCACTTCCTTATTTACGCTTCACACTACCTGTCTTTCTAAAGAGATTATTGCAGTGCCGAAGAGTGTGTTGAAATTTGTTGTAATTGAAATTCCACGAAACAATTGTTAACTTTGTACTACCACTGGCAGTCAATTTTCCGTCCATTTCGTAAATATGATTCAACCATAAAGATTCTATGATTTTTTGTGAAAATCATTTCAAAATTAAAAAACTATCAAGAAATTTATCTAATTTTACAATCGCTGAAATACGTTTAAAGTTATGTGAAATATCAGCGTTAACAATGTAATGTCAAATGTTAACATTGACAAATATATATGTATGCATAAATATGTTTTCTCATGCACAACCTAGTTCGGATTTATTTGATCGTTGGTTATAATAAATACAATTCGTATTACAGATTATATAAACAGGTTTTAGATTTAAATTAAATTAGGCATGATACTATGTTGTAATTTTAATTGTATTACAAGTTTAAGTGGAGGAATGGTTATGGTGTTTTACACTCAAAGCCAAACTTAACTTGCGGTTTTTTTCTCTACTTTTTTCTATTAGTTGTGAATTTGTTTTTTTCATTATTATTTAATTTTTTATCTAAAAAAGGTATATAACCCCTTACCACAATTATTAGTCGTATCCTAAATACGTATTTCGACAACTAAGTTGTCATCATCAGTAGGTAAAAACTACTAATTAAAAGTCGCACATGGGGCACAGTAAAGTAAGAAAAACGCTTCCGCACAACTACTATACACTGCAACCCTGTAAAGTCTTTACAGGGTTGCAGTGTATAGTAGTTGTGCGGAAGCGTTTTTCTTACTTTACTGTGCCCCATGTGCGACTTTTAATTAGTAGTTTTTACCTACTGATGATGACAACTTAGTTGTCGAAATACGTATTTAGGATACGACTAATAATTGTGGTATGGGGTTATATACCTTTTTTAAATTTTTATTTAACCACAGTCTCCATTGAAAGAATTTAATTTTTTATCGTCTATTTTTGTTATGTTATGGAAGTAAAGGAAAAAGAAAATAAACTTTTTATTATTATTATTATTATTATTATTATTAAATGTTAAGATTTTTGCTGAAGTTTTCACTTCTTTTATTTGGATAATAAAATTCCCATTTAAATACAATAATTCATTATTAAATCCAACGTTTGATACACTTAATTTTGATTGTGTATTGATATTTGAATTCTTGCTAGTTACTGTTGTGTGTTATGATTCAAATGACACTGTTGTGTCTTGTTGTTAGGTTGCAATTCTGTTTTTAAATAAAAGTATCTGAATTATACTTAAAAAAGTACAATATATTATTTAAACCTAATTCTCTATGCTCACACTACCGTTTAAGACAGCACTTTAGTACATGTAACACCTCTTACACATGTGACACTATGGTGCCTGCACTAAAGCAGTACTATTTGTAGATAATTTAGAAAACATTATTAGCACACACCTGTTATTCAAAAATCTGTTTATTGGTTTAGCTATATCGATGATATATTAGTTTCCTTGAAAAGTACAACAATTAAAGGCAATTAAAATATTTACACAACTATGTTAATACGATTACCCTGATTGTCTACCTATAACAGATTGCTATGGATTTTTTCTAAAATAATATTAAAAATTATTTAAAATAAATGTACTATTATTTTTGGATTAATGTGTATATCCGATATGTTTTAAAATTTCATGTGTGAGATAAAAACTAGTTTTATATTCGAGGCCAATGTGTTCTTGAGGCCTAATATAATTCAAGGAGACCAAGATTTGCTGTATTACGAGAAAGTTGTGTTTTTTGAGATATATATTTTATATATCGTTAATTTAGTTCGGGTTGTTTTTGATAGTGTTCATTTGTTGTTGGTATTTATATTTAATTCCCGATATTTCTACGAGATTGTTATTCTCGTAATTTTGATATAGTATTTGATTAAACAACTTTTTCTCGTAAACGTGTCTCCAGTAAATTTTTTATGTAAGTAAAATTATATTCATAAGACGTCTTAGTTCAAAAAGCTTTTAAAAGTGTATTTCTCTGTAGTGTAGTTCTCTGGGGAGAAATTAAAAATAAACTTTATTATTTTTAGATAAGTTTGATCGGAGTCATTAAGAGGAAGTTTTTTCATTCACTCAGCTGTCAATATTACAGTGAATATATTTTACCTCATGTATTTTGTTTGATACAGATATCTTTATACTTTATAAAGATAGTTTTTTTTTCTTTTTTTATTTTTGTATTAAAGATTCAGTTTGATTTTATCTTGTGTTTAATTTCTGTGTTCTGGCCATTACTGCTAATAAAAAAAAAATAAGTAACTCATAAAATAATAAATATAAAACATTTTGTGAACTTTTTATTGGCGCTTAAATAACTTTGTAGAAACAGTCACGACTTTCCGATTGGAACCCGAGAAGTTAGAAGTCTCATATTTTGAAAATTCACCGGCTGAGTAACCTAGTTGTGGATGGTGGCGCATTAAATCTACAAACCCCTACCCCTGCAAAGATCCATTTCTGCACTTTTTGCAACGTATTTTCTAAGGGTTTATAATTATTCTCCATAGTCGAGACATACCTAAGTATATATCGCCGAAAGGAATTGATTGATACTACGCGCTACACTCTAGCTTCAAAATTGACTATTTTTGGAGGTTCCAAAGCTTGAGGTCTTGTAACACTTTAACACTTATACCATGAGAGGTGCTCTAGTGGAGCTCCACTGCATTTCCGTAAGCAAACGCTTACAGACGTCAATTATAATGTATATATGGGGATTATTTTAGAAAACATGGGATCAAAAAGCTTTATTTATTGCTGAGACCCAGGATGATACAAACTTTTTAGTTATGTCAAGTATATTACTTGTATACTTACCAAGTATATAAAGGCATTCTTGAGCGTCTGCGCGAAAATCTGCGAAAAAACACATTCACCCTGTCGAGACAAGAATTAGATTCTCCACCACGATGACGTACCGGTTCATTATGCATTCTCAATCAGGAAGTTTTAGGCAAAATTTAAAATTTCTGTCGTTTCGCATCCTCTCTATTCTCTCGATCTAACCCTTGCCGACTATTTGTTTCCTAAGCGGACAACTTCGCTGAACGGGAAGCGACTTGACTCCATTGTCGACATCCAGGTAAATATGGAGGTTCTTAACACTCTTAACAAAGAAAATTTCCTTGAATGCTTCCAAAAGGGGAAGCACCGACGGAGTAGTTGTATTCAAACAAAAGGAAACCATTTGGAGAAGACCACGTTGCAATCAAATATCGTATTATAAAAAAAAGAACGACAACCTAGCAGAAACTAAATAAAATAAAATTGAAATTGCTACACATAAGAAATACTTGAGGTTTTATCATTTATATTGGTTTTAATCTTTTGAAAATAAAACAAATATTGACTTCTTAAATTACTACTAAGAATTTTGAAATCCATACTATTTAAAAGGCATGAACAATATATGATATTTTTTAGCATATTGTATTTAAATATTTAACAATAAACATCAAACGGCTATCATGAAGTGCTACAAAATTAAATTTACGTAGCACAAGTCTCTAGTCCGATTCTTTTTCCGGGTAAATTTCATCAATTATGTAACACATATAACTGAGAAACCGGCGCTGAAGAAATTCTATGTCGTTAACTAATATGGAAGGAATAAATAGAAACACTCTATATTTCTGAAATCTGTACAGTTGCAATAGGTATATAAAACTATTGGTTTGGTACGCGTTTGCAAACATTTCCTCTCTGTGAAAAACAAAATTTAGTTTAGTATCGATTTCAATCCCTAAATGTTTTTTTGGTAGAAGAAAGACTTATAGTATAATGATGTACAGTGCGCGACATATAGAATGCGTATAACTCTTACGAACATAAAATCAGTTTTTAGTTGCGTAAACGGGACAAATATATTCATACTGTCACCTATAGACTTCATAGGTTATTCATACATTGCTAATACCTATAACTTAGGTCAAGTAAGAAATGTCCTATTTAATAAGCCTGGCTTACATTAATAATATATAAGTGTATGTATTTTATATGACGCGCACTATAGAGTTAAACTCACATAAATCTAGTATAACCTAACTTTTTAAAATTGTCAAAATTTTTTAATATTGCTTAGTGTTTATTAATCTTTGTTTGAAAGACAAACCAAATGTCAAGTAATTTTGTTAATAAAATTTAGAAAACACAAATAAACTAATACTTAATTGATCCACCATTTACATCAATTACTACCCTTAACCTTCTAGGTACAGAATCAATGAGACTTCTTAAAAAATTAGGTTTTCAAACAATGTTTTCTCAGGTATTTTCAATAGATTCCCATAGTTCCCTATTAGTAAATATTATACGAGATCAATGAATTTGCTTTATCATTTTTTTTCTCTCAAATATTCAAACAAATTGTGAATTTCTGCATCAGTTGATATTCTTTTAAGAACAGTTCCTCGTTTGCGATATACTACCTTCATTTTCACATCTTTTTTTAACTTGTGGTACTGTAGATTTGTTCAAATGAACTTCTGCGACTTGTTTAATGATGCGACTTTCCAAATTTAACAAAATTTGTACTTTGTCAGCTGGAGTCAATTTTCTTGCCGTTTTGGATATCAAAAAGAGACGAATGTAATTTTGACGTTACAAGAATGAATTACAACAGAAAAAAAATTCAAAAATGGTTTATACTAGATTTATGTGAGCTTAACTGTACATTTTATTCTTTTATTCTATAATTGTTAATTTCCTTGAACATGACTTTAAATTACATTTTCCTATATTTAATTTCAGGTAAGTATATGCACATCAGGTATTAATAGCCGGTAAGGTCAGTTTGTAGGAGCAGATATTCTATTTTGCGGAAAACTTTCATATCATCGGAAACAATAGTTTTTCATAGGAAATTATATTTATTATATAATTAATAAAAATGAAAAACAACACTGGTCCAAGATTGGAGTTTGTGAAATATCAGATATTGGACTGAAAGACTATGATTTGACATTATCATATTATATACTCTGCCTTCTGCCAATTAAGTATCATTTAAATAATTGAGAAAGTGCTGGTGAAAAGTCTATTTAATTAACGACACGTATTTAATCGATATAGTTTTTTTTTGAGAAAGTTTATTGGGGTACGTATATATACGCCGCTCACGATTCGAAGACGTGCACGTCTTCAACAGTATTTTCGCAATCACCAACACAAAAACAATAAACGAAGTATATATAATATTATATCAACATTATTGCAACATTATGAATATTTATGTTGGCGCGAATTTTCAGTGTTGACACATATTTGTTTGCTTTTGGTTTGCAATGCCGAAAGCGTTTTGCAGCCAGAACGCGTTAATGATGGACATTTGCTGCCTTTATCAATAAGAAAGTTACTTTATAGTCCCAACTTTTATTATGATTCACTATTTTTAATCGGAGATTTAGGCTTTTGGAAGTTATAATATCGTTAATATTGCAAGTTTGACATAAGCGTTTACTACACTAATCTAAAATGTAAACAAATCGATTTTGCAAATGGTTTCGCAATATTGTTTTGATATCGTTGATGATTTGCACATCTTCAAATCATGAACGGCGTATAACCACTTTCTTAACTTCGTCTATGGCGTAAATATGCAACACAGTATAATTAACCTGTTAGAAAGTTCTTTCGAGGTTTGAACTAAATTTTTGGAATTACATCGTCAATTAAGGTTTTTAGCTTTACATCTAAATAACTCATTTTCATCACGAAACCTTCTTAACCAACAGCTTGTAGTTTTTCTTTGATATAGAATTGCCTCAACATTAGCTCTCTTTATGTTATGAATTGCAGCTGATGAACTATTTATAATTCTGTTGGGTAATAAATATATAAATAAGAACGAATTCATATTGCACTGCAATTTGTATTTCACACTTATTTTGTATTATAAATAGAAATGAGTATGTAATTATTTTAACGAAATATGTTTTAGTCTTATACAGCACTCAGACAAACTCATCCGTGTTACAAAATTCTCTTTTCATAATAAATTATGGGAATATTTTTAGAGGCTTGATTTTTAAGTTGGCAAAACTGTTTCTAGTGACATCCATTTTGACAATTAACAGCTGATTTCTATTCAGCACGTTTTGCCATTTTAAAATGACTGGCACCACAATATCATTCGAAGGTTGTCCAAATTTATTTTCAAAATCGCGGTTTCGATCGCGAAACAAGTTATTCGGGCAGCCATGATACATTTTCACACCATGCATACTCCAATTGATAATACGCATCCGCCGAAACGTCGTACAATGCGCACCGAAGGAGTTGTTGCTGGTGTAGAGCATAGCGTTGAAACCCTATTGAGTCTATTCGTCGTCATGCACAGCAATTTGAGCTTTGTCTATCTAGTTTATGGAAGATTTTACGAAAAGATCTTTGTTTGCGAGTTTACAAGAACAAGCTAGTGCAAGAGTTACGGCCGCGTAATCATCATGCGCGTCGTATGTTTGGCATATGAACCGGAAGCAAGATTGCTCTTGACCATACTTTTTGTCGAAAAATCTTGTTCAGCGATAAGGTTTATTTTTAGTTGAACGGCTAAGTCAAGAAACAAAACTGCCGTATTTTGAGGGCCGAACAACCAGACGCCATTATTTAGACGCCGTTACATCCGCAAAAGGTCACAGTTTGGTGTGATTTATGGGCTGGTAGAATCGCTGGCCTATATTTCTTCAGAGATGATGCTAGTCAATAAAATGGTGTTAATTTAAAACAGCTTTGGTTTCAACAAGATGGCGCAGCATGCCACACAGCGCGCGACGCAATTGGGTTATTGCAGGAAATATTCGATGAACGCATAATTTCGCGTAATGGTCCAGTGAACTTCATGATCGTGTGATCTCATCCCTTTGGATTATTTTCTATGGGGATATGTTAAGTTGTTGGTCTACGTCGATAAACCAGAGATATTGGACTACAGGAATCCAACATTCGCTGAGTTATTATCGATATACGGCCTCAGCTGCTGGAAAAACTGATCCAAAATTGGATTTACAGATTGCGTTTCATTCGAGCCAGCCATGGCACACATATACCCTAAATCAAGCTTAAACAATAATTGCATAAAATTATCTTTACAAAAAGCCAATTTTGTGGCTATTACCATGATTTTAATGTATTTTATTTCATTTTAAAAGTCTATATCTCTAAAAAAACAGCCATTATTATAAAACAACATAATTTGAAACATACTTGAGTGGGTACAACCCACCAATTTTGTATAATAGAAAAGTATTTTTAATAATATAAAAAATATTATTAAAAATGGGGTGTGAAGAACACAATACAAGTTCTTTTATGTATTTTTGAATGTATCTTCTCCAAAGACGTAGATACGTATTTCACATTTCTACATGATTGTCAATACGCCCCTGTTGGAGAAGACACATTCAAACAAACATAACTACGTTACTATCTAGCTGAAATTATTCAGACAGAGCGTGAAGGAATATTCAGCGCTGTCTGCATAACAAGAGCCGAAGCAGACGTGTTTTCTATAGTCGGTAACAACCGTATCTATAGAAAACTGTATTCTCGTGTCTTCACTACTTGTTCGGCGTTAAACCGAATGTATATAACAACATAATTTGAAACATACTTGAGTGGGTACAACCCACCAATTTTGTATAATACAAAAGTATTTTTAATAATATAAAAAATATTATTAAAAATGGGGTGTGAAGAACACAATACAAGTTCTTTTATGTATTTTTGAATGTATCTTCTCCAAAGACGTAGATACGTATTTCACATTTCTACATGATTGTCAATACGCCCCTGTTGGAGAAGACACATTCAAACAAACATAACTACGTTACTATCTAGCTGAAATTATTCAGACAGAGCGTGAAGGAATATTCAGCGCTGTCTGCATAACAAGAGCCGAAGCAGACGTGTTTTCTATAGTCGGTAACAACCGTATCTATAGAAAACTGTATTCTCGTGTCTTCACTACTTGTTCGGCGTTAAACCGAATGTATATAACAACATAATTTGAAACATACTTGAGTGGGTACAACCCACCAATTTTGTATAATACAAAAGTATTTTTAATAATATAAAAAATATTATTAAAAATGGGGTGTGAAGAACACAATACAAGTTCTTTTATGTATTTTTGAATGTATCTTCTCCAAAGACGTAGATACGTATTTCACATTTCTACATGATTGTCAATACGCCCCTGTTACACCCCATTTTTAATAATATTTTTTATATTATTAAAAATACTTTTGTATTATACATTATTATAAAGTTGTGCATTGTTTCTGAACAAGACGAAAACAAACTGCCCTTTTATATGCCCGATCAATATTTCATATTAGTAACCGTATTATTAACTATTTAAGAGATATAAGTTCTCCATTGTGAACAAAATGTAACACCTTTCAATGTCAGTTATTAATTGTACCGTAGTTAGGCCATGTCTAGATAAAATTTAACGTTGATAAATATCCTGTAATTTTCAGAAATCGGGAACAATTACCGAGGTAGTCCTGATAAAGACGTATACGTGGCGAACGTTTATGGCTTCTAACGAGAATAAATACCTTAATATATCGTTCTAGGGCTGTTGTATGGTGAAGAATTATTTTACGTAATGTGTGAGAAATTGCAAATATGTATTTTGTTTAACTAAATTCCATTTCCGTTTCACTATTGGTTGCTGTATGAGCTCGTAGCTATATCATATGTTTCATAATTGAATGTCAATATGAAAGGGTCGATTCTTTAGGTTATTTTAAGAAAAAAAGTTAATATAAACATTAGTCCGGGATTGCTCCCTTTCCGAGATACAGGGTGTTAAACTTCTAAGAAAAAAGTTTTTTTTTTATCGTAACATTCATACCATTTCAGATATTTTTATGAAATTCGCTGTTTGCCCTTCTTCCATAAAGGGGTACTTTTCGATGTAAAAAAAATTAAATTTTGTACAAGCGGATTTTGAGCGAAATTTGGACTGAATATGTTTCGAAAAATAATGGTACGCTACTGCTTTTTCTTTAAATAAAAATTATTTTATTTATGATGCTTCATTTTGTAACAGAAAAGGTCTCGACGTTTTTCGTAATTTGAACTCTTTTTGAGTAAAGAAATTAAGAATAATTATTGTTCCTATACTAAAAGCAGAATATTAATAGTAGTCTGTTTGTTGTTTTTTTTAATTAATTTTGACAGTTAAATTAATTTAATTCTTTGATTGTTTCGAAGATATTTTAACCAGTAAATTAATTTACAAATAAATAAAACACACATAAGATGTTTTAGATTTACACTTTATTAATAAAATAATGACCGCTGTTTCGCTAACCCAGTAGTTTCTTCAAATTCAACTTAAGACTGTCTTAAGAAGTCTTAAGTTGAATTTGAAGAAGCTACTGTGTTAGCGAAACAGCTGTCATTATTTTATTAATAAAGTGTAAATCTAAAACATCTTATGTGTGTTTTATTTATTTGTAAATTAATTTACTGGTTAAAATATCTTCACAGTGTTATTTTTTTTTAAAAAGGTTAATTTTACTAATCACGAGTTGGTCGACATTCATTACATGTATGGTTTGGCTGATGGCAGCGCACCGGAGGCTAAACGATTGTATCAAGAGCGCTTTCGGGATAGAGTTACACCAGATAGACGAACATTTTCAAACGTACATAGAAGGTTAATTGAAACAGGTACTTTTAGGCCAAACGATCAAAGGTGCTCATCGTACTACAAGAACGCCAGAAATTCAAGAGGCAGTATTAAATTCAATTGATGAAAATTTTGAACTTAGCACTAGAAAAATTGGAAGTAACTTAAATATCTCGCACATTCTATTTAGGAGAATTCCTCACGATTTTCTGTTATATCCGTATGATATTCAAGGGGTCCAAGCTTTAGTTTCCCGATATTTTCGTTTGCGTATCAACTTATGTCAATGGTTTTCGGCGAATATTGCGCCAAATCCCATGTTCGACTGTAAAATAATGTTCACAGATGAAGCTAACTTCTCAAGAAACGCTACCAGAAATTTCCACAATAATCGTTATTATTCATTATAGATTACCTACCTCTATCATCGTTGTTATTGCATATAGGTATAAGAAAATGTTTTATATATATTCAAATAAAAGTTGTGTGTCTGTGTCTGATTTTTTATTATATTCCATCAGAAACCCAGTGGAAACTCAATGGAAAAGTAAGCTATGATAATGACAACTATTGTGTTTGATAGGTGACATTTCCTTACTAAAATACTTAAAATTGTCAAAACTCTCGTAGTGGGAAAGAATGACTCATCAGTCCATAAGATTTTAGTAAATTAATCGGGGTCTTTATTAAAATTTTGAATCATATCGCGGTAAGAGTTTCTGTTAAAACTTGTACACAGATATTTGTGCAACTAATCTGAAACGGCAAACGCCGACATTTTCATTATTAAAGAGAATTAAATGTGTAATCTGTCATTTGAGCCTAACCTAAAAATCATTTACAAATTCTCAAAGAAATATTCTAATTAAACGCTTGAAAAAAAATAATAAATACCTAATACACAGCAGCGAAAGCATATTAATTGCCTCACATACATTCTACTGCCTCGGCTAGCACTTCGGCAGTGAACTATGTACTTGGCTATAATAATAACATTCTCTGCCTGGTCTATAATTTACTATTTTTTAACTTACGTTGGATTTTGGCATAACTTTTCTCTAATTGATCAGATACATTACTTAAACTACTTTTACTACGCGTTTTCTGACTTTGTCGGATGATTTGGATATAACACCTTATATGCTCTTTTTGCTGCATGTTATTTTGTATAAAACACGTAAATATTTTCACATTTTCACCCTCACTATAAACCATTTTGACTATTTTATTAAGGAAATGTCACTTATCAAACATAGTAAAGTAAAAATAGTCGTCATTTTCATATCTTACTTTAATAATATTCACGTTTCCATAATTACAGTAACTACAATATTTAATAACTCGAAAAAGGTTTAAGATACGGGTATCGTATGGTATATTTTCGAAATCAGGAAAAAGATCTTTCTAACAATTTAATAACATAGGGTTTTCCATTTTAAAAAAAATATTTTTTTGGTATCCCGTTGAATCTGCACGCCACTATGTTTTTGTTGGAATATAAAGAAAATTCAAATGTGTAATAATAACGATTATAAAGGATGGGTAATTTATAATGAATGACCCTGTAAGAATTTTTAATATATATGAAATTGCGATAAAATAACTTCCATTACATGCCCAACAATTTTTTTTCAATGAACTCATATCCTAGAATTCCAAAATGTGACAAACTTATGCATCAACTTGATATATTACAGAGTATCAATATTTGATTACTTCTATTATATAAGAAACTGTCAATCTGACAATTTTAATATATTTTTAAGATCCGATCTTCAACACGTTCGAGAAGATAATACGACAGTACTGATGTAAAATATAGTAGTGTATTGTTTCGCATATGTAAAATTACAATGATCTTGCTTAAATTAAGGTTAACATTTAATCTAATTCCGGATTACATTTTCTGGCACATGAAAACTTAACTGTTGAATTACTGTCCCGGATTATTCAAAACAATTTAATGCTAGTAGCTTTAATTGTATTAAATCAACAATTGTCAGTGACAGAACTAATTCGCTGCCAACTGAATTACAATAGCTTTTACCTAAAACATCTAATGCATAAATTCATTGTCGCACTGTAAACTATTATATAAACTTTATATAAACTGATATCGTACTTGAAGATTATTTGCTTGTACGTACTAGGTAGACACTATATTTCTCGATCTAACATAAAAGAAATAAAATTTCGTTGCAATATTTATTTTTTATTATAATTTCCATTAATTTCAATTCATTTATTACAAGGATTAATCAATAATTCTATACCCTGTCAAAAACAATCACATGTCTTCCCCTTAGAGTGTTGTATTACAGCTGTTTGCAACTCAGTATCATAATATAAAAATGACCTAAGACCTATCTTTAAATAGGAAAGTAAATAATAGATCATACATTCTTTCCCTGCAGCAAAAGGACTTTCACCTATTTTGCTTAAAATATGTTCGACAAGCGTTAGGTAATTGGAGAAGAAAAACTTCAAGAAATTGAGATTCAGATAGAAGGCCAATTTCTAATAATCCTTCTATTTGCTGACGATCAAGTAATTATAGCTTGTGACGAAGAAGAACCCAACTACATATTTAGAAAACTACAGGATGTATATAAGAAGTAGGGATTGTAAATTAGTATGAAAAAACTTAGTTTTTGAAAGTAGAGGAAGCGCAAAGAGAAGATCCACGGAATTGTACGGAATATAAGTGTTCGAGAAGTGTTTTGTCAGAGGAAGCAAAGTCAAAAAAGAAAATACAAGGCCAAATGCAGTAAGGCAAGAAATGTATTCGTATGCTGAACTCCCTATTATGGTCAAATAAGATTAAGCTGACTAACTAAAATAATTATATACAGGGCTACTGTTGAGCCAATTTTCACTTATGGCTCAGAATATTGATAACAAAGGAAACTATGTCCAATATTAGAAAAGGAGCGAATACCAAATGAGGAAATAAGAAGACGAACAAGAAGAGTATGTTCAAGAACCGACGGAAACTAGACAATTACTCTGGTACAGACTATTGTAATGAGAATCTGCAGAATAAGTGGCTAAAGAGGATATTCCTGTATGCATCACAAAACAAATGAAGAATGGTAGGACCTGTAATATCATGGGAATATTCCAGTCATATAACATTGAGACGATTTCTGAAGATTAAGTCCAACTAATGGTTGACACACCATACCAAATGTGCCCAGCAGGAAAACGTGTTACAGCTGAAGAAGTTAAGACAATTATTTATAAATGTAATTTATTCGGATTAATACTAGCATTTACACTTTAAGATAATTGCAGATGTGCATGAACGTACGCGAACTGACCACAAGAAACAAGAAAGTTTTCATGCGAATAAATATTTTGTGTTTTATACATTTTTTAGATGTTAGTCTTAGACTGTAGTACGAGGGTAAGGTGAAAAATTATCGGCCTGACAATGAAAGACATTTTCAGTAAAAAAATGATTTTTCTACATAATCTCCCTTGACTTCAACACACTTAGTCCAGCGTTTCTCCAACATCAGTATTCCTTCCCGGAAGTGAGAGTCTGGAAGGCTGTGAAAATATCCATCTACGACCCTCTCAACTTCTTCATTGAACGCAAGGCGCTTCCTAGAAACCAATTTCTTTAAGTTTGGGAACCGATGGAACAGAAGAGGGGGGAGGGCCTAGCAAATCATCGCCAAAATCACGCAGTTTACCCATTGGCAGCGTACTTTTGTGAGCAGGTGCATTGTCCTGATGAAACATAATTTTTTTCTTCTTCAAGCCAGGCCTCTTCTCACGAATTTTTACATCCAGCTGGTCAAGAAGGTTGGAGTAATATTCGCCTGTAATTGTTCTGCCTTTTTCAAGGTAATCAATTAACAGGATCCCTTTCGCATCCCAAAACACACTGGCCATGACCTTTTCGGCAGATGCGATCGACTTCGCTTTCTTTGGCGCTGAACCACCAACTTCCTCTGCTTCGACTGCTTTTTCATTTCTGGCATGTAGTGGTGGACCCATGTCTCATCCATGGTAATAAATCGCCGTACAAAATCGGTCGGATCCCTATTGAATCGATCCAAACATTGCTGCGAAACTCGTTTGCGTATTTGCTCTTAAGGGAACTCAGCAAATGCGGCACCCATCTTGCGCAGAGCTTTCGCATCCCTAATTCTTCGTGCAAGATGTTTCACATTCTTTCTTCCGATATTCTTACGGCCTCAGCTATCTCAATCACCTTCACACGCCTATCGTCCCACACGATATCGTGCACCTTTACGATGTTTTCCGGTGTGGTTGCGGTTTCTGGCCGTCCTTCACGTAGGTGACCTTCGAGGGACCTACGCTACGCTTCAAATCGGTTGCCCACTTTTTAACGTTTGACATTGAAGAAACAGAGTCTCCGTAAACTTTGTCATCTGCGGATGAATTTCCTTAGGGGTTAATATATCCAAAACGAAGAATTTTATGACCGCACGATATTCAAGTTTATCCATTCTAACGAAAAACACGCAAGACGTCTAATGCGAAAATTCGTGTAAACAAACTACTTGACAGAACAAGTTAAAACTTGTCATACGAACTAATGACAAGTGCACCCAGGCACAAAATCATAAATTTTCGTACCCTCGTATTTTATTACGTGATAAAATAATGTTATTAATTTGCACAATATATAATTATTCGTTATATATTTTCACTTAGCGAAAGATACAATACAGGTGATGAGGATGGAATATAACATGAAAGAAATGAACACAAAAAAGTTAGGGTTTGATGTTATTATTATAATGTTAATATAATTTTACGTAAGGTCTCGGAAAAATGGATGAAATTTGTTGGGTATATTTTTAACCCGTCATTAAATGTAGAATAATTTCACTGTCAATGGAAAGTAGTAGGAACAATTAAGTTTCATTTCATAAATAAGTGTTTAGTTAGTAAGTTTTTATAGACAGCCTTCATTGGAAGGCTCTCTGCATGACACTAGTTATCCTTGATTAATTTCTGTAGTCCCTCTATATGTATTCTTCTTACGCAAACTATATTTATTTAATGACATCTTAATACTATACTGAGAAAAACATATAGTATAGGTTGCCATAATTGTAACATTCGATATTACAAACGATAGTTATTAAAGTAATAGATATCGCTGTGTAATAGAGAATACAACATTGTTGTAGTTTCTTAAAGTGGTTACTTATACAATACAGTTATGGTAAAACTACATAATAAAGTTGAAGTAAAATACCACCATAATGGTAAAAATACGGCGTAAGAATCGTTAGTGTCACAAATACATAAAACAGAATCAAGTGTAAAAATCTTTCCTTCTTCCGTCATCTGTCCCCTTTCTTTATCTTTGGTTTCACGAGGCCGAATTACCTAGCCGTAGTGTTATTTTTTACTGCCCAACTGACCGTACTAATGTCTATTTGACTATGTAAATTACAATACCATTACCTAAACTATACTATCTTACTGTCGGTACTGCATTGTTAGCGTAAGAATATATTGCTGAATATTACTACAATATTATTACAGTTATATCATCTGTGATTTATTCATCCGTTAGAATTACTGATGTACAAAATAATACTATATATAATGATAAAAAATTAATAATGTTATTAGTAGTATCATATTAGGTACTTAGAACAAATAATATTAATTGTTTAGAATTTAATATTCTTGCTCAACAAAAATCGAATACATATTCATCTTCATACAATAAAAAATAGTTCTTGTTACTTTTACAATTATCAAATTGGATAATCACGTTTCTCTATTTGACTACTAATTGTGTTGTATACTGTAACATATTAACTTCCAAAGAATTGATTTATCAACAAGTCAACTGTTCGGCGTTGCATTCATATCGAACGCTTGGAAAATCTACCAAATACCAAAAAAAAAAATTGTTTCTTGTACTTTTACTCTAGTTGAACTTAATACTCGTTTCTGTTTACAGAACTGCAGTTGTAGTGTATATTTCTACAATTCATTCACTATAAAAACTTGGTCATTTGTATAACTACATTTTTCTAAGTTTACAAGTTTTAATAAACCTTTAATATTGCTTAATATACGAATAAACTGAATAACTTCCAGGAAAGTTTAATTTTACTTCTTACCACTTTTCCCAACTATCAACGATCTCAGCGTAAGCGAACACCTTTTATTTTTTCTCAACCATCGTTTATTAGAAGATCGTCCCTAACCCAATGGAGTTGCTACATGCACGCCATTCACTTACCTTGTCCGGACGAATTTGTTTATTGTTTCAATTTACATTTTATTTTAAGCGAGTATTGTATATCCTCCGCCTTCTTTTCTTTTAAGCACGCTAAAATTTCTCCTTTTTTCCCTTTTTGCGTAACAGGAATTTTAATTTTTTTCTTTCATTCCATTCATGATTCTTTTTGTTCTATTTCATCATCATCGCAATTGTTATCGCGGAGATTTGAATTCGTTATGCTGCATGAGATTTAATTAAAATTGCTTTTTGTCAAAGGATACAAAAGAGCATTATTAATAAAATACAGGAGTACAGAAGAAAAAAAAGGAGCTGGAAATATGGAAGATCGTGGTAGAATCACGCTATGAATTATTCAATGTATTTTCTAAAGTAAACGTGCTCTTTTGAACAGTTTCCTAATATCGAAAATAATAATAATAATTTACTAAATGTAAAGCAAGTTATTTCAATTATATATGATTACTATTAATTAGATTCCACGTTGTTGTGATAATAATATAATGGAATTAATTTTTCGTTGATAAGTACTGACAGTCGGTAATGCAGATTTTGACAAGCAGTGTCATCTGTCTCCAAACACGGATACTTTTAATACCATCCTCGTATATATCACAAAACACGCATGTAGATAGTTAGAGTATTCTGGTAGTGATAAGACACTTTGTGAAAAGTGCCCGCGACGGACTCCATTGGCGCAGAAGAGTACCTGGTTTTTCTTATCCCGAATTTATTTAAGCGTTAACTAACATTAACTATCATGAATAATACCTGCTTTTGTTGCTCGAAATAAATAAGAGATGAGGCTTTCGTCACTTGCAGCATTTGTAAAAATCTATTCAAAGCTACTGTGTTGAACTTTCCAGGAGTGAAGCCAAAAGAATTAATAGCAATTGCGACTTGTTTTGGTCGTGCAAGAGCCGCTTATAGGTAAGCTTTGATCTAATAGAATTAAGATTTGCAATAGTACCACTTCAAGATGAAATAAGAGTCCTAAAGTCTGCTGCTTCTCCAATTTCTAAGCCACTAGTCGAGACAGGAAATTATTTAAGAGGTTGTCGAGCGAGACCGTCGCAAGAATAACGTGGTCATTTATTTTGTCAAGAATTTCCATAGTTAATCTAAAGTATAGCAAATAAATTCAGATAGAGTAACCTTGCGTGAAGTTTTCAATGAGATTGGAGCTGAGTTCTGTGACAATCTTGAACACTTCAGGTTAGATATATATGATCTTACCAATATAAAGTAGTTGACGTATCTTCCATTAGATCAGCGGTTCCTTTCCTAGATTTAATATTATGCATCTGCGAAAATATATCTTTTGTTGAAGCATCACTATCATAGGAAGTGGAAATCTACTAGTAAAGATTATTACAATTCAGAGTTTCAGAGAATTATAAGAATTACTAAAACAGAAATTTTTAGAAGCTATACATGTTACACACAAGACATAGAAGAAAAAATTATTAATGATCTGTCTCAATTCTGGGCTTCGTTAATTCAAAACGGAACATGTCGAGAATTCCAAGTAACTTATATTTTAATAATCGGGAATATTCCGAACCACAAACCATTGTTGACGTCTTCGCATCTACATTTGCGGTTATTTATCATCCTAAAAGCTTGAGTACGATACTACTAGTAGTTATCCGTATGTTACACAGCATAATATAATCGAGGCCATTGGGAAACTGAAGAGTAAACATACTGTTGGAGACAATAACATACCCATGTATTTGGTTAAGAACTGCGCCAATATTTTTTTCATCCACTCTCTAATCTCTTCAATTTGTCTATTCAAACATCTCCATTCCCAAAACTTGGAAAATCGCTAGAATTTGTCCTGTATTTAAAAAGGATAATAACACTGACATTTCTAATTATAGGTCAATTTTCTGTTTTTGCGAAAATTTTTGAATTCGTCCTGAATTTATCCCGTTCAAATGTCTGCCCTTTATTTTTCCTTCATAGCATGGATTTGTGAAAAATCGTCCCATTCTAACAAACTTGTGCTACATAACCCAAGATACAGCCGAAGCTTTAGATGATGCTACTCATTTTGATGTTATTAATACGCACTTCAGTTGTGCATTTCATATTTTACTCTTACAAAAATTGCCATCTTTTGGCTTTAACGATTTCCTACTCAGGTTTATGAAGTCATACTTAAGAGGCAGAGCAAACTATGTTACCTACAATGGCTATAAATCAAGATTCTTCCCCGACTTCTGGAGTTCCTCAAAGTTCTAACTTGGGTTCGCTTATGCTTAATATATTTATTAACGACCTAATAGTATCACTTGACTGCAATGTATCGGCTTATGTAGATGACCATAAACTATATCCCGCTATTACAAACATAACTGATGTGGAGTTATTGCAAAATAACTTGAATACTATCCACAGTTGGTGTCGCATAAATAAATTTAATTTAAATATTTCCAAATGCTTTGTTGCAAGTTTTACAAGGGAAATAAATTATATAAACTCTCTTTATTACGTTGGTAATACTGTTAAGGAGAAACGAAGCTCTACAAGGGATCTTGGTGTTACATTCGATAGTAGGTTAACCTTCAACAATCATCTCTCAAACATCACTAGATCTGCTGTTAAGTCCCTGGGTTTTATTATCAGAATATCCCCAATACTCACTAATGCTGGTACTATTAAATCTCTATATTTCGCATATGTCGTTAGTAAGTTGGAATATGCGTCGACCGTTTCGTACCCAAATCAGATTCAACGCATTCAGTAAATTTATGAAGTACTTGAGTTTTAGGCTGGACGGGGTCTATTCAGAACGAAATATAGACTACGGGATTTGATTGTGAAGCACGATAATAAACATACAGGTGATAAATAGTGGGGCAGGATAGAATCTGCAAGGTTTGGTATAAAAACATTCGAAAAATTTTGGCGGAAGCGTTGACAATACCGACTGAATCGATGTACTCATTAATATACAAATTAAGTCTGCTAAATTCCAGCAATATCTTGCTTGGAAGATACAAAGCGGTAGATTGTGTCAGTGAATGTATGAATTAAAATCTAAGTTGATGTCAGTTTTTACAAATCATCAGACTTTCTGGAGCCATAATAATTTAATATAGGTTATATTTTGCCGAAGAATATCAGGAGCAGTTATCTTGGCTTTCAAAAAAAGATCATGTTTTAAACATTGTAACTAATTGCTATTGGAAGGGACATAGTTTGTTTGGAAGGTTTTATATTAGGTACAGTACAGAATGACGAATATCTTCGGCAATAAGCAATAATTAAATCGTGAAAGTTGTAATGTTGTTTCTGAACTCAAACAAAATCAAATCAAGTGTTCTTTTATGTATATTAAGAATATTGCTAAATTGACATAGGGTTAAGGATTTCATAAAAGAGAAAATAAGTTCAAATTGCCTGGTTTACCGACCTCTTCTCCGAGGGATAAGCTATTCACCAGGCGCGTCCCTACGTAGCGGATAAGCGGAGGGTCGAGACTTTTTTGGGGAACCTGATCAGTGGCAGTAACAGGCGGCATGGGTAGGCTTAAACACCTTCTAATCCTTAGCGAAAGCTGTCACCGCTGACAAGCTCTCCCAAGTTACGGTGCAAGGTAACATGTTCAAAGCTGAATGGCCACTGGGTTATATGTGGTCTCGAACTTTCCCCTGGGGACACCGGGCGGCACTCCCTTATATTTACGGCTTGTTCTCACTATGAAAGACTTGCAGGAATTGACTACATACCTCTTCCATAATCGGGGGAACAGAATGAACCGAAATATAAAACAAAATAAAGTGAAAATGATGGAATCTGAAGAGAATCCAAAACCTGAGGAGTCTACTGAGACTCTCTTGGTAATGGAGACTGATGAGACTCCAGAAAAAAAAAGAAATGGAGGCTAATGGAATGTCAATTCCATACTAAGATACTACTAGAGCATCTGAAAGCTAAGTTTTCAACAAACCTAATTCGTAGTAATAAAAAGAAATTAAAACTATTAACGGCTTGATAACAAGGTTAAGGTTAGGTGCTTGGACTTATTGACGTCCAATCCAAAGACTTACATATATATATATATATATATATATATATATATATATATATGTAAGTGTTTAGATAATTTCTTAGCTGTTTATTAAATATAACAATTGATAAATTATTGGAGTTTTTCGGCTTCTATATGAAATATTTACAAATATCAAGTTAGTATGTATGCATTTCTAAATAGCTTGAACCTAGGTCTATTGTGGGTGAGTGGTAAAACCGACTGTCCGGCAAACTGTAGACTGGGGTTCGAGTCCCAACATAGAAAATATTTTTCAATTAAAAAATTTCGTATGATTTGCTTTGTAATTTGTAGACAGCAATGTTAACATCCCCCCTTACTTTGCAATTACATACATACTAACTTGATATTTGTAAATATTTCATATAAAAGCCGAAAAACTCCAATAATTTATCAATTGTTATATATATATATATATATATATATATATATATATATATATATATATATATATATATATTGATGTAGTTCATCTGATGTTCTTTTAATTTCTTTCATTTTTATGTTTTCTTGTATAGAAATGGTATATCTGCAATTTAATGATTTTTAAATATATTATTGAATAGCCAAATTTATGTATTTTCGATGTAAAATTATAATTGGATTTAGAAATATTGATATCGATTAATATTGTAATTTGTATTCATTTTATTTTTATTTCTTGCTCTTAAATTAAATGTTTTCGTGAGGTTCTTGGTTTTCTAAATCTAATTTTGATTATATTAGATGTTATCATATTTCTATCATCGTATTATTTATTATGACCCTGATTTACTTAAATTCCTAAAACTGTGATTGCGATTACGTGAGTGATGTTAATGTATATTCTGATTAATCTGTCAGAGTTATTTTTATCTCTGGTTTATGAAAGATTTTCTTTAAAGTAACATTTTAAAATTATTCCTTTTTAATTTGTCAAAATGACATTTGATTTAATTTTTGAATTCAGTGTACATTTTCATAGAAAATCTGATTTATGGAATGTTAATATTTCTTATGGGAGTCTTGACTACCAAAAAACAGAATAATAAATAAGTAGATTTTTGCACAGAAAATTGGTGCATAAACAGATATATTAAAAGATTCCTCATCGAATAGTAATTTAATAGTGATATCTTAACATAATCTACTCTAGGAGGTATTTAACTTATGATTAATTGGTATATTTACCTTGCTGAAAGGATTTCTTCGTATGAAAAATAACCTGGAATACTTATATACAATCTATATGTAAAAGCTTCGTTACTAATCCTTATTTATGATAATGCAGCGATATTAAAGGAGTTACCAGTATCGTTATTGGATATATTGGGATAATTTACACCTTTTCCTGATATTAATAAGTACACATAACCTTGCAGTTTTCTACGAATATCTAGACTTTAAACCGATTAACATTTGGAATTGTCTACTAGTCGTATTGGACCTGTCTTCCAAGTTTTTCCACATCTGTAACAGACGGATTGTCCCACAGTTTATATGTCATCCAGAAGGTTACTTGTAGATCAGTTTTAGTCACTACTTATGTTATCTGTACAGGTATTTACCATAGTTTTAATTACCTGTAATAATACGCAAGATATTCCATTTCTTTCTAATATTAAATACTTTTAATATTACTCACGTATCTCAAAATTAATAATCATTTTACCTTTTAAATTTAATTTATGCATCAGATAAATCTTTAATACTTTGTTTACATTCGCCATTTATATACTGGGTTAGACTAGACAACCCATTACACTTGTTTGTTATAATAATAACATACTCATAAAACCCTAAATTGTATCTTGATTATTTTAAAGAAAAAAACAATTTAATTCTGAATTATATTTATTATTACCATTTACATATTTGTTTTATTTTATGTACTTAATCTCCTGATATCTACACATCCGGAACCTGCCTTTAGATCCTGAGATATAAAGTCTTTGCTCTATTTTATTAATTCTTACTTAGTATCTTGAGCTAGTAAAACTTATTTATTTATCTATAATAAATATTTCTTTATATTAATTCATTTACTTTATCGAGTTGTGCGTTATTACATAATTGACACCACGACGTGTGTCTCTTTATTTGGAAGCAACTCAGCAATACATTAATATTTCTATAATTAATATCCATTATATTTATATCAATTATTCATAATACCAGCTCTGTGTTATTACAATATATATAGATAGATAGATAGATAGATAGATAGATAAATAGATAGAAGTTCAATTTTGTAGTAAAACAAAACTCAGATATAAAGTAGTAGGACTAAGTAGTAATAATACTGAACGTCCAGAATGATCTTGGTGATAAATATCACCTGTTATATAAGTTTTGGGAAAATTGTTTAAGTTTAAAAAAACTTCAACAAAGGATAATATTATAACACCAATTAATGAACCTTAGACCTTAACACTTAAATATTAAATTACCGCAAGGGGCCCACTATTTTCGATTAGACGAAGTTTTCTTCTTACATCTCGCATTCCTATTTGGATGGCTGCTAAATCAGATTCTCTAAGTTTTTGGAATCTCCGTCGTAATTGTTGCTCATTTCGAGCTTCCCAACCATTGTCATATACCTTTTTAGGCAATAAGGCCCAAAAAGTTTCAACTGGGTCTGCCTGCGGGGTACTTGGAAAATTGTTGATTCCAAGAATATATGGTATTCCTTGCGAATCAGTTTAGGGTTTTTCTAGCATAATGCGCCGATATAAGGTCAGGGTAATACATGTAATTATGTATATTAATGAAATGATTTGTATTAAGTTATGGATATATTAAGTTGTAGATATATAATTCAGATATGGCACACCAGATCAAAATCTTATCAGAAAATTTTGCCTTTTCTTTAAGTTTTATATTGTTAGGGGTATTTTCAATATTATCTGTATAGAAACCTGTATTTTCAAGAAGCTCCGCATGACTAAATGTAAAATATTTCTTACCGTCTATGATTATTATTCGGTTAATGGCAAAATGTGTACGTCGTAAAGCTCGACAACAACGAGGAATTCTGGCCAAT
Organism: Melolontha melolontha; assembly: GCA_935421215.2. Lineage (NCBI taxonomy): Eukaryota > Metazoa > Arthropoda > Insecta > Coleoptera > Scarabaeidae > Melolontha > Melolontha melolontha. The sequence continues at coordinate 70,418,580 of OW285242.1, read as the reverse complement.
TGTGCCGCGGTGTATTTGGGAGATTTCTTATGTTTTCTATACTTAAAATAATTTCGTGCTAAATTTAGAAACTTTAAAACGATAAGCAAGTTTATGGGCAGACACCTAAATAGTATTTTTGGCACGTTTAGATAATCTAATTACTTGAACTCCAGTTAACTTGTATGAACGGCCTATTTTTTGGAGGTTGATGCTTGGTATTCTTTGTTCGCATTCTAAAATTGTACGATATATAGTGATTTTTGATATGTTTTGTTCACTAAAAATGTAAACTATATCTCATTTGGGCAGCTGTCCAACCAGGTTATAAACGGAATATTTCGTGTGTACGACATTATAGATCTGACATGTACTAATACGAAATGTCAAATAAATTAACAAGGCAAAGATCAACAAATTCTTTCGTGGCTGACTAGATCTATTACTTTTGCTATACTACAGAGAGTATTAATATTTTTTCCAAAAACTTATGCAACAGGTGTTATAGAAGTTTTAATAACTATCTCGATTATTTTTTTATCACTTTTTAATAAAAAAATGTTTCACGTTTATAGAGTAAATGCGATATCAGGGAAGGAAGTGTAAAACTTTTAGACATTTTATTAGACCATTCATAAATAAAAAACAAATACTTTCGTGATTTCAATAGAAATGTTTAAATAAAGGAGCTTTCCGCCAGACCCGCAATGTACATAATTAGTTACTTCCTCCGTGCAAATATTTTTAAGCTCTTCCCGTTTTAATAGAATTCGTCCAGCTCATGATACGAAAACATCAAACGACGGTAAGTTTTAATGAGTATAAGTAGATAAAGTTTTCAATGTTTTTTTTTGGTGATGTATCTGCTTATAAATTAAAGCATAGTTTTAAAGAGAGGTGATTAAACATTCTTGATTTGAATGAAATACGCTATTTTTACGTGTAATAACAGAAGACAAAGCGATAAGTTAAATCCTTTTTAATAAAATTGATAAGAATTTGATTAAAAAAATGAATAGCATATTTTGGTAATAATAATGATTTTATTTGCCCAAGAGACATAGATATATCTAATTAACGAAATACAGAAATAATAATTACATTAAATTTATTAAAATAAGCGATAATTCTAACAATATAGGTTTTAATAAAATGCACGAAACACTTGAAATAAAACACGTGTTAGAATTTCCAAAAATTGTATTAATAAGAATACGACATGTTTCGCTCACACTGTGTATATAAAACTAAGTAAACTTAGGTGCTAATTGAATTTACAATATTAGTGTCTAATTAGTGTCTTCGTTTACAATAGATAAATTTAAATGTAGGAAGTTGGATATATATATAATTGTTTGTTTAATAACAAGTTTGTGTTTTTGAATTGATCAATTTCTGAAGCTTCTAAATTATTTAAGACAACGCTTTTTCTGTGTTTGCAAAATTTTAAAATTTGGTTCACTTTCTAACAAATGTTTGGTATAATGAGAATCTGTTTTTTTTTGTAATGAAAGGACCTCATGGATTCTTTGATTCTTGTATTAAAAGAACGACTTATTTTGTCCACATAGAATTGTTGGCAACTACTATAGTTCAGTTCATAGACTCCCGATTTTTCGCCTTTTTCCGTTCTTCAATTATTATTTTTGATAATAATAGCTACGGTATTAATAGTTTTAAATGAAATGTTTACGTTTAGTTTCTTTCTTACCAGTGTGCTAATTTTCTTTCAACTAGATAAGTCATAGATCTGTGTATTTTTTGTTCTTTTTTACGTGTAGGAAAAGTAAGGTTACAGCCTGTTTTAGTTGTTTCTTCCTCAACATGTTGTCTGCTATCACTGGGACAAAATTGTTATACATTGCTATTTGTTTAATTAAATTTAATTCGACTTCGAAATTTTTCGTGTTGAGGGGTACAGTTATTAGCCTGTGTAACATGTTATGAAGGCCGCTAGTTCATGTTGATTGGGGTGGTTTGATTTGTTATTTATTATAGAATTTCATTATAGAATCAGTGTGTGTGGGTTTATGGAAAATTCATGTGTATTGTTGAATTTTGTTATGGTCAGGACTAGAAAGTTAATGGAATGATTTATTTCGATTTCCATCGTAAATTTAATATTAGGGCGAATGTTATTTATGATGTTGAAAAAGTTTCCTATTTGCCTATTTCTGCCTGTATGTCTAGTTTTTTTTTAGAATCAGTTGAGGCAAAAATTTTTACATTGGTACAGATATGTAAACGACACAATAGCGTGCTTCACAGGTACAAATAGGCGACTAGGAAACTTTTTCAACGTCATAAATACAATTCGCCCTAATATTAAATTTCCAATGGAACTCTAAATAAATCATTCTATTAACTTTTTAGTCCTGGCTGTAACAAAATTCAACAATACATGAATTTTCCATAAACCCGCATACACTTATTCTATAATAAATAACAAATAAATCAACCCCAATCAACACAAACTAGCTACATTTCATAACATGTTACCCAGGCTAATAACTGTACCCCTCAACACGAAAAATTTTGAAACCAAATTAAATTTAATTAAACAAATAGCAGTCAATAACAATTTTGCCCCAGTGATAGTAGACAATATGTTGAGGAAGGAACAACTAAAACAGGCTTACAGCCTATTTTAGTTGTTCCTTCCTCAATAGGAAAACCCAAATATAAATAGGTATACGTAACAAAGAACAGAAAATACACAGATATATGACTTATCTAGGTCGTAGTTCAAAGAAAATCAGCACACTGGTAAAAAAGAAATTAAACATAAAGATTTCATTTAAAACTAATAATACAGTAGGTAATATTGTCAAAAATAATAAAGGAAGAACGGAAAAAGGCGAAAAATCGGGAGTCTATGAGCTGAACTGTGGGAGTTGCCAAAAATTCTATGTGGGCCAAACAGGCTGTTCTTTTAATACAAGAATTTGTTAGAATGTAAACATGATTTTGACTCTAATTTTAAAATTTTACATAGACAGAATAAAAGGGTTTTCTTAAATAATTTAGAGTCTTTAGAAATTAATAAATTCAAAAAACAAACTTATTATTAAACAACCCATTAGATATATCCAACTCCAACAAATTTATTCATTGTAAACAAAGACCTTCGGTCAGACCTTTGGTCAGACCACTTAGGTCAGTTAGAGACTAATATTCTTAATTCTATTAGCATCTAAGTTTAGTTAGTATTATATCGATAGATTCGAGAAGTAGGAAATTTAAAGCGATGACGGGGTAAAGAGGGTTATACCCCCAACAATGCTACAGTAGACGTTTAGAGTGACAGTGACTGTCAGATTTGTCAGCTCTTGATTTCTTCCTTTGGGGATATATTAAATGTCAAATTTATAACAATAAGAGACCAACAACTTTAGTAAAGCTGCAACAATAACTTGTTTGTATTTCACGTTAGAAGAGCTTTTTACGATAGAATGGGATTGTTTGAGAGATGGTCTAGAATGTTTGTTGCAACGAGGACAAACCTTTGAACATTAAATTTAATTTTATTAAAAAAATGTCTAGAATGAATTTTATTGTTTTAGAGAATTTATTTTTCATTTCTATTTTGACAATAAACAAGTTTATGAAGAATATTACAAATTATCTTTTGCACAGCTATGTGACTGTCTGACAGTAGACGTTTAGCGGTGACAGTCATTGTCATCGCTAAACGTCTACTGCAGCATGGATGGGGGTATGGCCCCTTTTGCCCCGTCGCGCTTTAAATTTCCTACTTCTCGAATCTATCGGCATACTTGATAAAGCCACAGTGTAAGCGAAATATGTTGTATTTTTATCAATACAATTTTCGAAATTCTGTCGTGTTTCAAGTTTTTTGCATTTTATTAAATGAAATTCCAACAAGTAACAACAACTCTATCACAATATTGATTTTCTCATATTATAATTAGCAAAAAAGTATACACAAGATTATGACAAAGATAAAATAAGATAATTGATTTTTGGCAAAACAGAAACAAAATATAATATAACAATATTATTATATCAATTATTTGTTATTGTAATCATTGAATATGACTGAGAGACTAGTGGCTACCGTTGCTACCGAGCTAATAAATGCGATATATTTAGGACTAAAATTTCTTTCCATAAGACAATAAAATGTGATAGTCGATTGCTATATTGAACTACAAACCTTATATTGTTCAGTAATGTTGGGGCATCAATGTCATCATGAAGTAGACTGTATACAAGTTTTATGTGATTTTGACTCCTGCGGTTCTCCAACCGATATGTATCCAGTAAAATGACATGACTAAATTCCGTGGTAGATAAGTCTTTCAAATGATAGAATTTTCGCTGAATAGACTGCAATAAATAGATGACCGACATATTAATCATGCATATTGCAATTTTAGGTAGAGCAAAAGGAATAAGTAGTAATAAGTAGTAATAAGTAGGTCAACAGCATCCACAGAAGAGAACTTTTTCGAATTCTGTGCAATAAATTGCAGTGTTTTAAATTCTGTCATATACATCAGTAAGGCCGAAAAAAATGAGGTTAAAGCCGGGATCAAAACAATTAAGTCAAGTTTAAGGAAGAGTATCTCATAACCTGTGCGATCGTAAGCTTTAGAGAAGACGGTATAGACGACGTCAATTTCATTATTTGTTATCAATACACTCTGCAAGAATAGACAAGTTCGTTGAATGCTTTTTCAAATTATTTTATAAATGTTTCCTTTTATTATCTACTAATCAGCGCGGATTTATACAAAATAGATTATCAGGTACTAAAAATATTTAAATTTGGACATTGATAAGGTATACACGGTTTATTCATCGACTTTTTTAAAGTTTTTGATTGTGCTAATCATGATTTATTGTATACGTAACAGCAATACGGGTGTGACTTTCCACACCGATTTTATATAATCTAATTCAAAATAAAGAAAGAGTATTAATATGTTATGATGAACCTCAGGTATCTATCTTATAACCTATGTTTTTCCTAATTTTTCCTAATCAATAACGAACTTTAGCATATGTCAGTGCATGGTGACTTCCCTTGTATGCTGATGAGGGCGAGGCAACCCGAAACACGTGTCCGCACATTGACGGCTTCAAACGTAAATTCGATATGCTTTGTTTTATTTGTACGTACACACATATGCTTTCTTTATATATATGTAGAGCTGAGGATGTTTGCGGTATAACCATGGTTATACCGCAAATATCCTCAGCTCTACATATATGTGTCACCGTACTAACCAAGTGTTTATAAACAAATCGGTTGCATTTGCATTATCGGAATAAATGATGTTGTCAGTTACTTATTTGCGACACGAAACTGAATCAATAAATGTTTCCGATTTTCTTAAAATATAATTAGGGTTTAACCCTAGAATACTAAACTAGTTTTGATGTTACATGATTGCTAAACTCTCGTAGAATTTACTACGAATTAAAAAAAGCATTTTTGGGTTCTCTTTTTAATTTTATTTTACTTTATTCGTAAAAAAATTATAATAACATTCTTTTAAAGAAAAAAAAACATACATTTGAACTGCATAAACAAATTAATTAGAACAATCTAGACAACAAAATGATCGATGTTGACCACAGATGGATCGTTTGCATCTTAGACAATAGTGTGTTGTCATTTTACGAAGCCGGCTTGAACAAAAACTACAAACTATACGCCTGTTAGCAGCATGGATATGTGGATCCGTGGGCAATTCAGTTTCCAAGATATCACAAATATCTTGTCGGATTGGACGCCTCAAAGTTGTGATCATTTTTCTGATTTCTAACCAGGGTTTTATAAGTCCATCTTTCAAACTTAACATAAACTCTTGGCGGCTCACAGGTTTTTGATTTGCCCTATTCATATTGAAGCAATAAATGACAAAGGCTTTTATGGTTGCTATATTAATCATATCGTAAAATACCCACAGAGGCCATCTTCTGGTTTTTCTTCCGCAGTTCATATTAGAACACATTTGGTCCAACGAATCAACTCCAGATTTTGTCGAGTTATAGAAATGTATAATCTCTGGCTTATAAGTTTCAGGGTGTATACTTCCTTCTTGGTGCATTGTAGACAATAGGGTAACAATTTTCTTTTTGTTTGCTTTGAAAGAAACTAATGTTTTTTTCTTTGTCGAAACAAAACATGGACGTTCCAACTTTTCTATTTCTTGAGCAAATCATTTCAGGAGGTATTTGGGGTTTATCTTTTCGTATAGTACCAACGATAGTAAGATTATATGGAGGTTTTAGAAGTTCTTCTGCAACTGGTACTGAAGTAAACCAGTTGTCCATCGTCACGTTTCTCTTACTGCCGCGGATGGTTTTTGTTAATTCTTTGACATAGTAATTGGAAAGAGGAAGTCCTTCTGTGTTTGTTCCTTTTCCCAAATATGGGCTAGCATCAATCATATACTTGGTGCTCGAGTCGCAGAGCATAACAATTTTGATCCCATATTTGGCGGGTTTATTTGGGATGTACATACGAATTGGACATCTTCCACGAAAAGCTAAAAGCTGCTCGTCAATGGTTGTCTATGAAGTTGGAGTGTAAGATGTATTGCAAATAGTGATAAATACATCCCAAATGCTACGAATGGGTGCGAAAGGATCAACTTTTTTTCTTTCAGCTCTGGTATTCTTATCATCAAAGCGCAATGAATTGATTAGAAATTGAAAACGGTCAGAACTCATTGTTGCTCTATATATAGATCCTGATAATTTGGTATCAAACATTTTTCTTACCAAAAGATGATTGTTTTTCATAACTGCTGAGAAAATCAAAAGTCCAAGAAGGGCTCGAATTTCTTCTTTAGAAGTTTGACTAATAGTGGACGTTTGTTTCGCATACTTGGCAGAGTTATCTTGAATATGCTGATTTGTGTGTGTTACAATTTCCTGAATTATTTGATCACTAAAAAAATGTAGAAAGCATTGGGTAGGGTCGAGTAATTCTCTTGCATTATTTGCGCTTCCCGCAAAAAAAATTAATTATGTTTCGTGCAGCCGTTCTTCTAGATCTTGTAGGTTGTTTGGTGTACCACCGATGTTTATTTCTACCTTTGAGAGAATTAGCTTGTAGAACAAACACTTTATTTTGAATTTGAGCAATTCTTGCTAATGGTATGTTATCATCATCTTCTTCTTCGACTTCTACATCATTATATACTGCATTTTCTTCATCGTTCATTGCTACATCCTCTACTTCCTCTTCAACATCATTTGCTGCAGCATCGTTTTCTTCGTTCATTTCTGTATCCTGTACTCTGTACCCGTCTTGTACTTCATCTTCGCTAATTCCTACCGAATGATTTCTATGGGTAACTTTTACTGCATTATTCAAAGTATCGCTAATAACTAGAAAATTCTCGTTGTTTTCATTGAAATCATTATCATCATCGCTAGCATCTCCTAAGCTATCATCACGTATTTCTTCTTGCTCTAGAACATCTTCTTCAAGATCACTAAAATCGTCTTCAAAGTCATTTTCAACTTGGTCGTCTGCATCAATCTCTCCATTCATAATCCTTTCAATTTCGTCAGAAATTTCCTTGCTTGATAATGGCTTCCTGTTAGCTGCCATTTTGCGGTGGCTAAAAACTATATAAAAATTCGCTAATAGGACAATATGACTGCAGCACCGTAACGTTCACACTAATGTAGAAAGGTACTAAAAATAGCAATCGTCTCCCATCATCTAAAATAGCCGAACTTAAACAATGCGTAGGGTACGTTCGTAAATTTTACGACGGTTTAGTATTCTAGGGTTAAAGAGATAATTATTTAAAACCCTATAACTTCTTAACAAAGATAGAACCTACATTCATGCGAACACTTCTTCATGAAATTACATTTAGTTTTCATTGTCAAAGCTTGTAAAGAGGCTAATGAATCACCCTGTATTATATTTACTTATTATTGCGTTAAAAATAGTCTTGTGAATATATTACCTTGGTTATATTAAGAAATAGCCTGTGTATATCAAGAGATATAAAAAAAAATTTGCCGACTAAAGGTGTCATATCATTAGTGATATAGCTTTTATTGTTAGTTTTTCAATATGTAATTTTTGTATTAACGGAAGGTTATACTACACATTAAATAAAAGATATTAGGAAAGAGTGAAATAGAACCAGACATCAACTTGAAAGCATACAATACGGCTATAATTTCTACAATTTCGTATGATAGTGATGACTGGGTGATACAAACAAAACACATTAGGAAGATGAACCTAATGAAAATAATATGTTTTAAAAAATTTGCAAGAAAAGCAAAATGAGATAGCGAAAGTAATGATAGTAATTTAGAAATTATCAAAGACGAACCTGTAATCACAAGAAGACATTTAAATTTCTTTGGCTATATAGCGCGCATGGAGATAGGAACGATGAAAGGAAAAGCGTTCAAGGACAAGAAGGTAATGAGGAGAAATTGAAAACGATGGAAAAAGTGGATGAAAGCGAATCCGAACTCGTAATCCAAATCCATTGTTCGAAAGGGTAGAAGGGAAGGAGATAAAAAAAAAGTATTAGCAGTGTGGCTATAATCTATAGCTTTGATAGCATATTAATGTTTTCTTATAAATGAGTTCAATGCTTTTAACATTCCTTTTTCGAAGTCGGTTGAAATTTTAGCTTACTACACCAGTTTTGTAGAGATTTATTGAGAGAATTCATACATATCCTGTTTATATTGCAAAAACTTTAAAAATAAGTATTTTACTAAATAAATCGCCTTATATAATGTGCTGGTTTTATTTTAACAACCACCGCATTGTATACATTATGAACCAAAATGAATATAGAAAACAAAAAGAAATATCGCTTTAAATTGCAATTAAAATTCCTTTAAATTAAAACAAAGTATTTTATCTGTTCTCTCCAAGAAGAGAGAGGCTGGTCTACAATTAAATGTTATTCTAAATCGCACTAATTAGAGCTGTGCTCCAGGTAGTTTATTGTTTGGCTCCAGACCCCTGCTCTTTCTTTTTCCCCAACGAGAGCGAGTCCTTTTTCCGCTGCACTGAAAGTTAGATAATTTGGATAAATGTTCTAAATATATTATTCCGTTACGTTTGCTCAGGAAAAGTACCAAATATTTACGACCAAGATTCGAAAATGCAAGATATACCCTAAAAAGGTCTGACTCGCTTCTCTACGCTTATTCTTTATATATAAATTTAATTAACAAATTTTAACGTCGTAGTAATTTGCATATCAGGTTTCAAAAGAATATTTCCGGTTTTATTAATTTTCCGTTGTCTGAGAATCAGTATGTTGTTCCTCTGTTTAATAAATTATTTAATTAATAAGTTTATATTTGCATAATATCAAGTTAAAAATATCGTATTTCATTTAAATGGAAACAATTGGGTCACATTTTATTTGGAGAATGTTTTATAATTGTATTTATACACATAATGTTTCAAATGTAGCTAACAGGTGTTATGCATTTTCCTTTTATACAATTTATAAAAAATATTGCCCTATTTTCTCAGTTTCTTTCCGATTGGAATAAGTAACATAACTAGAGCTGAGGATGTTTGCGGTACGGCAGGACCGTATGTAGTGCATCCCCACATTTAACTATTTATCTAAATATTCTCTGAAATGATTTGCCGGATCTCATAAATTAATAGAGTGATATTTTAGTATGCACTGGATATTGTTATTATACAAAATCATAATAGCCATTTGTATTTATGGATCATAAATAATAATAAGCATGTATTTGTATTTGGTTGTGAATTCAATTTAAACTTAAAACGAATCGTAATATTTTAACGACAAGCCGTCCTTACAATACATGCATTCGAGACAAAGTGTGCAACTCTACGAATAACTTCCATAATTGATCGAAAATGGACATTTTGGAGCTGAAGTAAAGCCCCTATTCTTAGAAAATTTTATTACTGTCGTTAAGAACTATTATTATAAACAACAAAGGCCTTTTATTAGTGTTGAAGTTTTAGTTTCATTGAATTTCCATGTTGTAAGTAGTCAATTGTAAAGTGTTCATTCACAATATTCTAAAACAAGGTGTAAATTTAACTAAAATCCAGAAAAACACATTCTGATAATATATTACTAGATTAGAAGCTGTGTTTATTACTATTTATTATATTATTTTTATAACCAAATGCAATAAAAGCTACGAAAACAAAAGAAACCTCGATTTATTAAAATCTTGTCACACAGCCTTTCAAAGCCTGGCAGCACATATTTTGCTTATATTTTATATATACTACCTACTTGAACTAGGTGAATGAAGTTAGAAGTTATAACTTATAACTTCTAACTTCATTCACCTAGTTCAAGTAGGTAGTATATATAAAATATAAGCAAAATATGTGCTGCCAGGCTTTGAAAGGCTGTGTGACAAGATTTTAATAAATCGAGGTTTCTTTTGTTTTCGTAGCTTTTATTGCATTTGGTTATAAAAATAATATAATAAATAGTAATAAACACAGCTTCTAATCTAGTAATATATTATCAGAATGTATTTTTCTGGATTTTAGTTAAATTTACACCTTGTTTTAGAATATTGTGAATGAACACTTTACAATTGACTACTTACAACATGGAAATGCAATGAAACTAAAACTTCAACACTAATAAAAGGCCTTTGTTGTTTATAATAATAGTTCTTAACGACAGTAATAAAATTTTCTAAGAATAGGGGCTTTACTTCAGCTCCAAAATGTCCATTTTCGATCAATTATGGAAGTTATTCGTAGAGTTGCACACTTTGTCTCGAATGCATGTATTGTAAGGACGGCTTGTCGTTAAAATATTACGATTCGTTTTAAGTTTAAATTGAATTCACAACCAAATACAAATACATGCTTATTATTATTTATGATCCATAAATACAAATGGCTATTATGATTTTGTATAATAACAATATCCAGTGCATACTAAAATATCACTCTATTAATTTATGAGATCCGGCAAATCATTTCAGAGAATATTTAGATAAATAGTTAAATGTGGGGATGCACTACATACGGTCCTGCCGTACCGCAAACATCCTCAGCTCTAAACATAACGTCTAAAATAAAGTTACTTTAAGCTTGTCTTAGATTATTGTCAAAACAATTATCGCTAACAATGTAAAACTATTTGAAATATACTAGAGTGAGAAAAACCTCAATTATCCGTATCTGAAAATGAGAACATTTATAAATAATATCAAATGATATTATAAAAAAATTGTTTGTTGAAAGTAGATATTGTTCCGCTGTTATGGTTCATTATTTAAAATATCTTATAACGTACATGTTATTCAAAGTGTCCGAAGATCAATGACTTGTGTTGTACATCGCGAATGGTTAGCAGGTGTTTGGATGACACAATCGAGCGACGAAACTTCATAGATCGAGGTGTTCTCCCTCTCTACCCTTTAGTCAGCTGGCGTCTAGTTTTGAGACACTTCTGTTTACGTTTACGTAGGGTGAAAAGTAATGTATCTCTTTGTTAAAGTTTAAAGTAAGTTTTATGCGTTTTCGAATAATTACACCTATCGGTGGATTTCTTTTTCACTCTTTTTTGAGCTACTTAAGTACCGAAAATTATCGGTTTTCTGCCCTCGCCGACATTTTGGTAACGCTCTCGTAACAACTAAGAGGTAAGTGATGTTCTGGCAATTTTCTTTGTCACCTCTGTGATAATTACCTACATATTAATCCTCTTGGTTATACATAAATTATATCTTAGTGTTCTTCATGTGGGTGGCTGTTGACTTCCATGACTACAGAGAGGATAAGAACCTTTCAAATAAGTAAATTAATCAACGTGTTATCGAAGAGAGAGAGACGAAAGATACGTCATCACATTTGATGTATCTTCGAGCTACACCTCGAAAGTTAAGTTTCCTAATTCAAATACACAGTGTGATTACATATTTCTTATTTATATTTCTTTCATTTATGTAGTAGTGTTTTGACGTCACACACAAAATAGTAATCTGTCAGTTTTCCATTTATTACTCGATAATCCATTTGAACGTTTTATAATTTATTATTGAATACACCCTTTTAGTTAATTAAACATTTCACGACACGATTTACTTAGTTTCATACCTACGTCTACATATTTTACTTTTTTTGTTGTGATATATTTATTATACCGTCTGGTAATATACAGGCAGATTTAAAAGTTTTTTATCCTGTCAATATTTCGAACCTTTTAGTATCACTTGTCATTGGTGTATTTATTTATAGCAATCATAAATTATATATATATATATATATATATATATATATATATATATAGTAAACCTAATCAGTAGGCGATTAAAGGTCTGTATATTACTTCAAAATATATGTATTTAAAAAAATGTTTCGGCTGTGTACGCCTTTATCAAGAGAATACAAAATATGAATTACAGGATATAAATGTCAAGTAATTAAGTTGCTATGGTTTAAATTATTAAAAGATACATTCTAGTAATAATAATAAATCATGCCCTAGTATTCCAAAAAATAGATAACAAGGTGTGAACATATGTGTTGTTCGCTGCTAGCAATTTGTGTCTCCTTCTGGGTATAAACTTGTGTGTTGGTTGCTGCTGGCAGCTTGCGTCTCTCTATGGGTGTGTTGTTTTGTGTGAGAGCGTAAGTGTAGGGTTTTGTATGTCGGTGCGTTCGTGCGTGTGTTTAGTGACCGGTCGAATGAATTTAGAGAGGTCGGATAACCAGCCGTTACGTAGGGCCGCCAACCCTTTCCCGACAACTTCTTTACAATTCCGTGCAGTACTTCGACGGCCTGACCCCCGCCCCAACGAGGCAAGGCGCAGACAGGCGAAGCGCACCCTGTACGGGGTTGCTCATCGCTAACCAAGGGAACACTCTTAGTGGCTACCTCGGTCGACGATGGTCACACTTGTGCCATCTTAACGTTTTCCGCCGACGCGGGGGCATAGCACACACGTCGAACGTGTGTGTGCTGTTAACGGCAGCCTAGCCAGGTTGCCGCCCAGGACCGGTCCTAGTGGTGTGTGCATTGCGCGGCGACGAGATAGCGCCGCGTAACATGATTCCTCACTCTTGCTGGAAAGCAAGAGTGAGGAACTGCACCTGCGGTGGAATGGCACCTGACTGCCCGTTGGGCAGTCAGGTGCCATTCCGCCTTTCCAGCAGGAGTGAGGAACCATGCTACGCGGCGCTATCTCGTCGCCGCGCAATGCACACACCACTAGGACCGGTCCTTGGCGGCAACCTGGCTAGGCTGCCGTTAACAGCACACACACGTTCGACGTGTGTGCTATGTCCCCGCTTCGGCGGAAAACGTTAAGATGGCATAAGTGTGACCATCGTCGACCGAGGTAGCCACTAAGAGTGTTCCCTTGGTTAGCGATGAGCAACCCGTACAGGGTGCGCTTCGCCTGTCTGCGCCTTGCCTCGTTGGGGCGGGGGTCAGGCCGTCGAAGTACTGCACGGAATTGTAAAGAAGTTGTCGGGAAAGGGTTGGCGGCTCTACGCAACGGCTGGTTATCCGACCTCTCTAAATTCATGCGACCGGTCACTAAACACACGCACGAACGCACCGACATACAAAACCCTACACTTACGCTCTCACACAAAACCACACACCCATAGAGAGACGCAAGCTGCCAGCAGCAACCAACACACAAGTTCATACCCAGAAGGAGACACAAATTGCTAGCATCGAACAACACATATGTTCACACCTTGTTATCTATTTTTTGGAATAATAAGGCATGATTTATTATTATTACTAGAATGTATATTTGAATAATTTAAACCATAGCAACTTAATTACTTGACATTTATATCCTGTAATTCATATTTTGTATTCTCTTGATAAAGGCGTACACAGCCGAAACATGTAGAGTTTTTTAAATACATATATTTTGAAGTAATATACAGACCTTTAATCGCCTACTGATTAGGTTTATTATATATATATATATATATATATATATATATATATATATATATCAGTAGGCGATTAAAGGTCTGTATATTACTTCAAAATATATGTATTTAAAAAACTCTACATGTTTCGGCTGTGTACGCCTTTATCAAGAGAATACAAAATATGAATTACAGGATATAAATGTCAAGTAATTAAGTTGCTATGGTTTAAATTATTCAAAGATACATTCTAGTAATAATCGCCTTTAATCGCCTACTGATTAGGTTTACTATATATATATATATATATATATATATATATATATTTTTTTTTTGGAATAATAAGGCATGATTTATTATTATTACTAGAATGTATCTTTGAATAATTTAAACCATAGCAACTTAATTACAATGTCAAGTAATTAAGTTGCTATGGTTTAAATTATTCAAAGATACATTCTAGTAATAATAATAAATCATGCCTTATTATTCCAAAAAAAAAATATATATATATATATATATATATATATATAGTAAACCTAATCAGTAGGCGATTAAAGGTCTGTATATTACTTCAAAATATATGTATTTAAAAAACTCTACATGTTTCGGCTGTGTACGCCTTTATCAAGAGAATACAAAATATGAATTACAGGATATAAATGTCAAGTAATTAAGTTGCTATGGTTTAAATTATTCAAAGATACATTCTAGTAATAATAATAAATCATGCCTTATTATTCCAAAAAATAGATAACAAGGTGTGAACATATGTGTTGTTCGCTGCTAGCAATTTGTGTCTCCTTCTGGGTATGAACTTGTGTGTTGGTTGCTGCTGGCAGCTTGCGTCTCTCTATGGGTGTGTGGTTTTGTGTGAGAGCGTAAGTGTAGGGTTTTGTATGTCGGTGCGTTCGTGCGTGTGTTTAGTGACCGGTCGCATGAATTTAGAGAGGTCGGATAACCAGCCGTTGCGTAGGGCCGCCAACCCTTTCCCGACAACTTCTTTACAATTCCGTGCAGTACTTCGACGGCCTGACCCCCGCCCCAACGAGGCAAGGCGCAGACAGGCGAAGCGCACCCTGTACGGGGTTGCTCATCGCTAACCAAGGGAACACTCTTAGTGGCTACCTCGGTCGACGATGGTCACACTTGTGCCATCTTAACGTTTTCCGCCGAAGCGGGGGCATAGCACACACGTCGAACGTGTGTGTGCTGTTAACGGCAGCCTAGCCAGGTTGCCGCCAAGGACCGGTCCTAGTGGTGTGTGCATTGCGCGGCGACGAGATAGCGCCGCGTAGCATGGTTCCTCACTCCTGCTGGAAAGGCGGAATGGCACCTGACTGCCCAACGGGCAGTCAGGTGCCATTTCGCCGCAGGTGCAGTTCCTCACTCTTGCTTTCCAGCAAGAGTGAGGAATCATGTTACGCGGCGCTATCTCGTCGCCGCGCAATGCACACACCACTAGGACCGGTCCTGGGCGGCAACCTGGCTAGGCTGCCGTTAACAGCACACACACGTTCGACGTGTGTGCTATGCCCCCGCGTCGGCGGAAAACGTTAAGATGGCACAAGTGTGACCATCGTCGACCGAGGTAGCCACTAAGAGTGTTCCCTTGGTTAGCGATGAGCAACCCCGTACAGGGTGCGCTTCGCCTGTCTGCGCCTTGCCTCGTTGGGGCGGGGGTCAGGCCGTCGAAGTACTGCACGGAATTGTAAAGAAGTTGTCGGGAAAGGGTTGGCGGCCCTACGTATCGGCTGGTTATCCGACCTCTCTAAATTCATGCGACCGGTCACTAAACACACGCACGAACGCACCGACATACAAAACCCTACACTTACGCTCTCACACAAAACAACACACCCATAGAGAGACGCAAGCTGCCAGCAGCAACCAACACACAAGTTTATACCCAGAAGGAGACACAAATTGCTAGCAGCGAACACCACATATGTTCACACCTTGTTATCTATTTTTTGGAATACTAAGGCATGATTTATTATTATTACTAGAATGTATCTTTTAATAATTTAAACCATAGCAACTTAATTACTTGACATTTATATCCTGTAATTCATATTTTGTATTCTCTTGATAAAGGCGTACACAGCCGAAACATGTAGAGTTTTTTAAATACATATATTTTGAAGTAATATACAGACCTTTAATCGCCTACTGATTAGGTTTACCATATCATACCAAGGTCACGAAGTTACTATATTTATATATATATATATATATATATATATATATATATATATATATATATATAGACTTGACATTTATATCCTGTCATTCATATTTTGTATTCTCTTGATAAAGGCGTACACAGCCGAAACATGTAGAGTTTTTTAAATACATATATTTTGAAGTAATATACAGACCTTTAATCGCCTACTGATTAGGTTGACTATATATATATATATATATATATATATATATATATATATATATATATATATATATTGAAGTAATACATTGCCTCTCGTTGGGCTGGCAAATGATGTATAATACGCTGAGGGCTCAAACTTAAAGGGCCTCTCGTTGTGCTAGCCCAATGATGAATTACTGAGGAGGTGATAATAAATATAATGAACGAGTTCAAAAAATATTAATTTTGAAATTAAAAGATGGGCGCCTTTATATAACTCCTCAAACTGCTCAATCTGTGTTCTAAATTGCCAACTAGTCGGATCGCATGAAACTAAATTAAAAAGCTTAATTAAATGTGAAATCTCAGGCTCTTCGTTAGATATAAGTTGTTGCTTCCATAAAAGTAAACTATTAATGTTAAGGCTTAAAGAAATAACTCCTACAAGTAAATATAGACAAATAAAAGATTGATATGATAATAAAAATATTAAGTTTATTGCTATAAAAGAAAACTGTAATAAAATAACATGTATTGGAAAGGGTTAAATTTATGAACTATATATAAGTGACGACAAGGTGTTAACAAGAAAAAAAAAGGTTATGTGTGTTACGAAATTATAAAAATATGGATTACAATACAAATGATCTTTTAAATAAATAGGTGAGTACCTTTTAAATTAATGTTGTTACGTTAAAATTGGTTTTTATTTAATATTAATATTAGTATAGGACGTTATAGGTTAAGGTAAACAAAATCGAGAATTTTATTTGTGTATAATTAAAAGAATTGAAAAATTGAATAATAAATACGCTATGTCTTTAGCCAGTGTTTATAGTAAACCTGTTGTTTGATTTGTAGATTGCACGCTTCAAAATGGATAAGTCTTGGCGTTCGAAAATAGTCCGATCGCTGATCAAATTGTTGGCGGTGTGGGTAGCCGTTCTTGATGACGCTATCGAAGTTTTTCTTCGGACTTGGTTCCTAATGCCTAATATCTCCCTGCGTTCTTGTTTGGCTGCTGAATATAAGGTATTGACGTAGATTGACGATAAACAGTTCAGTAGATGGTCTGTGGTTCTTTCTTGATAATATATCTCCAGAATTCCTTGTGATTATGGATGATACTATGTCAATGACGCTTTGTTTTACGTTTATACGTAAAAGTCTAAATATCTTGTAGAATATCACTTGTTGATTGTATTAATATTAATGCAGGATACTTTTGATAACTTTTTCACTGAATTAGCGTTTGAATTATTAATATTTTGAGATTTCTAAGATTCGATCGAAAAAAATGCGTCTATTATTTTATGAATTTCAAAAGATGATACCGATAGCGCTTGTCTGTTTTACCAAACTTAGCTATCTAATGATGCCAAAAAGTCTCGATGTTTTACCTTATTAACATATTTAAATAGATGGAATTTGACTAATTTTACTGTTCTCACAGATTTTAAAAATTATTTAATAAATTAACAAGTTAGGTTAATGTGAAACTTAATATTACAAATTGAGTACTGCGCACGATAAATATTTACATTTGCGAGATGTCAATTTGTAGGCGTGGCTTACTAGCGTCGATATAAATTAAAAATGCATATGAATTTGAATATGTGTTTTTCGCGCTAATATTTGAAATTTGAATTAGAAATAATAAAAAAGAAATTAATGAAAGAAATATAAATAAAGAAATTTAAGAAAATAATGTTGTCGTTATTAAAATTCGTATGCACTTCGACACTACTAATACTTAATAATATCACCTACATAACCTTTTATTACCCTTTTCTTACTTTGTATATCTTATTTTTCCCATTTCAGATGCAGCTCAATGTGTATGCCTTGCATCATTACAATATATATATATATATATATATATATATATATATATATATATATATATATATATATTGTAATAATTCGGAAGAGCTATAAAATATTCAACAGTTTGTAAATACAAAGATTCTAAGTTAAAATAATTAACTTGGTAATTTTTATATCAAATTTTGTGAATTATCAATTTCAACTTTAACTAGGTTACTTCAAATAACATATAGATGGAGTTGCACAATGCTTAATTATATGCGCATGATACAAAGTTACATGCTAGTAAACAACTCCATAACATTAACCTTAAAAAGTTGTTCGGATGTATAGATTTCTTATAAGCATTAATAAGTGGGCGTAAGTTGTGATTAAGATCCGGCTAAACTCAAGAACAATGTTGACTCTTGTGATAGGGCATTGAGATATGTCCAAATTTAATAGTGCAAGTTCGGTATCTCCAATCAAACACTCATAAAGTTCACTGATTTTAAAATGATAGACTGTTTGTTTCGTTTATATTCTATACTACAAAATAAAAAGGTCGAGATCGGATTAATGAATAACAACTTTAATGAACTGATTATCCAAATATAACAGGTAAGTGAAAAATATACTAATGTAAAGAATTTTTGATATCAAACATGTCACGTGATCAAACAAATATGGTAAAGCTTTTATATTAATTTAAATAAACACTACATGTGACATAAACAAATTAATGAATAATAGATTTACTGAATAATAATAAAATAAAATAAAATTAAAAGAAACTGTATTCTTCCTTATCTTAGAAATAGAATACCTAGATCTTATATTATGACATTAATAATTATTATCTTAACAGATGTAGAAAATATGATGTATTCTTTATTAATATGTTGATTAATTTGTCGTTTTCAATGTTTATAGGAGATTATAAGAATACTTAAGTAATCTGGACAGGAAAATTGGTGTACAGGATCACTTATAGGACTGTAAAGGCAAGGTTCTTTCAGCGGCAATTGTACGGCGTCACCCCTGTTAGATGTCCGGTCCAACGAATCTCTTCCCGGCAAACTGCACTCGGCAATATCTTCAACACTGGTGTTCGTATGGTCTTGAAAAAAATGTTAAACGGGAGCTGGGAATATTGGTAAGTTTTTTCTAAAACGGACGTATGGTTTTATTCAAATTATTTGTATTTTTCTTATTGCTTTCAGAGAGACACTCCAGTATTTCGAGGTGTTTTTTTAATCGCCATATTTCTAGTAACGCTAACTTTCTTTTTTTTTTCCGTATCCCAATTTTGATTCGTCCATCGGTATGTATTCAATTAATCTCGACATATTTTTATTATGAAAATGACAATTTAATAATTTTAAATATATTTATAAGTAGTAATAAATATTTAATCTATTTTGATGATAAAATGTTTGTTGTTTGAATGTAAAATATAGTACATAATGCTGTTTTTATTGTAGGAAACTTTCCCGCGGTTAACAATTCAAATAATATACAGTTATGCCTAAATAAATGGCGTCATTAATAATTAATCAATTAAGTTGATATTTTTGTAATACAAATTATCGAAATGAAAATACTGATACAAAATGAAATGATATAAATTATAAATGTGAGAATGACTTTTAAAAATAATTAAATACGCGAAATCAACTTTATTGATTTAGCACGTGAAGAATTCAGTTTTTGATATATTTTAAATAACTCTAGAACTTATATATTTATACATTCTAAAATTCTGTCTTTTGCTTACTGAGGCATTCCCGAGTATTAGCTTGACCTACCTCAATATATATATATATATATATATATATATATATATATACATATATAGTAAATTCAATTTTTTGGCGATTTAAGGTATATATACATTTTGAAGTAAAACCAGACTTTAGTGGTTTTACTTCGAAATGTATATATTTAAAACAATCCTACATGTTTCGGCAAATGATGCCTTTTTCAAGGAATATAAAATATAAATGACAGTATATTAATGTCATACTTATACATTTGTAGTTGCCATTGATAAAATTATTCAGAGATACATTGAATAATTTTATGCATGATGCCGAAATTTGAAATATAAATGACAGTATATTAATGTCATACAATATATCTGTAGTTGTCATGGATAAAATTATTCAATGATACATTCAAATTCAATAATAATAAATCATGCCTTTGCATTCTTTAAACAGTTAGGCAACAAAAACGAGGGAATTGCAAGCTATGAGTTATTATCACGTGGAGGGGCTTAAGATGTGAAGCTGTCGGCATTTGCCTTAAACGATAAGGAAAACCACGAAAACCTACTCAGACAGCCGGTCAGAGATTCAAATACGGAACTGCCAGCACGATAAGGAAATGTACAGATATTTAAATAACATATGGTATATATTTATGTAACAGCAACATATATTCGGATGGTAAATTGCAAATAGTTACATAATTAGGTTATAATATTTATATTTATATTTCAAATTTCTTTGAAAAAGGCATCATATGCTGAAACATGTAAGATTGTGTTAAATATATACATATTGAAGTAAAACCAGACTTTAAATCGCCAACTAATTGAATCTACAATAACATACTAAGGTCAAGAAATAATTATCTATATAATAATAATAATAATAATAATAATAATAATAATAATAATAATAATACATTTTCACTCATTTGTATTATTCTTTTCTAAGTAAATGTTCAAAATAAGTATTATTACTTATTATTTGGTTATTGTTCGTTTCCTTTTATTTTATTTAGCTTCCTTGAATGCAACCTAGTTCTGCGTAGGTAGTTATCGCATGTACGTCCACCGCGTAACGTATGTGGACGTATACAAGTAGCCTACAAAACGCGGTCGCGCCCTTTTCCAATGTCGATCAGTTTGTTTAGCAACGTTTTGCCAAGAAACCCACACCGTCTTCTCTCGAATTGTGTCCATGGTACTGGTCGGCTGATTTGTAAGTTTAACAGCAACCCGCCCACGGAAGATAAGTTCGAGGAGGGCTATTGGAATTAAGCAATTTTAGTAAGACCGGTTTTCGCGACTTTTATTGCACGTTTACTCATTCCAACTTCGCATATATTAAGAATCTTTATAATTCTATTTTTAAATTATATTATTAATGATATATCAAATTTAAAATATTAATAATTTCAGAAATTTTGTGCCATATTAGAGATATTCGTATTATATTCAAGAGAACGCATTTCTTTTGTAATACACTGGTCATACAAACTACCCATCGAAAACGATCTACTTGCGGCTGAACGGTCAACTCATATATCCATATTCTGGAATTTTCGTTTCGTTTCTATTATACATTTCAATTTAGTAGTTATTAATTACGGGTAGCTTCTCTTCTAATTATCTCTTAATTAGTAAATTTATTTATTATTTTGCTATCTTTTCTAAATGTCGAAATTATGCCGACCTTGTATTAATATTGACATAATTATAGCCACATTTAAATCACCATTGTAAACTTTATCTAGGCTTTATCATGTATGATATCATTTTAAAGTAATTTTATCGACATCACAACCCTTTAGCTCGCGTCTTTAATCAATTCCTAATTCTTTAGACATCGCTAGCTTCATTATGATTGGTTAGTGTTAAACTCGATCTAAACTATCCTAGACTTAAACCGTCAAAATTAACTTCGTAGACACCCAAATATTAATAATGGTTTAATTAAATGAAAAAGAACGTGTTGAAATTCTGATGATGATTGGTTTTGGTGACCGCGTCAGAACTCACGTAGAAGTATGTGACTTATTTAGCAATTTGCATCAAGATCGGCGTCCAATACCATGAACTATTAAAACTTTAAGAAGCTATAACTTGTGAGATTTTTTCCTTTGAGGTCATTTAAAATCGGAAAATTTATCGAAAAGCGAACGACCAAAAGTCGCAACTAATGAAGTTATTGCTTGAGATATTGCTATAACAGTAGAAGAATTACCACAAACTTCTACTTCATCCCTCGCGCTAAACTATGATATAAATTGACGATCAGTCAATCAAAATATCATGGGTATATTTAGTGCAAGAATTATTCGACGAAGATTATGATCGAAGAATTGAATTTTGCGAAAGAGTGATGAAGATTTGCAAATTTGCAAAACATACAATTTGATGTTTTCCGACAAAGTTAAGTTTCGTTTGAATGTTACCGTTAATCTCCATAATTGTCAATATTGGTCAATAGGTAACCCTCATTGGATGCTAGAAACGCATACACAACATTCACAGAAATTAAGCGTTTGGGCTGGTATTTAAAGGAATCGCATTATTGGTCGTTTTTTCATTCATGATACGCAACTGGACAGATATATTTAAATCTCCTACGCGATCAGGTTGTTATTAATATTGAGGAAGATGGTGAGCTCCCTGTAAGTGTTTGGTTCGAACAAGATGGAGCAGCCTCTTACTACGCCCTTAATGTTAGTATTTTAAACGAAACATTTCCAAATCGGTGGATTGATGGTAGAGGATTCATCAAACGGCCTCCAGATTTAAATTCCCTAGGCTTTTCCTTTGGGGTCATTTAAAATCTGTGGTTTATACTAGACGACAGCATAATCTGGACGAGCTACGACAGATAATAATTGAGGAAGTGCAATTAACTCGTGAGGAAGCTTGGCAAATGTCATTCACGAATTTGTTCACAAAGTTGCATATTGTCAAGAAGTGAACGGTCATCATTTTGATAACTTTCTTAACTGATATTGATATATTTTATATTTTTTGTGTTCATTTCTCTTGAGCTCAATAAAATTTGAAAAATTGAATAATAAATACGCTATGTCTTTAGCCAGTGTTTATAGTAAACCTGTTGTTTGATTTGTAGATTGCACGCTTCAAAATGGATAAGTCTTGGCGTTCGAAAATAGTCCGATCGCTGATCAAATTGTTGGCGGTGTGGGTAGCCGTTCTTGATGACGCTATCGAAGTTTTTCTTCGGACTTGGTTCCTAATGCCTAATATCTCCCTGCGTTCTTGTTTGGCTGCTGAATATAAGGTATTGACGTAGATTGACGATAAACAGTTCAGTAGATGGTCTGTGGTTCTTTCTTGATAATATATCTCCAGAATTCCTTGTGATTATGGATGATACTATGTCAATGACGCTTTGTTTTACGTTTATACGTAAAAGTCTAAATATCTTGTAGAATATCACTTGTTGATTGTATTAATATTAATGCAGGATACTTTTGATAACTTTTTCACTGAATTAGCGTTTGAATTATTAATATTTTGAGATTTCTAAGATTCGATCGAAAAAAATGCGTCTATTATTTTATGAATTTCAAAAGATGATACCGATAGCGCTTGTCTGTTTTACCAAACTTAGCTATCTAATGATGCCAAAAAGTCTCGATGTTTTACCTTATTAACATATTTAAATAGATGGAATTTGACTAATTTTACTGTTCTCACAGATTTTAAAAATTATTTAATAAATTAACAAGTTAGGTTAATGTGAAACTTAATATTACAAATTGAGTACTGCGCACGATAAATATTTACATTTGCGAGATGTCAATTTGTAGGCGTGGCTTACTAGCGTCGATATAAATTAAAAATGCATATGAATTTGAATATGTGTTTTTCGCGCTAATATTTGAAATTTGAATTAGAAATAATAAAAAAGAAATTAATGAAAGAAATATAAATAAAGAAATTTAAGAAAATAATGTTGTCGTTATTAAAATTCGTATGCACTTCGACACTACTAATACTTAATAATATCACCTACATAACCTTTTATTACCCTTTTCTTACTTTGTATATCTTATTTTTCCCATTTCAGATGCAGCTCAATGTGTATGCCTTGCATCATTACAATATATATATATATATATATATATATATATATATATATATATATATTGTAATAATTCGGAAGAGCTATAAAATATTCAACAGTTTGTAAATACAAAGATTCTAAGTTAAAATAATTAACTTGGTAATTTTTATATCAAATTTTGTGAATTATCAATTTCAACTTTAACTAGGTTACTTCAAATAACATATAGATGGAGTTGCACAATGCTTAATTATATGCGCATGATACAAAGTTACATGCTAGTAAACAACTCCATAACATTAACCTTAAAAAGTTGTTCGGATGTATAGATTTCTTATAAGCATTAATAAGTGGGCGTAAGTTGTGATTAAGATCCGGCTAAACTCAAGAACAATGTTGACTCTTGTGATAGGGCATTGAGATATGTCCAAATTTAATAGTGCAAGTTCGGTATCTCCAATCAAACACTCATAAAGTTCACTGATTTTAAAATGATAGACTGTTTGTTTCGTTTATATTCTATACTACAAAATAAAAAGGTCGAGATCGGATTAATGAATAACAACTTTAATGAACTGATTATCCAAATATAACAGGTAAGTGAAAAATATACTAATGTAAAGAATTTTTGATATCAAACATGTCACGTGATCAAACAAATATGGTAAAGCTTTTATATTAATTTAAATAAACACTACATGTGACATAAACAAATTAATGAATAATAGATTTACTGAATAATAATAAAATAAAATAAAATTAAAAGAAACTGTATTCTTCCTTATCTTAGAAATAGAATACCTAGATCTTATATTATGACATTAATAATTATTATCTTAACAGATGTAGAAAATATGATGTATTCTTTATTAATATGTTGATTAATTTGTCGTTTTCAATGTTTATAGGAGATTATAAGAATACTTAAGTAATCTGGACAGGAAAATTGGTGTACAGGATCACTTATAGGACTGTAAAGGCAAGGTTCTTTCAGCGGCAATTGTACGGCGTCACCCCTGTTAGATGTCCGGTCCAACGAATCTCTTCCCGGCAAACTGCACTCGGCAATATCTTCAACACTGGTGTTCGTATGGTCTTGAAAAAAATGTTAAACGGGAGCTGGGAATATTGGTAAGTTTTTTCTAAAACGGACGTATGGTTTTATTCAAATTATTTGTATTTTTCTTATTGCTTTCAGAGAGACACTCCAGTATTTCGAGGTGTTTTTTTAATCGCCATATTTCTAGTAACGCTAACTTTCTTTTTTTTTTTCCGTATCCCAATTTTGATTCGTCCATCGGTATGTATTCAATTAATCTCGACATATTTTTATTATGAAAATGACAATTTAATAATTTTAAATATATTTATAAGTAGTAATAAATATTTAATCTATTTTGATGATAAAATGTTTGTTGTTTGAATGTAAAATATAGTACATAATGCTGTTTTTATTGTAGGAAACTTTCCCGCGGTTAACAATTCAAATAATATACAGTTATGCCTAAATAAATGGCGTCATTAATAATTAATCAATTAAGTTGATATTTTTGTAATACAAATTATCGAAATGAAAATACTGATACAAAATGAAATGATATAAATTATAAATGTGAGAATGACTTTTAAAAATAATTAAATACGCGAAATCAACTTTATTGATTTAGCACGTGAAGAATTCAGTTTTTGATATATTTTAAATAACTCTAGAACTTATATATTTATACATTCTAAAATTCTGTCTTTTGCTTACTGAGGCATTCCCGAGTATTAGCTTGACCTACCTCAATATATATATATATATATATATATATATATATATATATATATACATATATAGTAAATTCAATTTTTTGGCGATTTATGGTATATATACATTTTGAAGTAAAACCAGACTTTAGTGGTTTTACTTCGAAATGTATATATTTAAAACAATCCTACATGTTTCGGCAAATGATGCCTTTTTCAAGGAATATAAAATATAAATGACAGTATATTAATGTCATACTTATACATTTGTAGTTGCCATTGATAAAATTATTCAGAGATACATTGAATAATTTTATGCATGATGCCGAAATTTGAAATATAAATGACAGTATATTAATGTCATACAATATATCTGTAGTTGTCATGGATAAAATTATTCAATGATACATTCAAATTCAATAATAATAAATCATGCCTTTGCATTCTTTAAACAGTTAGGCAACAAAAACGAGGGAATTGCAAGCTATGAGTTATTATCACGTGGAGGGGCTTAAGATGTGAAGCTGTCGGCATTTGCCTTAAACGATAAGGAAAACCACGAAAACCTACTCAGACAGCCGGTCAGAGATTCAAATACGGAACTGCCAGCACGATAAGGAAATGTACAGATATTTAAATAACATATGGTATATATTTATGTAACAGCAACATATATTCGGATGGTAAATTGCAAATAGTTACATAATTAGGTTATAATATTTATATTTATATTTCAAATTTCTTTGAAAAAGGCATCATATGCTGAAACATGTAAGATTGTGTTAAATATATACATATTGAAGTAAAACCAGACTTTAAATCGCCAACTAATTGAATCTACAATAACATACTAAGGTCAAGAAATAATTATCTATATAATAATAATAATAATAATAATAATAATAATAATAATAATAATAATAATACATTTTCACTCATTTGTATTATTCTTTTCTAAGTAAATGTTCAAAATAAGTATTATTACTTATTATTTGGTTATTGTTCGTTTCCTTTTATTTTATTTAGCTTCCTTGAATGCAACCTAGTTCTGCGTAGGTAGTTATCGCATGTACGTCCACCGCGTAACGTATGTGGACGTATACAAGTAGCCTACAAAACGCGGTCGCGCCCTTTTCCAATGTCGATCAGTTTGTTTAGCAACGTTTTGCCAAGAAACCCACACCGTCTTCTCTCGAATTGTGTCCATGGTACTGGTCGGCTGATTTGTAAGTTTAACAGCAACCCGCCCACGGAAGATAAGTTCGAGGAGGGCTATTGGAATTAAGCAATTTTAGTAAGACCGGTTTTCGCGACTTTTATTGCACGTTTACTCATTCCAACTTCGCATATATTAAGAATCTTTATAATTCTATTTTTAAATTATATTATTAATGATATATCAAATTTAAAATATTAATAATTTCAGAAATTTTGTGCCATATTAGAGATATTCGTATTATATTCAAGAGAACGCATTTCTTTTGTAATACACTGGTCATACAAACTACCCATCGAAAACGATCTACTTGCGGCTGAACGGTCAACTCATATATCCATATTCTGGAATTTTCGTTTCGTTTCTATTATACATTTCAATTTAGTAGTTATTAATTACGGGTAGCTTCTCTTCTAATTATCTCTTAATTAGTAAATTTATTTATTATTTTGCTATCTTTTCTAAATGTCGAAATTATGCCGACCTTGTATTAATATTGACATAATTATAGCCACATTTAAATCACCATTGTAAACTTTATCTAGGCTTTATCATGTATGATATCATTTTAAAGTAATTTTATCGACATCACAACCCTTTAGCTCGCGTCTTTAATCAATTCCTAATTCTTTAGACATCGCTAGCTTCATTATGATTGGTTAGTGTTAAACTCGATCTAAACTATCCTAGACTTAAACCGTCAAAATTAACTTCGTAGACACCCAAATATTAATTATGGTTTAATTAAATGAAAAAGAACGTGTTGAAATTCTGATGATGATTGGTTTTGGTGACCGCGTCAGAACTCACGTAGAAGTATGTGACTTATTTAGCAATTTGCATCAAGATCGGCGTCCAATACCATGAACTATTAAAACTTTAAGAAGCTATAACTTGTGAGATTTTTTCCTTTGAGGTCATTTAAAATCGGAAAATTTATCGAAAAGCGAACGACCAAAAGTCGCAACTAATGAAGTTATTGCTTGAGATATTGCTATAACAGTAGAAGAATTACCACAAACTTCTACTTCATCCCTCGCGCTAAACTATGATATAAATTGACGATCAGTCAATCAAAATATCATGGGTATATTTAGTGCAAGAATTATTCGACGAAGATTATGATCGAAGAATTGAATTTTGCGAAAGAGTGATGAAGATTTGCAAATTTGCAAAACATACAATTTGATGTTTTCCGACAAAGTTAAGTTTCGTTTGAATGTTACCGTTAATCTCCATAATTGTCAATATTGGTCAATAGGTAACCCTCATTGGATGCTAGAAACGCATACACAACATTCACAGAAATTAAGCGTTTGGGCTGGTATTTAAAGGAATCGCATTATTGGTCGTTTTTTCATTCATGATACGCAACTGGACAGATATATTTAAATCTCCTACGCGATCAGGTTGTTATTAATATTGAGGAAGATGGTGAGCTCCCTGTAAGTGTTTGGTTCGAACAAGATGGAGCAGCCTCTTACTACGCCCTTAATGTTAGTATTTTAAACGAAACATTTCCAAATCGGTGGATTGATGGTAGAGGATTCATCAAACGGCCTCCAGATTTAAATTCCCTAGGCTTTTCCTTTGGGGTCATTTAAAATCTGTGGTTTATACTAGACGACAGCATAATCTGGACGAGCTACGACAGATAATAATTGAGGAAGTGCAATTAACTCGTGAGGAAGCTTGGCAAATGTCATTCACGAATTTGTTCACAAAGTTGCATATTGTCAAGAAGTGAACGGTCATCATTTTGATAACTTTCTTAACTGATATTGATATTTTTTATATTTTTTGTGTTCATTTCTCTTGAGCTCAATAAAATTTGCATTGATTTAATTTAATATCTCTGGCGTTGTTGAACGAAAGGGTATACCAAACCCTATTATTGCTGAACTCCTAGAGCAGAGCTTTATTGAAATGTGTAAATATATATGTAGTGTTTCATTTAAAATAAAAAATTTAAGACAGTTGCCGGCTAAACTGGAAGTGTGATTCAGATCTAGAATTTTCTAATTGCATTAACTTAAATGTGGAAAATTTTTTTTAAAATTTAAGTAGCCGTATTAAAGATATTCAAATGGATTCATACATTTACCTAACTAACCACTGTATATATTTTGTCGTATGGTACTGAATTGCATTATAAACCACTTTTTCTTAAATGTATAAGATGCGACCACTTGTATTTTTAGAGATTTTGCGCCCATGCGATGTTACTCGGATGAACCTCTCTAATTATAACATAAAAAATCAACAGAAGGCACCACAAAAAGGCCATGCACATAAAAAGCAACATTGCAGATGAAAATCGCATTAAGAATACCTACAAAGCAATAAGTAATCTGGGACCATGGTAGTTAAAATTCATCGTGATCTATTTGATGTTGAAACTTCAGAAAAATTTGTAAGAACAATTAGGAAGCGACATAATGTATACATAAAGTGTTTGGGTGAAAACGTTTTCCATATACGTGATACGCAGATACGTGTTTCATCTTGCTATATGTATATTCGATATCATTAAGAATGTACATTAATACGTTTTATACATAATTTGGAGGTTTCCCCACTCAAAGTTTTTTGTTACATACGCTAGCGGAGTTTTGATACATAGTGGAGACACGTTAACACAGTTTCCGTCGCTTACGGCTGTGTTCATCACATGAACACACCCATCAAGGCTTATACTTGTCATGAAGACAGCGATGACTGTTTTCACATTTGTGATGTTAACATTAGTCAATGAACAGCGCTGAATGTTCTTCTGTGTTGTCTTTTCTTGACTTTTGTATGTAGTAAGGGTATTATACCTTGTGAAATTTGTCTTTAACAGTACCCTGTACTGACGAATCTATAGTAAGTTGAAACATGTATCTGTATGTCTGGAAAGCAATTTTCACACAAATATGAATTTTTATTATAATATGTGAGGCAAAAAAAAGTTTTTCAAGTAGACTATGCACGAGAAATGTAACTATAAGAGTAATGTCTGAGTATAATTCATACCTAGTTTATGGAATCATCTACTACTCATTGATTAAATTGAAAATCTGCGAATATCTTCGATTATTCTTACGAATTTATCATTAGACAATGGTTTATTTAATCAGCAGCAGAGAAGATATATGGTTTTGATTTATTTAAGAAATGGCAGAAAAATCGATGGTGAATGGACTTATTCTCTGAGAGGTGCCTTCGAAGATTTTTTAAACGAATTTGTAAATGAGGCTGTCCCATATGGCCATTTCTGTGTTTCCATTCGTCGTTTTGTGAATTTATTTAGAGAAACGGGAAGTGTGAACCGTAAAATGGGAAGTGGCAGACCAATGGTCAGAAATGAAATTACTGTCGAACCGGTGATGGAGCCCGTTCACATATTACCAGTGCAAGCATTGCTTTCATCTAGGAATTTTTTGGAGATCATGTCATTAGCCTGAATACAGACAGTATCTGGCCACCACGATTTTGTGACTTAACATAATGTGATTTCTTTCTATAGTCATATTTAAGGAATTCGAGTTTTGATACAATCATTGTTGATCTTGACGATTTAAAACAAAGGACCGTTAACAAAATTGAAGAAATCAATAATACCACCAGAAATTTTTCCAAACGTTCTTAGTTCGCTTAAAAAAAAAACTCTTCAGAGATGTGGGTGGTGGCCGTATAACAAATCCTATTTAATATCATTTTTCCTTTTATTTTGTCATTCTATATTTTATGTTCAACATAATAATAAATTATATTTAGCTTTAAAAATTTCGTTGTTTATTTTGTTATGAGAAATATTGCAGATGCTGATATAATTAAATTGAAAAATATAATTTCAAAAGAGATTATTTAGTTTGAACTATCATTAAATTAAACAAAGTGATAGATAGCTCTAAGTCGAATCAAATTAAGACACAAGTGATTTTATTCATGGCATACTCTGAAAAACTTTTTTTTGGCTCATACATTTGAATAAAGATTTAATAATTAGTTTTATTTCCATTTTGAATTATGGATCTTCATTAAATAAAAGTCGAATCAATCCAACTAATTGTATGTCCTGTAAGTACTAAAGTGACGTTATGATAATATCTAACTATTATTATTATTATCAGTAATTAATTAATTCTTTCATTTTAAGAAGTTAAATACAATTTTTTTCAGCCAATTTAATAGTAAATTTAAATTACTCAAAACATTTGTCTACTTTGATTTAACTACTAGCCATTACACATTTCTCATTATAGCTTCATATAAATTCTAAATGAAAGTTTTAAATAACGAATTCTGCTTTGTTGAAAGTCTCCATGATATAATATTTCATCATGTTTTTTATTAGATTCTTTAATAAGCTTGTTAAAACGAGGGATTTTTTTATGAACATTGCAGACCGCTGTTTTTTATGATCCAACAACGTGGATGATGTCAGTGGTTTTATTATATTAAAACAAAAAGAAGAAATAATTTAAAATTGTATATTATCTATGATAATTTTCGTAATGTATGTGTTCGTAAATATTTAGATATTTCTCAAATGCAACATAAAAAGTTTACTGATAATAGTTGCAATAAATGAAAAATTAATATTAAATATCGTACAACGGATTTATTCATTAAATTTTTTGCTGGAATGTTATTGCTCGGTACTCAGTATATACACAGTGTGTCCCCGGACTGAGTTCACAATAAGTGTAATGGACCAAATATTTTCGCATTAGAATTTCATATTTTGGGATTCCACCTTGCTTAGTCTGAAACTTATCTTTAGTTTACCTTCAAGTAAAAAAAAAGTTAAAATCAAATAGGCCTTTATAGTTGAACCAAAATTATTGTCGTTTCAGGTAAAGTACCTTTTCCGTTCACATTACGCCAAAGTGTTACTTAGAAAAGTTATTCAGAATGAAGTGCTATGGCGTTATGCAAATTTTCAGAATGATCAGCTCACTTTCATTAAGTCCACTTTTTTTGTATTATATGAACGAACAATCGCGTTGTAGTAAAGCTAACAATTATCTGTCATTATTTTAAATAAAGTCAAAACTTCGACGTATTTGTTCCAAATTGATTACTTATCTCAGTAATTTGTAATTTACTTGTTCTTCATAGTTTTTGTATTAAAAATGGTACTCTCGAATTTACCTAATACAGTGTTACGGACTTTGGGAAGGATATTATGTTCATGTTATTAATCAGTTTCACGAGCGATTTCCAATGGTGACAACTTCTGTCAATCGAGTAAAAAACTTGTGAAAAAGTTTACAGAAACGAGAAGTGTGCAAAATTTAAAGAAAAAGAGCTAGTTCGTGGTCATGAAGATGCTGCTACACTCTTGCTGAGAGAATCCGTGAACACTGATAATAAATTATAATTGGGAAAGCGGTCTACTGAATTTTCAATAAGTAAATCGTACATACAACGAATTCTCAAAGAAAATAAAATTATACCATTTAAATCCACGTTCATTCGTAAATTAAAAGCTGGAGACGATGGTCATCGATTGCTGTTTTGTTTACGGACTGGAGATATTTTTATTAAAAAAATATTCTTTTGAGATGACTCAACTTTTACACCTAATGGCATCGTATCTTCACAAAAGTGTAGGTGTTGGTCTCATGAGAATCCACATTTTCGTATAGTAATATACAATCAACGGTACAAGAAAGTAAATGTATGGTGTACAATAAGGTACGATCAAATTATTGGCCCATACTTTTTTGACAATTATTTAAACCACATTCCTATTTGAATGTGCTCGAAATCTTTTTTTACCCGATTTGGAAGACATGAATTTAGAAGATTTTATTTTCAACAAGATGGCCGTCCAGCCCATTCAACTCGTTTAATTACGAATTTTTTTAGTCACCACATTCCTGAAATGTGGATTGGACGACATGGTCCAATATATTGGCCAGCGAGATTGACGGATTTGACCTCTATGGATTTTTATTTATGGGGTTATTTGAAACACAATGTATATTCCTATGATATTCATAATAACATCGACTTATTAAAACAAAAAATTAGCGATGCTGTAAATGAAATTAAACCAATGATCATAGCGAAAGTATACGATGATTTTAGAGTTTTGGATAGAAATATGTGCAGCTCTAGGAGGAAGTCAAATAGATTAATTATAGCTTAATTATTTTTTATCATTGATAAACCGTAAAAATTTTAGTTTTAACTTGAAAATTTCTAATTAATGTGTTTTTTATCATGTAATCGTGAATAAAGATTTTTATTCTATTTTCAACTTCTTTTACTAAAGTAGACCGATCATTCTAAAAGTTACCATAACGCCACAACTTTTCATTCTTAACTACTTTTCTAAGTAAAACGTTGGCGTAATGTGATCGGAAAAGGTACTTTATCTGAAACGATAATCATTTTTGTTCAAATGTAAAGGCCTATTTCATTTTAAAAAATTGAAAGTAAACTGTAAATAAGTTTCAGACTAAGCAGGGCGGAATCCCAAAATATGAAATTTCAATTCAAAAATTTTTTGGTTCATTATAAATATTGCGAACTCAATCCGGAAACACACTGTATTTTCTTCCCTATAGAGAATCGGATATTAAAATATTAGAACACATCTTGATTGATTTTGCAATAAAAATTTATATTTATTAAGGAAAAGTGAAATAATTTAACTTCAACGAAGTAGCGAAGAAAATATAAGTATCCTTCAACTTACAATTTTTGTTTTGTAATGCTGTTATATGTATGTATAAAATTATATAGAATCATATCTGCTTCTGGAATACGATTGAATAGCTTTGAAAAAGCTTTGTCTTTGTAAACAACAATAATTGCTGCTCTTTCCTTTAGGATTTAATATAATATCTTGGTGGATATTTATTATTTGATAACTACTAACTACACAATAAGTAAGTTATTTTAATTTCTGAAAAAAAAACACATGAAGACCACTAGATCGGTTGCCAAATGTTTGAAAGCATCTAACGGGTTTCCCGAGAGGAGCGATATGTTTTTAAAACGTCATGGCCGTCATATTTAAAATCGCATAAATGTCACTAACTATTATTTGTGTTTAGTATTGTTTGACAAGTCATCATGGCAAAATACACGTTTCAACGACGGTTGGTTATTATCCAAAAATTAAAAAAAAAGTTGTTCTTTCTTTAAACTCAACGTGATCTTATGATTATGGTCCACATAATCGTCGTTCTGTGCTTGCTATTCGTCGAATCGTTGAAAAATCCGAAATAAATTTCTCTTTACCCGATACCAGAACACTAATAACGCAACGGAACGCAAGAAACCAAGACGGTGTCAGAGTTACAGAAGAACTTGGCCTTTCGAGAATAACAACTTGTCGTATTTTTGGAAAAGATTTGGGTGTACATCCGTATAAGATTGTGTTGACTCAAGAACTGAAGCCACTTGACCATCATAAGCGTTGTGTGATTACTGATTGAGCAGCATGATTGATCCTTATTTTTTCGAAAAAATCATCTTTTCAGATGAAGAGCATTTCAGGTTAAACAGGTTTGGTAACAAACAAAATTGTCATTTTTGGTGTAAAATAATGCACAACAGTTTCATGAGAAGTTTTTGCATCCAGCAGAAGTTACTGTTTGGTGTGGCTTATAGCATGGTGGCATCATTTTACCTTATTTTTTTCATAATGAAAATGGAGATGCAGTAACAATGTTAAGAGACTTTTGTGTGTAAAAATTAGATGAAACTGATTAGCAAGACATATTTTTCCAACAAGATGGTGCAACACCATATTTTGCCAATGCCACTATAAAGTTATTGGGAGAAAAGTTTGGTGAGTCTGTAATCTCCGGAAATGGAACTTTTAATTGGCCTCTAAGAAGTTGTGATTTAACACCTACAGATTTCTTTTTGTGGGGATATTTGAAGTCGTTGGCCTATGCTAACAAACCTCGAACTAGAGACGCTTTGAAATTGACCATCGAACGCTACATTAATAAAATTACATATGATTTACTGCAAAAGTCAAAGAAAATTGGGTTCATCGAATTCGATCCTACGAACGAAGCCGAGGTGGACATTTGAATGATATGTTATTCAAAACGTAATTGTGATAAGTTTCAGTATAAAATAAAGAAATAATTTTGCGTTTATCTCAAATATTTTGTATTTTATTTAATTTGAAAAACAGGTAGTTCTTATTGGGAACCCTTTATTTCAAAGGAGAATTAGACTTTGGCAAAAAACATGCTTTAGTCTAATACAAGAAAAAGAAGAAGTTCTTAAGCAACAAACTATAGAGTTTTTCTTTAAAATCTATCAAAATCCAGAATGCGATTTTTAAGAAATAAAACAATTAAATCCAGTTCATAAATGAATAGCTAGATATTTTAAATTATTTAATAATATGTAATACTTTCTCACCACAGATTTTGAAGGCCTGGGATTGTAACATAGTACGCTCGTTAGGGCTTGAACTTTATACTATAATAGGGTGATAACGTGATTAGTGCTACGCCATGACTACCGGTTTTTATCTCCTTCGGTTACTCATTTTATAAATCTGAGTTAAACTAACTCTAAAAAGACGCCATCCATACTGAGCTTTGAAGCCCATTTATTAGACACATAATCTAGTGATCTACACTTTAGATTAGAACCGTTTTTATCTTCTTGAATTATTTTATTATTGAATTAGCACTTTTTGCCAGAGTATTTTTACTGTTGTTAGAGAATATATTTTCTGAAAGAAAAATTCATTATTCACTTCTGAGCAATCAAGATATTGTTCCAAATAAGCAAAGAATGATTATTTTGAAAAATGAATTGAGAAAAAAAACTTTCTGCTTTCAACAAATATAATTTATTCTACTGGAGCTGCCGTCAAAACGGAAACTAAACAAAGTATATGTATCTCGAGTTTTGGAGAGAATTTGTCGAAGTATTTGGATGGAAGTGTGTCAATGTCGACAATTATTAAAATTTGAAAATAATTACCGCTATTAATGAATATGAGAAGAGATTATGAAGATGTTAGTCTGTATTATTTCGAAAATGTACGTATGAACTTAGCTGTCATTTAGGAATAAGAACTGTCATATAAATGCCGCAAGATATAGAAGAAAGAATGTTGTGAGAAATACAGAACTTAATATTTCTCATGATATAGACCTAAAAATTTGGTTTATTGTGCCTGTTTTGGCATTGTATAGTATTTATCGCTTACAGATTTACTTTAATAATCGTATATTTTGCATTTTTATCGCTATGGAATCAATATTAGTAGTTAGTAGTTATTTTCAACTTATTTAATTCATTTGTAGCTTAACGGTGCCTTTCCCCTTATAACTGTATTAGGATAAATCGCTTCTTTAAAGACCCTCTAAACGCCCTAATAATTATTTTTGGTAAATCTTTTGCATACGTATTATTTACCTTCACCAACTGCGGTCTTCGTTTTGATTACGCCAGTATTTAACTGTGGAAGAATTGTGTCACATACTTAACCCTCATCTGAATGCCCTATTGAACATAATATGTGAACGATATAACATAACATAAACATCGATGGACCCGCATGTGCTAAGTGAGGATTCTAGTGAATTTTTTCAATTAATCTCATGAGAACTTGATTCTATATAGAAAATAATTCTAATGTATGTGCAAATCTTTTTATGAAAACTTTACAAAACATCTACGCTGAGTAACTGAGTAACTTACGCTGAGGGTTCCTTACGTTTAATGCATATTACAATTTTTCGCTGTGTAAACCACAAATATTCTTCGAGCATTTAAAACAAACTGTTTTAGTCTTTCCATGGATTACAGAACCACATATGTAGCATATTCTTTTTTTCACTTCTTCCCAATTTTAGACTTCTGGTATGACACTTCTTCTTACTGCATACCGACAAGACTTCATCGCTCTCAGAACTCCTTGACGAAGACCGGGCTGTTGTTTCCTTCTTTAAATATGTTCTTTCGTAAGCTCGAAAGCCAACTGTCTTAGAAATACTCTACGGCGGCAGTTCACACCGCTTTTTCAATTAGGGTCCAAAACCATCCAAATAACTAGGGCATTGTAGGCACCAATATATCCAGAGTATTATAAAATACCACCATGTCCATAACTCCTTGCCTTTCGTTTTGAGGAATATGTCCTTACCAGTTTATCGAGATTGTTAATTCCGCACCTGTTGGTATTGTATTCTAAAATTATTTCGGATTCCTTTTTTTCGGTTTTTGATATTATTCGAGTGTCATGCATACTTGACATGAGAATCACTGTCTAGTTCTTTTCTGAAACGTAAGAACACAGTGCGAAGCCATTGTGACATCCGAATATAGAGGATAATTCTTATCGTTTCCTGCCGGGAAGCATCTCCTTTGGAATAAATCGTTCGCTTTTTCTTACTGTACCTATTATCGTAGTATTCCTCTTTAACAAAGTTTCTGCTAAGTCATAGTCTGTAAATAAATTGTAAAAAGTAATGTTCTTCCCTCTATCGTAAAGATGTGAGCACAAATCGTAACCAACTCGCGGACCTTGTCAATTTTCAGATTCTCCTGTTTGTTTGCCACAATGCAACTGAATGTTTATGTAGTAACTGTTTATAGCATCTGTAGCAATCCAAAACTTACGTTTCTCGCTCGACCACTCTAAGGTTAAAGCTGTTCGTCCACGGTGATAAATAGATTTAGCTCATAATTTGTTTTGCAGTTATAGCAAACATATCAAGATAATCCGGAATTAGTGCCAATTTATCACTTTTATTTTTCTCCTCTCTTGTTTCTATGTCATCAAGTCTCAGACATCTTAGAAATAGTTCGAATCTGTTGATGCTCATTGTAGCTCTAAATCGGGGAATACTGATTTGCTCATTCTGTAATTCCCTGACGTCTTGAGCTCGTTTAACTTCTAAACACAATCCAATCACTGCATCTAGTTCAGGTTCGGTAATATCTTTCCAGGAATCTGGGCACAGTGCTCTGCCTTTCTTATTTGAATGCAACACAATGAAGTCTTTTTGATGATTATTCACAAACAGTCAAACGAATCCTTTATTGTTTTCACATTCAAATATTGTGTAGTAGAACCTGGATCTACAACTCGAAATAAGTTGTGGGTCACAGTTTTTCTCTTTTGCCTGAGGGATTTTGTTTTCTAAAATATTTTGACATCATTGGAAACCAAGAACACTAAGGGCAACTAACGAAACTAAGGATAAGGGGAATGTTATCTTCTGGATGGCTATTTCAATAAATGTTATTGTCCTCTATAGTACCAGCTAAATGCGTAGGAGTTTCTTCTAAGCAGACTGAAGTGTTGTCCGAAGGGTAAGTTTAATTACGACTAGGTAGTCGTAATTAAAATTACCTTTCGGACACACTTCAGTCTGCTTAGAAGAAACTCCTACGATTCCTTATAAACTATCAGAATGGAAAGTGTAGTAGACAAGTTGTCGGAATTAACAAATTTAGTAAACTTCCTATGAAAATAGCTCAGTATTTAAATTTGCTTATTCCTCGGGCATAGCTTTTGCAGAACTTCCGCTACGCTACTAGTCGATGCAGCAGGTGGCCTGATTCAACTAAAACGGCACGGCGGTTGGAAGTCTAGTAACGTTGCTGAGGGATATGTTAATGAATCAAGTAGCAATGAAAGTCAAATACAGACCAAAATTTTACAATCTGTAGAAAATGCAAGAATAGAATTCAATTACGGCGCATCTTCATCTGGAATAACATTAGTTAATAACAGAACCGATGTGACATCGTCTGCTTGAATACATAAAAAGTTTGATTGAAACTCCCATAATTTTCAATAATTGTTCAAATGTAACAATTAATCAATATTTAAATTAAAAGTAATATAAATATGATCTAAAGTTTTGTAATTTTTAATTAAAAATAAAGTTATTTGTTTACATAATTTTTTTAAGTTTGTTATAATATCATAGGCGAGGTCGTAGAAAAAGTAGAGTGTTCAACTCGTCGAAATAATTTTTTTAAGCTCGCGAACTTTACCAATAAAACAATGTTACTTTCGTTACTCGTTACACAATATACTATTAAATAAATACAAGTAAAATAAATAAATATCATTTTGTAAACATTTGTGTACCTAGATGTAGATCTCGGTTTCCTGGTTGGAACCGCGTCGAGTTCGGCGTAATTGCCAACTTTTAGTCCACTGTTACAAGGGACATTTTCAGGGCTGTACGTAACGGGTGTTCATTTGAAAAGTCAATCTAGTAGCGTGTGATTTACTGAGAACATTTTGAAGTATGTCGTAAATTAAAATTTACTACTTAACCTACGAAGTTGTATATTTTGACAGTTTCATACATACAAATAAATAACAAATGCGATTGACATTATCAAATGTCATTTGGATTTACGTTTACGGAACAACAAACACATACTAATATATATGCGTCTTATTCCATCAAAATTTCAAAGAAACCTAGATTGACTTTTCAAATGAACACACGTTAGATGTTCGTCGTTTCGCAGTAGTTTGAAGAATGCTAGAACAGTTTTTTATATGAGTCCTTTTGATTTTGTTTGTTGGTCGAAGTTGCCTCCATTTCCACTCCAATTTCATTACCCGGGGTTGTGTATGTTTTGTGTTATTGTGTGTTTGTGTGTTACGATTGTTTATCCTATATGGAATGCTGTGTGTTTTGCTACATTTTTGTGTGTTTGTGTTGACCTCTGTTTATCTGTTAATTTTTGACTTTTTTCGCGGCTAATTGGATATCGTTATCCTATGCGCGTCTTTTAATTTGTTTAAGTCCGTCTTTTTTAATTAGTCTCCGTTTTGGGTTTATTATTTTCCTTATTGTGGGGTTTTCGTGTGACTTTATTGTTTCTATTGTTTTTAGTGTTCGTTTGCATATTATTGTTTCCAGTGTTTCGAGTTTCGTCTCTTTATGTATCTGCGCGTTTGTCATGTATCGCGGTGCATTTATCGCGAGTCTAATAACCTTGTTTATTTTCCCTTGTACCGATTGTCTTTGCTTTTCGCTGACTTGATGCCATATTTCTCCGGCATATGTTGCGCCCGAGTATTATCGTTTTTATTATTAATATTTTATTTTCCAGTGTTAGTTTGCTTTTGCCGTTTAGTATCGGGTACAGTGCGTGTGTTGTGAACCCTATTTTTCGTTTTATTTCTTTAATATGTGCCGTGTATGTTAGTTGTGAGCCCATTGTGACCCCGAGATATTTAACTTTTTCCAGCCAGTGTATTGTGTGACCTTCGAGTTTGACTTCGTCCGGCCTTTTGTGTCGTTTTCTGTGTTGGAAGTAAATTGCCGCGGTTTTTAATGGGTTAATTTTGATTTTCCATTTGTCGTACCAGTCCTTTAGGAGGACTAGATTGTTTTGTAACTGCTTGTGTATGTACGACGTTCGTCTGCTGCTTATGTATATAGCGGTGTCGTCTGCGTATTGTGCGATATTACATTTTTCTATTGTGGAAATATCCGAAGTGTATATGTTATACAGGAGCGGTCCGAGAACGGATCTTTGTGGTACTCCTGCTGCTATGTGTTCGATTGTCGATTTTTCGTTTCCGATTGCGACATTAAATGTACGGTTCTTTAGATAGTTGTCGGTTATTTTTATTAATGTGTTTGATATTTTGTGACGTTTCATTTTGTGTATGAGGCCGGCGTGCCAAACCCGGTCGAAGGCCTTTTCAATGTCAAGAAAGATTGCGCCCGTTGATGTCGATATGTTCATTTTTTCGGTTATGTGTTCTGTCAGTCTTAGTGCCTGTTGTGTAGTTGAGTGGTTTTTCCGGAAACCGTATTGAAAATTTGGGATTATGTTTTTGTTTTCGACTTCATTTTCAAGTCTTGTCTGTATTACGCGTTCTGCCAGCTTACTTATTGACGGAAGTAAGCTGATTGGCCGGTAATCTGCGGTTGTTTTTGTTGTTTTTCCAGGTTTGTGGATCATTATTATCTGCGCGTGTTTCCAAATCGCGGGATAGTGTCCGTGTTTTATTATTCCGTTTATTATATCGGTTATAATTTGTATACCGGTTTTAGGTAGGTTTTTTATTGCATAGTTAGTTATCCCGTCCGCTCCCGGGGCTTTTCTGTTTTTAAAGTTTTTAATTATTTTTTCCACTTCGTCGGTATTTGTGGCGTCGATTTCTCCATCTGTTATATCGATTTTTGTATTTCGTTGCCGTTCAATTTGGTTTGTAAATGTGTTATGCTTCGGTATTGTTGGGTTCGTTTCGAATTGTCTCTTTAACGCGTTCGCGAATTCGTCTGCTTTTTCTTTATCAGTTATTGCCGGTCCGTTTGCGGTTTTTAGCTGTGGAATTTTGTTTTTTTTTGTTTGTTAGGGCTTTTGTCATCTGCCAGAGTGTTTGATCTTGCGTATTAAGGGATTCAATTTTGTTATTCCAGTTTTTATTAAAGTGTTCGATCATGTCAGATTTTATTTCATTAGTTATCGCGTTTAATTTTGTTTTTATTACCGGATTTAGCGTTCTTTTATATTCTTTAAGTATGTTTTTTTTGAGTCGTATTTTTATTTTTAGTTCAGTCGGAATGTTAAGTTTTGTGTCGATGGTTTTAGTTTTTGTCGTTTGTGCGATTGCGTTTTTTATGTCATCTTCCAGTGTGATCACTGCTTGATCGATGTCTTTCGCGTTGTGTATTTTTACTGTTCTGAGTACTAGGGATTCTTTTAATTTTCCCCAGTCTGTCTTATTAAATGTATTTTTCGTTCTAGTTGTGTCCATGTCAAGCGTTAATATCACTGGAAAATGATCTGAGGAGAGGTCGTTTATAGTTTCTATTGTATGTGTTGTGGTTATATTTTTAAGTATTGCAATGCCTAAAACGTCAGTAGTACCCGTTGATATGTGTATGTGTGTGGGTTCCACAGGCCCGATTACATTGAGGTTGTTGTCTTGTGCTATTTTCTTTAGTTTTTTACCGTTTTTATTGGCTACTTTCGAGTTCCAGTTTTGGTGTTTCGCGTTAAAAATCTCCCGCAAATATTGTAGGTGTGTTTTGATTGAAGACCGTTTGTATGTCTGATTCTACTATGTCTAATCCGGAGGGAAGATAACTTTCGTAAAGGTTTATCGGTCCCCTTTTTGTGTTTACTTGTATGCCTGTGTTTTCGATGATATCGAGTGTTTTGTATTCAAGTTCGCTGTGTTTTATTGTTTCGTGTACGAGTATAGCGGTTCCGCCGCCTTTTTGTACCGGCCTATCGTGTCTGTATGTTTTGTATTTTTGTATTTTTAATGAGTGACTTGGTTT
The DNA here is from genome assembly GCA_935421215.2 of Melolontha melolontha. Classification (NCBI taxonomy): domain Eukaryota; kingdom Metazoa; phylum Arthropoda; class Insecta; order Coleoptera; family Scarabaeidae; genus Melolontha; species Melolontha melolontha. The sequence goes on along the minus strand of OW285242.1, from coordinate 70,376,471 downwards.
TAGATGTGTTTCATTTAGCAGCATTACGTCTATTTGGTGTTCGTCTAAAAATACGTGTAATTCATGTTTTTTTTTGTGTTATGCTTTGTGCATTCCAATAGGCTATTTTAATGTTGTGTTAGTGATTCATTGTCTGCGTGCGTGGAAAAGTTTTGTTAAGTTCATTTGTTTGTTCGAAAAAGCTTTGTGTTTGTTGGGGTGTAGGGTTTGTCGAGCTGAATGTTAGGAATAGTTTCCCAATCATGAGTGCAATTGTATCGTCAGCTTTTTCGTGTGAGTTAAGTGTTGGCTTTGGTGTATTTTCCAGGGTTGTGGGTGTAGTTGCGGTGATGTTATTTGTCTGTTGTCTTTGAGTCCACGCGTTGTGTTTTGGTAGTGGTGCTTCTATGAGTTTGTGTGTTTGTATTGGTGTGTTTATTGGGTTATTTGGAATCTTTTTGCATGATAAGCTGATCGAGAGGTGAGCTCCGCCACAGTTTGCGCATTTAGGGGGGGTGGTTGACGGCTTTGTGCATTCATGCGTCGAGTGTGACTCTCCGCACTTCATGCAAGCGAAATTCACGTTGCAAGTATGCTGTTGGTGATCGAATTTCTGACATCTGTGACACTGTACGATGTCTGTTCTAAGTCTGAGGGACTCTACTTTTACTTCTAATCCGCAAACTGTGTGGATGTCGAAAATTGACTTGTATTGTTTGTCTATTTCTATTAAAATCAGGGGGGCTGGAAGGCGGTCTTTACCGTTCATCCTAGTGATTTTGCCATCGGATAGTTTCTAGAATCTAGATCGGCTTTGATGTCTTCGTCGGTCAGGAATTGGTGTACGCCTCTGATGACGATTTTTAATTTTTTTTCGCTACGGAGTTGGTATGTGAAGGATTGAATGGCTTTTTCGTTGAGAATTCGGTTGAGATTGCGATAGTCTTGTTCTGTTGATGGAGTGATTTGGACTCCGGCCGGGACGAATCTACTTTGTGTGTATTGAATGCTGTGTGTTTTCATGATCTCTCGGACTCGATACCATTGTGTTGGGTCAGTGATTGTAATTGGGGAGATAGTGGGCATTTTGGGTAATTGGTTTGTGTTGTTTGCTGTTTTTGTGTATGTTTTGTGCTGTTTGTGTGTGTTTGTGTGTTTTGTGATATTGGTACTTACCCCGGGTTTCTCTGCGGAGGTGGAGGCTGTCGGTTCTTCTTCGCTGCTGTCCATTGGCGTCGTTTCTTCTTTCTTCGTTTCTTCGTCGATCGTGCGGAGTGCTTCGTACATGTTGCTCGTTTCTATATCCGGTGATTCTGTCTTTTGTCGTTTGTTGGATTTTCGTGGTGGTTTTTCGTTCTTCTTGAGCTCGTTCATCTTATTCTCGAAGGCGTTGTGCATCATCTTGACAAAGTTTTCCATTGTATTTTGTAGTTCTTCGTAGGTGTTGATGTTCTGCATATCCAGTGCTATACGTTGGCCGTTGTCGTTGTTGTCGTTGGTGCCAGCCATTTCTTCTGGTTTCGCTGTGTTGTGGAAAATATATTTTATTATAATATAATATACCGGTTGATGTATTCTATTACTACCGATGTGCTCAGAGCAATCGATAGCGTGCGAATGCTAGAACAGGTCATGAGTCTTGAATTTTGATTTGTGGTCGAAGATGCCTCCATTTCCACACCGTTGTTTTGTAGATCCCAGGGTTGTGATGTGTTTGTGTCTGATTAATATCGTGCGTTGTTGTGTTTTTTTTGTGCGGTCATGTGTTTTGTATGTGCAGTCTGTGCGTCAGTCGCGTTTTTGCGTTTAAGTCATGTGTGTTTGTTTGTTGGTCATCATCACATTTTTTGCGTTTCAGTTGTGTGTGTGTTTAATGTGTTTTATTGTAAAGTGTTATTATTGTCTGTGTTTGTTTTACGAAGTATTGTATTTGTTCGTTTGTTGCGTTTGTCGAGTGTAATGTTATTAGCATATTGCCTAAGGCAAGTGCTAATTCGTCAACTGTGTTAAGTGTTGTTTTGTTTTGTCTTTGAGTCCAGGGATTATTTGTTGGGGGTGGTGCTGGTATGTATTTAGGTTTGGGTGCGGTTTTGTTTGCTGGGTTGTTAGGATTGTTAGGACAGTTGATGAATGTGGATAGGTGAGGACCACCGCAGTTTGCACACTTTGGTGGGGTTGTTTTAGTCTTTGTACATAAGTGTATCGAGTGTTCGTCGCCGCATTTCATGCATTTGTACTTGATGTAACAGTTTTTTTGATGATGTCCGAATGTCTGGCATTTGTGGCATTGTATAATGTCTGTCCGTTTATTTAAGGGTTCTATTTTTATTGCAAGTCCGCAGCAGTCGCGTAAGTTGTAAATTGACTTGTACTGTCTCGTCAGTTCGATTAATGCCAGTGGTGCAGGTATGCCGTGTTTACCGTTCATTCTTTTAACCTTGGTCAGTCAGATCGTCGGTGATGTCAGTGTCTGTGATAAAGGTAGGAATGCCACGCATAACTACCTTTAATGTCTTCTCGCTTCTTAGTTGGAATGTATAGTATTGTATTTGTTCGTTGTCGAGTGTGTGTTTAAGTGTACGGTAGTCATTGTCAGTTGTCGGTTCGATGTGTATGCCTTGTCTCACTAGTTTGTTTTCTACAGTGTTAATATTGTCTGTTTTCAGTATGTGTCGTATGTGTGCCCATTTGTCTTTTTCCGTGATAATTATTGGTGCGATTTTGTGTGTTTTACGTGTTTCTATTTTTGTGTTATGTGTGATGTTGGTTTTGTCACTTACCCTGGGTGTGCTGTTTGATGTTGACGGTTGTGGAGTGAACTCGGAGGTTTCTTCTTCCATTTTTTCCTGGGTGTTGGTATTGAGGGCGTCGTAAGAATTTTTTATTTCTATCGGTGTACTTGCGTGTTCTGTTTTTTGTTTCTTCGCTGTTTTCTTCGGGCTTGTGATTGCGTCGGTGATTATTTTTTTGGTTGTCGGTTTTATTGGGTTTGTTTCTTCTGTGTGATGTGTGTTAAATGTAATTGTTGCTGTCGGATTGTCGCGATCAACCATAAATATTTGCGATTGATCGCGCAAAAGACGTTGTATTTCTTCTTCGTCGGTGGTTTCTTCAATTATAGTTTTAGCGTCTCTTAATTGCTGCTCGGTACATCTTCTTTTAAAGTTTGGTCTCAGCGCCAGGTTAGTAATTTGAATAATATTATCTGCTCTCTTAGGTGCTCTCTACTGCGATGTTGCGAGAACAGATATCGCAGTGAGAATGCTAGAACAGGGACCGGCACAAACTTATGTAGAAGGGACTGGGTCAGATGGTGGCCTTCTATTGGCTGGAGACAATGAGCCAATCGGATGCGTCGTATGGGCGTGATATTTCATATTAGAATTCAATAGAGATTGCCACGTCGGATGTAACGTATAGCCATCGTCTTTATTGATATTGCGGGGATGTTTATGAATTTCAATAGATTCACGGATTTTCTTAGGGAAGTAATGCGATTCACGGGACAGAAGCTTGACATCTTTGAATAGAATTTGATGACCGGAGTTGAGTTTGTGTTCTGCCAGCGCTGAATCGGCTATATTTAACAGTCTAGTACAACGTTCGTGTTCGGACATACGCACGCCGACCGGCCGCTTGGTTTCGCCAATATACACACTGCCACACGAACACGGAATACGATACACTCCTTGTGTTTGGAGCGGAGTTATTTTGTCTTTAACCGAGGGTAAGAGGTCCGAAACTTTAGAATGGCGTCTGAAGATGGTTTTGATTTTATTTTTATGTAGAACCTTTCCTATTTCCTAGTTACGATGTCTAACTATAGTACGGTGTATGTCGTGCGCGTTGTAATTATTCTGGAGTAGGGTGTTAAAGATATGTTTAGGTTCAGAGGGTATTGCCCTAACGTCCGCAAATTTGTTTTAAACTTTTTGAATTCGTTTAATTTTTCTCTTAATTGTCAACAATTTATTTAATTTAAACAAAACTGGATGTCTTATAGTACTCAAATCTTTGTATCTACAAAGTTATCTAAAACAGATTGTGAAAGGAACTTAGTACAAAGTACTAGAGAATTCTCTTTGAATTTTCAATTTTAATCAAATGTTTATAAGATAAATTTCTCTGACTCAAGTCATCCAATGCACTTATATTTTGTGCTACCAAAACTACTAAAACAAAGAAGAGAATAATTTTATTTTGAAATCATTTTCGAAAATTTTTATTTAGAATCGAATATCTTGGAGAAAATTTCTCCAGCAGGGGCGTACCGATGAGCTTGTAGAAAGGCGAAATACGTATCTACGTCTCTGGGGAGGGATATGTTCGGACACGTTCACAAAAAATATTAATATTGAACCTGTATTTGTGTTCTTCACACCAGATTTTTAATAATATTTTATATTATTAAAAATACCTTTGTATTATACAAAACCTACTCATGTATGTTTCAATTATTCTGATAATTTAATATTTTATTGAAATCGTGTGAGGTGTTTGTTGACTTTTAGAAAGCGATACATAATGGAATAAATAGTTTTTGGCTTAATACGAAAATTAGTGATTATCGACTCCACCTACACCAAGTTTGGTACAGAAAAGTCCAGTCTCTTGGATTAACTCAAGAATATATCAACAAGGATTCTGAACTGGGAATATGAAATTAGCTTTTTAAGGCCTGAACAAATTCATGATTGTTTTGCGTTTGCCTTAATGTCATAAAAACCTGAAAATAAATTGTTAGATATGTACGCAGATTATTTGCTAGAAAACTATATCGGTTAATATCAATTTTCTCTCATTAGCAAATAGAATATCAGATGCGCATAAAATTGAATTATATTCAACCTAGGGAAAAAAAGAGATGGGACCCAAAAAAAAAATCCGTGAAATGAACGCCGGACTTTAATACTCGGGGATTAGGATCGAAATAATAACCCGGATTTATTCCGGGCCGCATAAAAAAACTTTTAACGACAACCGGAGTCCTTGTAATTAATTTTTATGTTTGCGTGGTGGCGTACTATTTTGTATTTTAATTAATCTTGTACAATGGCATGCGTCGCACGGACTCCGGATTCCGTCTAGCTAATAGAGCGTTTAAATTTTATTGTTTTTGTTTATTACTTTTTTTTTGGCGTGTACATTGTTTCCAGTTAATTTTTAGCATATGGATGACGTACAATCAATGTAGAAAAAAATATCGATTAATTCAACTTCGCTTATAAACACAGATTAAATATTTTCTCTTTTCCTTCCATTAAGTTTAGGTTTCAGAAACGTGGCGACAAAGTTTTGTTTAACTTGTATTCGTTATCAGTAGGTTTGGAACGACTTTTCAGGGATTATGATTATGTATTACTTTTAAGCGATAAACAAAGATATTAATGAAGGTGATTTATTTAGGTTGTTAATGGTTTAAATTTTGGGTTAAGATTTAAACTAAAATATGAAAGGTTTATTTTCTACATAAAAATTTACATGATTACAATATGTTCGAATATTAATTAAGTTTTCATTACTTATCTATTTATGCACTTAGCGCATGGCATCTAAACACTGAACATATCAAAAATATACACAAAAATAAAAAGTATTCAACTGAAATGTTTTGAGCCTAACAGAGAAACAAGTATTGTTCCGGTCAAAAGTAGTTTTATTTTTCAACAGAGTCTCCTTTTAAGACCCACACACCTTTCCCAGCCATGGTCTAACCTCTTTAACCCTTCCAAATAGTAATTGACGTCTTGCTCTGCAAAATAGACATTAAGTATTCGATAATCTCTTCGTTCGATGAAAATCTCTGTTCTCCGAAACTTGAGAAACAGAAAATCTTCCCGGCCGATAGAAACATCTTCGCCTTTTTTGGAGCAGCTTCATCCTTTGCAGTCCACTGTTTTTACTGTTCTTTCATCTCAAGTGTGCAGAAGTGGATTCATGTTCCATCTACAGTTATGAATCGGTGCAAAAAAACCTGACTGGTTTCACTTAAACTGCTCCAACAAGGCTTAGGAAATACTCATTCGAATACAATTTTAGTCCAAAGTGAGCAAGCGCAGCACCCAACGCGCGGATTACTTTCGCATGTGCAATTCTTCAGTCAATATATGGAAAACGCGTTATTTCGGTATGAGTATAGCCTCTGCTATCTATCTGACCTTGATTCGATGGTCTTACAATACTCTTTTGTGGGCGCCGATTTCGACCCTCCTGTACGCTCATCATGAGCCAAGCTGGTACGACCATATTTAAATTTAGATCCCCATCTTTTCATGGTGACTAATGATAGAGTAGAGCGCCGTAAACAGCGTCCAATTCAGTTTTAATTTGCGCAATCGTATTGCCTTTTAAATACGAGAACTTAATCAGGGCAAGATATTCGTTTTTTCTATTTTTACAACAACACTGACATCAACTGATACAAATGACTGTCAAACAACAACTGAGTGTCCAAAATGGTTGAAATTTTCACAGGCATCTTTCAAAGCATAGACGATTATATCACCAGAATTACTTTGATGAGTAACGCCATCTTTATGTTGAGGCTCAAAGCATGTCAGAGTACCCCCGTAAATTTATCGTAAACAAACATTCAAGGATTTAATTTTTATTGCATTTTGCATTCAAGAATTCCCCAAACTCGCTACCAAACCACTTCAATGGACAATCCTCAACAATATGCTATATGGTTTGACGCGCTGACCTCACATCTCGGGTCAGCAATTTTATTCCATCTATGCAGATTGTCCACACACCTTCTAATGTGTGATGTGACTCTATTTAAGGTTGACCATGCTTTACCTGACAATTTATTTTCGAGCGGTTTGGTGACAATACAAGGCATTGTGCCTTTTTGGAGAGTGTCCCTTTCATTGGTTTCGCCAAGCATTCGTAATATTGAATTCTTCCATAATCAGAAAGTTGTCTTACAGCACGTTGAGATATCTAGACCATCTTCTGTTTATCTTGATGTTGCTGATTTGGAAGAGTTCGTGATTTTCTCAGATCTTTCTGAACTCTCCCCAGCCAAGGCGGTGGATGTTGTTTAAAACTGAGAGCTATAAGATTGTAGCCATATAATACCCGACATTATTTGGATAGCTTTAACTAGACGTTTACGAACTGCGCGTGCCTACTGTTAAGCCCTACTGAGAAGGCGTGCCCTTCTGCCGAATACACAAATCCAAGAGCAACAGATCTTAAAGCAAACGTCGCCTGGCCACACAATTTTTGAGTAATATTGTTTCTGGTTTTAAGTTTTTCTGCCGTTTTTTTTTTTAGTTTTGTGATTTGTCCCTTCTAAGGATTCTTAGAATTCTGTTAAGAGTAACGCTAAGATACATTATGTTAGTGTTATTAGTCAGCAGTCTATTTTGAAAGTATATATTAAGTTATTTGTTGGCTAGAATATTATTCAGGTAAAAGCAGCATACCTTCGTTTTCGTTGCGTTTGATTTTAATCTCCACCTGCAGAAGTGTCTCCGCTATTGTTAAGTCTTTTGTCAGTGTTGTTTCTGTGCCTTCAATACCCTTGTACCGCCCACTATAATATAACCAAATTTTTGTTCGACTGTGTCAGTAAGATAACGAGTAAACAGCAGGGCCGAAAGCGCAGGTCTCTGCTATAAGTTTCATTTGTCGCTTTTTAGATTATCCACAATAACTCGAAGCGTTTTATGAGCGAGCATATAAGCGAACAGAGAATTTTACTATTTTTTCGACATGAAAAATTAACAGCTTATAGATTACCCCTTGCCTCCAGACAATATAGTAGGGAGCTGACAGATCTATAAATGTAACTGATGTTTTAGTTCCTTTTGAAAGCCTACATCGGATACGTTTCTGCTCGACAGGCACCATTTCATATATTCTTCAGTTATATTATATAAAAAAAGAAACTAAAAATATATTAATTTTGGAGACATAAAATCTTAATTTCGTGTTATTATTTGAGGAGTTGCTACAATTTTCTCACAAAATCTCGTAATCTTATCAAAATATACAGGCTGTCCACATGAAATCTCCCTGATTTCAAATTTTAATTATACAGAAACTATGATTCCTAGAGGTTTGCGGTTTGCAGTATCATGAATAGCAACAGAACAAATTTAGTTTGCTGCAATTTTTTTCCTCGAAAAAGTTATTTCTTGTTCTATGAATTCATTATTGGTATGTTATGTAATTTCCATTATTTTATTGAAGATGTTGAGTAACGAGCAGAGATGACAACAACACAAGAGAGACTCCAGTTCGTGACATGGTACGCTGAAACGAAATCACTGTTTACCGTTCAAAGGATTTTCAGAAGAACTTACAGACGAGAACCAGCAGACGTAAAAACAATTAAAGCATGGTTTGACAAGTTTCAAGCCACGAGTAGTGTTAGCCGACAGCTTGGCTCGGCGAAGAAACCCACCTCTGAGGAAACTGTTGATAAAATTATTGAGAAGCCCAACAGAAGCCCAATAACGTCATTTCGCAGACCCTGAAACTGAACATTTCACGGTCACAGTCTATAAAGCGCTCCATAAAAGGCTGCGTATGTATGCCCATAAAGTTTAAATCCTTCAGACGCTACAGCCCAGAGACCTACCAATACGCAAAACCTTTGCTATTGAGATCCTGGACCAGATTCACAATGCTGAAAAATACCTAGAGAATGTGATTTTCAGAGACGAATCAACATTCCACTCATCTGGAATAGTTAGTCGTCACAACGTTCGTATTTAGGGTTCAGAGCAACCTAAAGCTTTTCGAGAACATGTAAGGGACTGTGACAAAGTAAATGTGTGTCTGATGCATAACAGAATCGTCGGATCAGTTTTATTCACGGAAGAAAACCATAATTGGTTCCATTTATCTCGACATGCTTGAACAGTTTGTTTTTCCACAGCTACTCCCTTCGCAGCCAAATGTGATATTCCAGCAGGATGATACCCCACCGCACTGGAGTACAGACGTTCGTCGTTCATTGGACGAAACATTTCCAAGCGATGGATCGGACGAGATGAACCCACTGCTTGGCCACCGCGATCTCCAGACATAACTCCGCTGAATTTCTTCCTGTGGGGATATGAATATGGTGTTCACTACACCTGTAGGTGTAGTGCTGCGCAACCCATGGATTAAAACAATTAACATTTGAAATCAGGGAGGTTTCATATGGACACCTGTATTAAAAAATAATTTGAAATATACCTGAGTAGGTAAAACCTTACCATATTTTGCATAAAACAGAAAAAATTTTTAATAATATAAAAATTTTATTAAAACTCGGTTGTGGGGAACACAATACAAGTTTATATTTGTGTGAGAATATCTTTCCAGACATGCAGACACATGTTTAATCTTACTATGGAATCATCACTATATGTTTCTGGATAGATACTGAATTTTCCACACCTGAATTTTAATATTTTTATATTATCAAAAATGTTTTTGTTTTATAAAAAAAATATATTAAAACCACTTTGATATTCAATTTATTTTTTAATCCACTTGTATTCTAAAATATAAATATCCCCTAATGTTTCTTAAAGAATCTTATATCAATATATGAAATTTTCTTTGAAAATATCTTAAATTTAACTTAACGTGACATCTTGGCAATGCTATGTAGCGCAGTGAACTAAAAGCAACTATGAAAATCTAACCGTTCCGATCGAGCTTTTATGGTTGGATCTGTTCGTTTTTGGACGCCATCCAACACCGTACAACTCAACGAGTTTATATGAAACGGTTCAAATCGGTGCTTGACCGAATAATCTTATGCTATGGCGAAATTCGCGAAGCACGCTTCGTAGAATCCATTTCGCTCACTGCTTGCGCTTTACGAATACTTATACGACTAATAACGTAATATTTCGTAATTGTATCAATTTATATATTTGGTTTCCATGTTAGAACTGGTTATTTAATAAAACGTTGAACATATATACATATACTCGTTAAAATGATTTTAATAGCGCTGAGTCAGAGAAATGTTATTGAAACTGGGGATTTGTTGCCACTAGTATAAAAATTCACAAAGATTTTCTTTAAGGGAGTATAGCAAGCGCCAGATAAGTTGGCGAGCGGAGGGGTAAGTTCTCGCAGGATTAGAAGTATTGGGGAGATTTTTGTATTTAGTTTTACATCAATTTGCAAGATACCATAGGTACCGTAAACTACACATCTATTACTTAATAAATTAATAATTTATTAGAGTAAAATATATAACGTGAGCATTTATAAAAACGGCTTCTGCGCACCCCCTCCTCTCGCCATCTTATTTGGCGCCTGATTTACTTAACTAATATTGCTATTCTAGTTCCGAATTTCTTTAGGTGTTTCAGTTTTAAAAATAGTTTGTTTTAGTTTGTTATGCGTCGATTTCGACTGCTGTAGATTTTCAGTATAGAATATAATTATTGTAAACCGATTGTGCTATTTAAATCTTTAAAACTATCCTACCTGTAATTCATTTTTGGCTTGTTCAATAGTTTTGGGCTGTCTAGGTACATCGAAGCATTTTACCATGTACTCTACATTTAGTATCGTTATCTTATGTATTAATATTCAACACAATTATTAAGGACCACTCTATAACGTTTCCCTTGATTTTTTGCTGCTGTAATAATTGAAATGTCACTCACAGTTTTATTGGTTGTGTTATAATTAATTATGGATAAATACCTGGTATACAGTGTGTTTAAAAAAGATGCGGCAATATTAAAGGGGGTAATTGCCCAGGTCATTTTATACAAAAAGTTCCTATAAACATAGGTCCGCATACGCTTCGTTACCGATCTACAGCGTGTTGAAGTTTAATTTTAAGAAACAGTAAAAACTTGATTTTTCCAAAGCGGCCTGAGATATCATAATAAAATTTTAGGCGTATTAATAGCTGTGACAGACACATACTTTGTAATACAACACAATGTTTCAGTCGTACCTGTGGCGCGCGTATTGGCACGTCACAGGCTATTTTTCAAGAAAAAATAGGACGCCTCTGATTTCTCTAAAAATACAAATATGCTTTTATTTATTGTTCAGTTATGAAGAAAAAAGCTCTCTTAACTTTCTATCGTACGACGTACCGTTTTTTATTAAAAAAAAAAACATTTTAGTGCATGTCCATTTATTACAGAAAAAAATATTAAAGGTTTTATTCAAGGGCAAAACAAATATTTTACCAAACCAACAATTTTATCAACCAAAAATTACAAAAACTGTGTAAAGTGACCACCTCTAGCTCGGATGCAAGAATACAATATTCTCCTCATTGACTGGCGAACTCTCTGAAAAACACCAGGATAGGTTTTAATTGAGTTGCACCCAGCAATGATTCGGTTTCTTAAGTCTTCTACGTTTTCCAATGGAGTAGCGTACACCAAGGACTTCAAATGGCCCCGCATGAAAAAATTCAGGGGATTTAAGTCCGGGGATCGTGCAGGTCATGAGTGAGGTCCACCTCGGCCTAACCAGCGATTTCCGTATGCTTGTGTTAAGAAATCACGAGCTACTTGACTAAAGTGGGCTGGTGCGCCATCGTGCATATACCACATTGCATCTCTAATTGCTAATGGTACGTCCTCCAGAAATCCAGGGAGCGTGTTTTCCAAAAAGTTGCGATACACCTCTCCGGTAAGTCTCCTTGGTAAAAATACCGGTCCAATTATGCAGTCACAATCCCAAGCCAAACGTTCAAAGAAAACTGATGTTGAAAACGATCTTCAACAATTTCATGTGGATTTTCGTCACACCATACATGGTTATTATGGAAATTCCGTATTGCATTTCTTGAAAAATTCGCTTCATCTGTGAACAGAATCAACGTCAGGAGTTGAGGGATTTGAACCATTTTGTGCAAAAGCCATTGACAAAATGCAATGCGAGGAGGAAAATCAGCAGGAAGAAGTGCTTGAACGCGTTGTATATGGAATGGATACAACAAATTTTCCTTCAGAATGTGCCAAATAGTCCCATTACTTACATCCAAAGCGTCAGCAATTTTTCGAGTAGAAGTACCTCGATCTTCTTCAATCATGTCTAGCACATCCTCTTCCAGCTCTACCGTTCTTGCTGTCCTTGGCCTTCCTGCGCCTCCATTTCGTCTTATGTGTCCGTTTCATAAAGACGTCGATGAATACTTTCGAAAGTTTTTCTATCAGGAACAATACGGCCAGGAAATCTTTCAGTATACAACCGCCTAGCTTCTAATGCATTGCCATCAGCACGCCCATAAATGTAGTGCATGTCGGTCATTTCGGCATTCGTTTAGCGATTCATGATAAGGAACTTCAACAAATTCGACACATACAAAATTATTAATCACGAGACTCATTCAATATGTCAGTGAATAGAACAGGACTGTGGTTTGGTAAAATATTTGTTTTTGCCCTTGAGTAAAACCTTGTTTTTTTATTTTTTTTTTCTGTAATAAATGGACATGCACTAAAATGTTTTTTTTGTACTAAAAAACGGTAAGTCGTACGATAAAAAGTTAAGATAGCTTTTTTTCATAATTGAACAATAAATAAAAGCATATTTGTATTTTTAGAGAAATCAGAGGCGTCCTATTTTTTCTTGAAAAATAGCCTGTGACATGCCAATACGCGAGCCACAGGTACGACTGAAACATCGTGTTGTATTGCAAAGTATGTGTCTCCCACAGCTATTAACACGCCTAAAATTTCATTATGATATCTCAAGCCGCTTTGGAAAAATCAAGTTTTTACTGTTTTTTAAAATTAAACTTCAACACGCTGTAGATCGGTAACGAAGCGTATGCGGACCTATGTTTATAGGAACTTTTTGTATAAAATGACCTGGGCAATCACCCCCTTTAATATTGCCGCATCTTTTTTAAACACACTATAGATCTGCAATAATACATGGTATCCCTAGCATATGATTTAAATATCCTATTTGTCCTTTAATATCTTAAGTCCTATTTTAAATATCATCGGATTACAAATGCATTTTACAGCATAAAACCTTGGGTTTTGTTTTTGTATTTCTTCCATAATTTAATATCGCGTTGGTTATCTGCAATATATTGCTAATTAGAAAATGGGCTGGATATTGTCTTCTAATTTATCATCGATTCAATTCGTAATTTTTTACAGTATATAGTTTATTAAGCCATTTTTTTCCGGTTTTGTTGGTTGTTTACAATAACCTTTAAGTTAGATGTGTTTGAAAGTAAGTAGTACTGGCGCATTGGGTATTTAGACGCACGTGTGAATCAAACGTATACGTGTGCGTTTACATATGAACAAAATGGAGATTTCTGCTTAGTCAATGTAAACGTATTTTGATTTCCATTAAAATGCTGTTTTATTGTAAAATTTATAATTGTGATTGGATCTTCTTATTTATGGGAAACTCTCAGGCCGTAATGTATATAATTGTAATTTCTTTATTGTGTCCGAGTAAGTGCGACATCTTTGCGTAATTAGTTGGTCCAATAGCGGAATTATTGATTGACAATTTGTCCTTTATTAATGATATTTAACTTAGACTCTCGGTAATTTTAGAAATGCTTTTATCTTAGTTCTTCGATTTACTTTTGGATTATAGTTAATACTTTGGTAATTAAAAGATTCAGTTATATCTTTTTCTCGATGGGGGTCTCCATCTTTAGTTGACTTATTGCACGAACTACGTCACTGGGACTATATAAGTGGGAACCCTTGGTATTTCGTTCCTCTTGTCTAGGTAAATTTTTAGTGAACGCAAGAAATTAACACGTCCATATCTCGTTAGAAATTTAAATTGTGATAAGTAAATAATTTTCCCTCGCTTCGCGGGTTATGGTTATTATTGTTAATGTCACGCAATAGTGGAAATTGGTCGTATAGAGTGTTTGGACGTCAGAATCGACGGATGATTACGGATTTCTATTGCGTGCACATGGCCTGAAACATCTTTGTTCTTTCGATTTTTGATTGAGCAAAGTGAGTGTTCTATACGATGTCCTTATTGAAAGGCAATGTTCCCTTCGTTACTTTTTCCTCTGTGTATTATATTTGCTTTCTATCTTTAATTTAATAGGGGTTTAGCCAAGGGCTTATTATCTTTGGACTCGCTTGAAATAGCATCTCAAGAAGCACGTGAGAGATTGCCCAGCACATGGTATTACTTACTATCTTGATATCCAGCAAGAGGTGAGAGTTTTTGTTTCACACCCTTTTTGGACACCTAAGGCAGGAACTTTTGTTCGTTAAAATATTGAAGACTACAATTAGTTCATTAGACGTCTCACAAGGGAAAGACGTGTGTAAACTTTTGTACATAAATTAGATATAGATTCGTTCATTAATTTTTTTTTGTCTGTATTAAATACCTAATTGTTAAGTACATTTTTTTATAAATCCAGAAATTTTAAGTCAAAGATGTAGGGTGTTCGAACCATCATGTTACCCTAGAGGCACGCTAAATTTTGGTAATTGTCATGTATTTATCATTTTCATGAATTCACTTATTACATTTTTTTTCTTATATATAAATTTAGTAGCATTTAATATAATGATATAAATCACAGAATGTCATAAAAATAATTATAGATTTGCTATGTGTTAAAGGAATTTAAGCTCTCAGTTATTTAATTTTTTGTTATAGTTAACAATTTTTGCATATACAGTGTGTGTACCAAAATCTTGATGTCAGGTTTATCCAAGATCTTAGATAAATTATCTATGCAATTTTTAAGTTAAGCCATATATTTAATTAGTTTATCATTTCAATACGTCGATCTTATTTTTTTAATTAAACCTTATGTTTAGAATTTATCTAAAACTTAGTGATATTCTGTGCACATATTTCAATTCAACGTATTATTCAATTTATTGTATACGATTTAGTTTTTTTATTTAACTTGCTATACTGGGTGGAGTCTTTTACCCATGTCCAGGAATTACTTTGCTTTCATTGATAATTAATATAACTATATTAATGTAATTATCGAATTAGTTAATAATATATTTAGTTTTGTCATTCTATTCATTTATTTTGTGCCTTGGTGGCCTATGTAGATTCTTGTCTGCATTATTTTGGTGTTGCAGATTTTGATCTGGATAATATTTAGCAGGTTTTATTGTTAACCTTAGTTTTTTTTTTATTGTAAAGCAAAATTGATGTAGGAGTTTGACGTTATGGTTTAACATTAATTCGTTTTGTTGTTGATATTTGGTTATTAATAAATTCTCTTTTGTTATTGTTTGACATTTGTTGTTTTATGGTGTTGATATAAAGATACACGTAGATACCTATGATTTAGTCAAATTACCATCGGCAGTGTCTATGTTCACTGTAACGGCTAAAGAATATAAACATAGTGACACCTAAAATATAAGAACTCTCCCTACGCTCGCTTCTAAACTGAGTTGGTTTCTTTAGTCTAAGATCTTCGGGGCAATCATGTTATTGATGTAAGTTGATAAATCGTAAGTAGGTATTACGGTGACTACCCAGGCGCGAAACTAGTGCTCGTGGGGGCATATAGTAAGTTATTTATTAAACAAAATAATAAAATCAAAAGCTGTTATATTTCCCACAACGTTTCGTAGTTTATTTGATTACATTTTCAAATGCTACTAAGTACATTTCTTTCTTAATTCACGTAAACAATATAGTTATCAACTAATTAATATCTTTTTCTTTAAAGTTGTGGTTACTTATGTAGATGGCACATTTATACAAGCTTTCACTTTTATATGAAATTTTTAATGAATTAGTTTAAAGACTGACATTTGTCTGTCGGCACTGACGTTTTTAATCGAATTGTAAATTTCTTACGAGCTTGCCAAATAAATAAAATGATCCTTGTATTAAATTAATTGTGTTTACTCCAGCAAAAGTAATTATAGTATATTGGAAATTTGTTTCTGACTCTGAATTTCAGATTTTATGACATCTAATGAATGAGATCCCTCAAAAAAGAAAAAAAAGAAATAGCGCACATATTGACTGATGACTTTTGCTGACATTTATCATTAGATATCAACTATCTTTCCTTTTACATCCTCTTAGATAAAGCTCTGCGGAGCATTAAAATACATAAAGCGCATCTCACCAATTGGCATGGTGGTCTTCTAGTTTCTTCGTCCGAAATTGCGCCTCTGCTTTATGCGATTCATTGTCTATTATGTTCAATAGATCCTATTATTACGTTTCTCGGTATTTGGATAATTAGCAAAATCACACCTGAATTTAAAAAAAGGTGATCAGTCTACCATTATTAACTATACACCAATCAATGTTTTATGTAATTTTCCAAAGTTTTAGAATATTTCTTTTATTAACAGTTCCACTAAGATTGGAAACAATATGGGTTTATCGGGCAGATCTATAATGACAAATTTAATTGAAATCACGTAATTGATGAAGTAATAGACACTTAATCTTAGGTCGGTGTGATTTATACTCCACAAAAGCCTTTTACTGTATGGATTATTAATTTTTAGCTTAATAAGACGCCTTTTGTTGTTCTTTCTGTTTGATTCAGTTGATTATTTATATACAACATGTCCCAAATGTCAACGTTATCTCTTGGAGGACTGATAGGCTAGCTCACAACTAGCCAGAATAGCTAAATATTATCTCAGTAAAAGTTTGTTAGTTTTCGAGATAATGTGCTCTTTGTTTAATTTTGAGGAAATCGACTGCTCACATTAATTTTTCAAGTGGCACAGCTACAAAATTTGATTCTAATTTTCCAATGCAACTCTGAATAACCCTGGATGGAGCGACTTACAGATATAGCAAATTTTGTCCTCCAAAACCAACAAACACTATTGCAACTCTTTACTTTGCATAGATAAGGTGATTCCATAATTTGTTTGCGGAGTGTATATCAATTCGCCTTGGTATGATTGGATTGCTGATTCTAAAGTAACTTACTACAACAGATTTACTAATACTAGGCATAACAATGTTTTTATTGCACCAGTTATTAATAGCATTAACAGTGCTTCTAGACAAAATTTACATATTATCTGCGTAAGCAAATATTTGGAAATCTAATAAAAGCAATAGGCCGTTAATATAAATATTAAAAAATTGATGTTTCTGCGGCTTATAACCGATCTTGTAAATAATTTTATAATTACTTTATTTTGCTTTCATATTCTTCTTAACTTCTTGAGTTGATGGTAAGTATTTATTAATTTTGTCAGGATATTTATAATTTTTTAATTGCCGTAGAATCTGAGTTACATCATATTTATATTTGTTGGCAACGGCATTTTGTTAAGCTTATCTCCAAACTGAAATAACACCAATCTTACCTAATACTACGTTCGCCGAAAAGAAAAGTTGTTGAACATGTTGTATAAGATTGACAGTTACATCAAACGAATTCATTGTGTGAAAATGTCATACATATAATCTGCAAGAAGCCTTCAAATCAAGAGTAAGGTTAATCTTCCCAGTTATCTATGTTGTGCATCACATCTATTAAAGATTTTTTTATTAATGCAAAATCTATCCTTTTTCGGAAAATGTCTCGTTTTTTTTATCACACATTTATTAAAAAATTACGAATTGACAAAAAAGAAATACCGTTACATATCAAAACGCCCCTTTCATCGTGTACTACCGTTAATCGGTTTACGGTCAAATCCCTCAATAATCCGTATATTTTAAATTTGAGAGTAAAGCCAGCATTCATGCGTTTAGATATCGAAGGCAATATATATATCATTCAAACTACATATAAACTTCAATTTGAAAAAGTTGTTATAATAAATTAATAATAAATAGAGTTATGAAAACAAGATAGGTATTTCTCTCACTTTAATTTTTTTTTATTGTTAATTTTCCTTAAATGTCATATTTTATTTTATTTAATTATTTTTAGTTTAGATTTTTTTTTTCCTTTTGATTTTAACTAATAACAAATTATTTAAAAAATGTGTAACTATTTCTTCTACTGGAGTTCATTATTTGATAAATTATCCAATGTTTTTCAATCGCCTTCTGTTTATCTGTATGTCAGTGAGATATGAAGCGAATAACTAGTAATGTAACCGATACGACACTGTGAACTATATTCGATATCAACTGTATTTCCTCTTTATGATTATTCCGATTCAATATTATGTACAATACGACCCATGGTAAACACGATTGTTCGACGACATAGAATTGATTTTATTGAATATTAGAAATACGGATATTGATTATCTATTAGTAATTATAAAAGAGCACTATAGTATATTCTAAGTTAATGTTTGATAGGACACCTTTCAGCTGTGGCTGATGCGATATTTGCAGTTCTAAGAATTATTACATGAATGATTGAATTTCGAGAGTTGAAGTCGATAGCTAAAAAATAGAATATTTTGTTTGCCTAGTATGAAATGGTTGTGAATCAATTTGTAAATTTTCATTTTACTAGAGACAGGAACTTGGATGTCGAAATAGATTACAATATAATGGTTTTAATTACTTTATCCTAACCCTTTTTTACTGTTAGATGTAAGGTGGCGAGGATCTTCCCTTTCTTACAACTCTTTCGTTAATTGTTTCCTTCCTTCCGATGCAATATATTTTCTTGGTCTTTCACTGATTTTCTTTCCTGCATTCGCGATTCATTCTCTCAAACAATTTTAATTGTACCTTCGTTATTTTATCGTTTATAGGTTCTATTTGTACCTCTTGATTTTATTTGCAAGTTTCATTACTCAATCTATCACTCCTTGATTCGTTATCTATTTTCTTAAAAGTCACATATTAACGGCATCATGTTTTATTTATTTTTTTTTTTCAATGTTCGTATACTATATTGGTACTTTATTTATAAATACCGAGCTGGAAAATCTTATAGGAAGGTGCTCGTTAAGATACTTAACACTGTTGCAATATCATCTCTTAAAATATCGGGCGTCAATGCTTGTCGTATGTCAAAACCAAAAAGATGCGTATAATAGTTATTTATTGTACAAGTTACAAGTTGTTACAAATAAGTCACGCGAGAAAATGTTTAGCTCACGAGTCCGCTAGGACGAGTGAGCTACTTTTCTCAAGTGACTTATTTGTAATTAACACACGTGTGCAATACAAAACTTTATCCAACACCTCTTAAGATCCGTTCAAAATGGCTTTTAATGTTTTATAAATTTGACGTTCCATGTCAAATTTAAATTATAAATTTGACGTTCCATGTCAAATTTAAATTATAAACGACTAATGCAAAAAGTTCATATACAGTAATGCAGTTACTATGGAGAATAAATAATGCAAATCAACAAGCAAACAAAATTAGTGATTGATTAATAATACTGCAGTTAAAAGTTGATGGTAATGGAAGATTTGCAAGAGGCTGTTTTCATTCCGCTAGAAGTTAAGAAAGAAGCTCAAGCAGCATGTTATAAATTACTGCCAAAAAATCGAAAGATAATTACGACAAAGAATTTCGTCATTTTGAAGAATGGAGAAAACAGCAAAGTATCACTGGAATTAACGAAGAAGTTATGCTGGCGTATTTCCATATTTATAGAAGGAAAATAGCACCTTGTTCATTGTGGACGAAGTATTCCATGTTAAGAAGTACTTTGAAAGTGTATATGAATAGTGACATATTGAAATACGGAAAACTGATTTCCTATTTGAAGAGTGAGGCAAGAACCCACAAGTCCAAAAAGGCGAAAATCTTGGAGAGGCTACATATAGAGAAGTTTCTGAATGAGGCTCCTAACAATAAATATTTTATGATAAAGGTATTATTTATTTTCTTATATTTAATTCAAAGTATTTATTCATTATTCGTTCGTGTATTCTATGCAGGTTGCCTTAATAATGGGTATATCAGGTGCGTGTCGTTGTGATGAAATAACTAAGCTGAAAGTTGACGATATAGACGATAAAGGAGGATACTTGTATGTTTCGATACCTGACACAAAGACAAACGTATCAAGAAGTTTCACTGTTATGCCAGAAGGATTTACAATAGATATTCTTGACCTCTACAGAAAATATGTCTGTATGAGACCAAAAGGTATTCCACATGGCAGATTCTTCCTAAATTACAAGAAAGAAAAATGCACTATCCAGCCAGTTGGAATTAACACCATTTCTAAGATACCTCAGAAAGTTGCATCTTTCCTGAACCTACCAGAAGCTCAATTATATACAGGACATAGTCTGAGACGTTCGTCAGCATCTCTTCTGGCAAACGCAGGAGCTGATATTACAACAGTTAAACGACATGGTGGGTGGAAATCGTCCACTGTGGCAGAAGGTTATATACAAGATTCAGTATCCAACAAGATTGATATAGCCAGAAAGATACAAGGCAGATACAAGACAGTCTAACGTCCTCGACTTCTGGTCATCAAATTTCTGTTCAGGATACTTCAAATACGTCTTCTAGTATAACTCTAAATTCGAATAACCTGAATGCAGAGTCAGATACAAAGAGGATTTCCTTCAACTTTAATATAATGTAAATGTTAATTAGTTGCTTTTGTTTACCCTTTAGAATTAATATAAATGTGATAATACTTTAGCAGTTTGAATGTCTCTATGCAATCTAAATTTCACCTTGTTTTATCTCACTAGTTAGATAAATTATGTTTTTAACTCACTAGTGAGTTATAAGCTACATAATTGATTTAAAATTGCCATAGTTATAGGTCTATTATTAGGAGGTGTTGGATAAATAACATTAATTTGAATGATCATTTGTTGTACTATCGACGTCTTTTATGTTTTGCATACTGGGACATAGAGACCGTCACTAATCAAATGACAGTACTAAAAATTAACCTACATCTTTAGTTAGCCTAAATCCAAAATTCAAATGTGATATAGCAACTGCCAAATAAGTTGGCGAGCGGAGGGGTACGTTCGCGCAGGATTTAGAAGTAGTTGGGATATTTGTATTTGGTTTTATATCAAATTGCAAGATACCATAGGCGGCGTAAACTACACATCTATCACTTAATAAATTAAAAATTTATTAGAGTAAAATAAATACAAACTTATTTTTTAACAGTATAGATTTATTGTGAAATCAATTAGACGTTACAGAAATAATTAACCATATGTATAATAACATACTGGGCTTTTTTTTGTCATTACACATAGGTATAATGCATTGACTGACTTATTTTCATTTTCAGTTACACATAGGAATAAATATATGGTGGCCTAGGCAACCAGCTATACACCAAAATCTACGCACAAACAATACATTAATTCTTAAATAGATTGTCATTTAGAGTTAATAAAATTTTTTTAGTGTTACATATTTCTCAATTTTTACACATTACAAACATCTTAAATTAACTATATTTTATTGAAAAATTGATAATTTATTTAAGTCATGGATACGTATAGTAAAGACGAAAAAGTTTCAATAGTAATGTGGTATTAGAAGAATAACAGTTTAAGGACGGTCAGAGACATGTTTGCCGTTAATTATCCTAACAGGCCTATACCTTGTGCAAAGACAATTTTAAATATTTATAATTGATTCAAAGAAGATGGTGGTCTTCTAAATTCACACACAAAAAAAATAAAATCAATCAATGCTTTTAGATGTAGCCAGGCATTTTGGAGTATCATACAGTTCGGTGTACAGAACCCTGAAAGAATTTAAATATAACCCATACAAGATATCAAACTATCACGAGCTTTTCTAGGAAGATAAAGTAAAACGAGCTGATCTTTGTGAAAAAATGTTTAATATGTTAAATGAAAACGAAGCAATTTTAAATAAAATAATTTTTACTGATGAGGCTACATTTACCATAGATGGTGAAGTCAACTATCACAATTTCGGTTTGTATCCTACATTTATCCATTGAAAAATAATAAATTTCCTTTCCATTACTCCATTAGGTATTGGTCCCATACAAATTCCTCATACCCAAAACCTAACCCGAACACAGTACTTGTAAAGTAGTTTGTGCGCTGGAGTTCGGCACTTATTTTTGAACCACAGGTTGTAAGTCTGTGGGGAGACTTATACAAATAAAACTCACTTTTACTATATACAAATTTAATTTGACTGTAAAAACAGTACTGGCGATTGAACACTTGGTGGTTATTTTACAATTACATTTATTATACAGTACGTGATGCTTGTTTCAAATGTAACGAAGAACTCATCCTTTTTCCAGTAACTACCTACCAAGTAACATCGGTCGTTCACTTGTTAGGGGTGTGCACTTTTCTACGAATTTGTAGAAAGTGCAGTACTGACGTGTTCCTGAACAAAGGCCGATTCTCCGAACAAATAAAAAATATAAAAATTTACAGAGACATGTGTATTTAAAAAGTGTATTTTTCTGTGCCGCTGAGGGTAAAAATATGTTGACAATAGCTGGTTGGAAAGCCCTAACAGCAAATGAAGAACGGCAAAATTTCTTAGAAATATAGAACAAATGTCCTCAAATATTAGAAAGTTTTAATGCGTAGAAATTGTGTACACACAAGTAAAATAATATTTTACAGTACTCTCAAAAAGTCAATGTTTGGATTGGAATAATAAGCGATAGAATTATGGGCCCATTTTTTATTGACGGTAACCTCACTGCAGAAAATATTTAAATCTCTTACGAAACCATATCATTCCAACAATTGAGATACTAAATGTTGATCAACTTTGGTTCCAAATGGATGGGGCTCCGACACATTCTCCTCACGCCGTCAGAAATTTTTTAAGTAACACATTTCAAAAACGGGGGATTGGCAGGTTTGGCCCCATACCATGGCCCCCAAGATCACCTGATTTATCTCGAAATGATTTCTTTCTTTGGGGTTACTTAAAAGGCAAAATTTATAATAACTTGCAAATTCAAATTAATCGTTAGAATAAATTAATTTTTTCATTCAAACTGAGATTTTCGTTGTTTTCTAAAAACATAACCTAATTCATTGTGGCTTTATTTTCTTTAGTATTACCCACTGTTGCCAGTATAAGTATTATTGCCAAACTAGGTTCTAGAATACTTTCACCTTCAATTTTAAGTTTTGAAATAGATTTAAAGAGTTTCATGTACATTCTGTATGGCAGTTTAAATAATTTCCCTTTGAATGCTTAAACCAGTGGCGGCTCGTGCTAAAAATTTTAAGGTGTTCTGCAAGTTTTACAAAAAAATTTACCTTGCACGGGCAGTAAGAGGTTGTCTCCCTTCGATCTTATCGTGCTTTCTTCGCCTTCCGCACTGAAGTAATGGATTTCTGGAACGATTGTCAATTGTCACACAAAAAAATAAGAGTCACTAAGCACTACTTTACTAACAAATTATTTCTTATAAATTAAATCTATTCTACGTTCTTTTCGATTTGCAAATTTTGTTATCACTTTGTCATTAAAATTGTCTATTTCGGAGATAAAGTTTTTTTCGATAGATAGCATGGAAAGAGACGTTAAACGATCTTCGATCATTGAATTTCTGAGAAACGTCTTAATTCGATTTAGTGTTGAAAAGCATCATTCGGCCTCTGATGTTGTCATGGGAGTTGTTATTACAATTTCTAATAATTTTCTAGTCTCCTTCAACGTATCTCCCAGATTGTTTTTTATTAAAAATTTTAGAAGAGGTAGTGCGCCTTTTAAAGATCTACAATCAGTTCTTGAGTAAATAACAGACAATTCAGTTCGTAATCTTTCTTTATCAAGGGTGGGATAATAGGAGCATGCGGAAGTGAGTTTGTCCTCAGGAAATTTACTGCAATACTCTCCAAAGCATTCCGAAAAAAAAGTGATGCCACTACTAGATGCTCTTTAAAATGAAATCGATCTTTTGCACAATTTAGAATAACATCACACACCTCTAAAGCCGAAATTCGATGATTAAATCTGCTGTTATTTGGACGTTTGCGTTTTTCTGGTGGTGGCTCATCGCTTATTAAATCTGATGCTTCACTTATGATGTTGTCAATATTATTTCGAACTTGGCCTATACTGCGTTCAAAATTTTCGATAGCGTCTTTTACTAGAGTGGGTTCAATTTTTCTTTGCTGCAATTATTAAACAGGATATCTACATGGGGCATTACATGATGGAAAAAAGTCAGCCAAAAATTGAAGATCGGATCATTTAATGTACGGCGAATAGAGGCCGCTGCACTACAGACTGTGTTGTTGGAGAATTGTTCTTCTATTTCTTCCATACACTCAATGAGAGAGGCCCTATTTTCGTACACAACATTAATGGTCCTGATATTAAAATTCCAACGGGTTGTAGCGCCGTGGGGGATCCTTCTGTTTACAATCTTGTTTAACACTTCTTCTCGTTGGGGTGAATTATTAAAAAAGCCGGGAATGTCTTGTAGATTTCCAAAAAAATACACGTACTTGCGAATTTGCAGAAGCAGCTTTAGATATAATTAAATTTAATTGATGGGCATAGTGCGCAAAAGGGTACTTTTAAAAATACACGTACTTGCGAATTTGCAGAAGCAGCTTTAGATATAATTAAATTTAATTGATGGGCATAGTGCGCAAAAGGGTACTTTTTTTTTAATCAATGCTTGAACGCCTGCGTGTTGTCCGCTCATCACCGCTGCTCCATAGTAACTCTGTGCAATCAGTTTGTTAGGTGAATTTTGAATTAAAGCATCTATGACACTTAAAATTGTTTTGCTAAGTGTTTCTGCATCACATTTTTCAGGAATGACGTAGTTCCAAAATCGTTCAATGGGCTCACCATCACGATCATATCTAAAAATAACTACCATTTGAGTTTTTGCGGCAACATCCCTTGTTTCGTCCGCCATGATCGCCAAAAACGGAGAATTATTAATTTCCTCAATTATTTGTTCTTGGCAGACTTCAAGTGTGCACTGCAACAGATCATTCTGTATTTCTTTGGAAGTGCCTTTAAATACCGAACAATTTTTTAGGTGCTCACTTAGAGTTGCATCTAATTCAGCCGAAAAATTAATAAGTCCACGAAATATCCCCGGATTCTCGGAAGTATCGCTCTCATCATGTCCCCGAAGGGCCAATTCAAAAGCTCCACAAAATTTTATACAATTAATAATTTTTGATAAAATATAACGATTCTTTGACACATTCTCATTATGTCTCTGTATATTTACCCAATAAGCAGAATCTAATTGAGCCATAATATTAGTTGACCCTAGGAACGCAAATTCCATACAATTATGAAGATGGCTTTTAGAATTCTCATGTCTTTTTATTTTCAAACTCGTGCTCTAGATCCGTGACCCCTATTTCCGCCCAAGCTTTATCGCCACCAAAAAGTAAACAGGGAAAACAATATAAAGCATTTTTTTTGTTACATCCACAAATCCAATCGTTTTTTGAATAAATATCGCTACTAAATTTACGTGTATAATTTTTCCCTCTACTTACACCAGTTTTTTCAATAGTGATATCTACTAATGGCCTACCTCTTGCTTTTAATTCTAACTTCTCTTCGTATGAATATTTAAAGAATCTCTTCACATTAATTAAATTAAACACCACCTCCATAATACACAGAGTTTATATAAATTGTCAACAATATACAAAAACAAACAAGCACGCCCACAATATTATTGTTTTTACGTTACACTCGCCGCACAGTAAACAACGCGCGTAAATATTAAACACCTATACCGCCGAATCATATGAACGTGGTGGACAGAATGCAGCGAATATTGCCTGGTAAAATCATGCATTGGTTTTAGACAGTCACGGGTGTAGCGGGGTGCGCGCGGGTGTTTCAAAGAGCTCTGAGAGCCCGTACGTGTGGACCAGATAAGGAACAAGTGAGCGATCGCGCGAATTAGGTTGGTTATTCCACTGGTCGCCTATTGTATATTATTTGATAATATTCTATATATAACCGGCGTTAGTGTTGTAATTTCGCAAGCAAATATCTCGGCATCTACTGATCGGATTTTGATGATTAAGGTGTCAAATTGTAGTAGGCAAATTTTTTGATATACTGGGGGAGAATTTTCACAACAATATGTTACGCTTTTATAAACATCAGAAATGTCGGAAAAATTATGTAAAAGAAAACTAGTTTATAACTAATACAGGTTCGCCCGCCCAATTTTTTGGGAGCTCTGCAGCACTGCAGCGCTTATGCGCCAGCCGCCACTGGCTTAAACATTCATATCTTTAATAGTTAGAAAGTATAGTAACGTGAAACTCATTGAGTTATACCTATAGCTACTAGAAAAAGGTTGGGTGTAATTTTAATAAAATAAATACTTAGTTTACTTATTAATATTTTTATTTAGGATCAATATTCTATTAATATTTTTCGGTTTTAGTCTTGCACACCTTTGTTCTATTATTAAACCAGCTGTATTATACACTCTCACTTTCTGCAAAACTCGCTAGAATACAGAAGTATTTCCTAGCATATTGTTTTAAGGGTTTCAGCTCCATTCCTGTTACCTAAAAGAAAATCGAAATAAAAAATGTATTTACCCTTTTTTCTTAAAACTTACCTTCCAAAATAAAAGAGGATCTACGTCCTGATTTGAATTTTGCCTCTCAAGGTATTGCCTTATAGAAATTATTACATCGGCTGTAATTGATTTTACTTTCTCTTATTATTTCTTGCAAAAATCCAAATAACAATGAAAGTGACTTTTGATGGGACTAATGTCTGTTTCGATTACAGGGATTTGTTCTTTATTTTCAGGATCTACTTTCTTCATAATATTAAACATTTCTAGATCTAGAAAAGAAGTAACCCCGATAGCATTTTCAGCACTACGAAAACTTTCTCTTTAAATCCAGGTTCTCAAATAATTGCTGCTCTAGTAACTGATACTCCTTCATATGAAAATAGCCTTGCTTTCCTCCCTCAATCTTTAATTCCAGTAGTGATGCTGTCAAATAATTGTACAGTCCAAGTTATTGTGATTATTAAAGAAATAGTAACATATTTATTACCTACAATAATTTCCCACTACAGTTTTTTAAGATAAATTTCTCCATTTGATAAAACCACTTATACGTAAGATACCACGACGTGTAATTTGTTTTTATCGTGTTATTGAAATGGATCCAAATCCTTGCGTTACGTTCGGTAATTATTAGAAGTAATGTGAGGACGTTCTACAATTTCATTAAGTGGTAAAATCTGTTTGTACTTTTTTGTTATATTTTCTACCTTTTTTAATACACTAATTTTACTATCTTAGATATAGGTATTTCAAACTAAAAAAATACTATCTATCTCCCTTAAATTTGTTAAAGATATTTAAAATTGTCTTCGCACATGTTATATGCCTGTTGGGATAATTACCTGTTTTAAATTATGTATTTTTCAATAAAATGTATTTAATTTAAGATTTAAGTATGAACGAAAAACATAAATTTTTGACAGTTTGAAAATGTAACTGGTGTATAACTGGTTGCCTACGCCAATATATATTTATTCCTATGTGTAATTGGAAATGAAAATAAGACAGTCAATGCATTATACCTATGTGTAATGAGTAATGACTAATGACAAAGGAAAAACCCGTATATGCATATGCGTTCATTGCCAAAAATGGGAAATCTAAAATTTGATCGTGTGCTATTAATTGTCAGCTTATGTCAGTTTTATTCGTGTCAAACGTTTGGTTTGATCAAACTGGTGGTTTTAGTTTTTAGTTTTAAGTATGCCAAAAGCCCGAATCTTAATCCAATTGAAAATTTGTGCGGCACAAGAAAAAACAATGCGTCGTAATAATTTTAGACAGACGGGAATTAATTAATGGCATAACTGCACAATATTGTGAAGCTCTAATTAGATCTATGGATCTATGGATAATGGCAATGCAACAAAATACTAAAATATTATATTTCGTTTAATAAATACCTAATAAAAAATACGACCTTTATTTTCTTCCCGCATAATATTTTACGACGTCTAATTAAATTATTTTGATTTATTATTCGGAAGGCAATGTCAGATAATTCTAACCTCTTTGAAAAAAGCCATAATTAAATAGATTAAAAAAACATAAAACACAAAATTTGATATAAATAATGAGATTGTAATGTATAAACAGGTTTTTAAGAATATTTTTATAAGCATCGTAACAAAATCGTAACTCTAAGAATGTATCGCAAATATTTACGGAGAACGGTTAGATGACTGTGAGAATCGTAAAACTTAACCTACATTGTATTGTTTTGATTGTATTAAATATATTAAACAATGAATCATATGCAACAACTAGTTTTGGTTGGGGTACTTTTACAGGAAGCTAGGGACAGGTAAGTATTGTTAATATGTAGTAAACAAATGTACAAGGTCCGCACAGCACAAGGTTTCTTGCAGAAATTTTGCTAGACAAAAGGACTGCTACCAATTTAATTTATACTTTGGAAGCAGTTATGGACTTGCGTGCACGTATTCCACTGCATCTGAAGGTGATTATTAATGTATTTATAATTTTAGAAATTTGTTGTTTGTACCTGTCTTGAATTGTAGGTTTTGACAAAAGTACATTTTACAGCAACAGGATCCTTTCAAAATCCAGTAGGTTGTAATTCTTGGATAGCAGTAAGCCAAACATCAGTATGTCGAATAATAGATGAAGTTTTTTCTGTGATAGTTGAACACTTGTTTCCTAATTATGTGCCGTTTCCAACAACAGCAGATATGAAAAATAAAATAAAAAGACGGTAAAATTAGTTGACCATATAATGTTTTATGCAATATATCTCTATTGTAGTTTCTATAAAAATGGGGTGCTCGAGGAGTGGTGAGTGTAATTGATGGAACTCCTGTTGAGATACTTGCTTCCTCAGTAAATGATGTGCATCACCCACCATATGTATATATTAACAGAAAAAGAAGACATTCTATAAATGTAATGCTTGTAAGTAAACATTATGTCTATAAACATATATTGATATAGTGAAAGGTAAAATATCACATTAAGGGCTAATTCTAAATATATTTCATTTTTAGATTGTAGATTCCAATTGTAAGATAATTGGATGTAGTGCACGAAATCCACGATCAGTGCATGATGCTGCTATATGGCAAACAAGTAATATTAGAAGTTATTTAAGAGATCAATACGAACATTGGGGTACCTTAACACATTTACTAAGGTAAGCAGTTACATATATGTACATATACTGAACTGTGTATTTATTTTCAATTCCAAACAGGGGATTGTGGTTATCCTTCTGAGTCATGGCTTTTCACACCGTTTACTAATGTGTAAGAAGGCACAATCGAAGCAAATTCCAAAAAACACTTAAACCAAAACAGAAACGTTATAGAGAGAACAAATGGTGTGCTATAGGGTAGATTTAGGTGTATTTCTAGACATAGAGTTTTGTTATACCATCAAACTAGTGCAGCAAGCAGCAAAAATTGTTCATACATGTTGTGTACTTCATAATATTGCAATAAATGCTGCAATACCAATACAAGGTCACGAAATTGAATACAGAGAAAATAATGTTAATAATGGTAAGTCCATTGTAGATAAGGGAAAAAAACATCACTGTATGCAGTAACAATGAATGTAACTAATGCATTACTTCTTTGCAGATGCTGCTGCTATTAATAATCTGTTACTAGTAGGACTAGCTGCACGAAGTGCATATTTTGAAAATAATTTACTGTGATTATGTACAGGCACTCATTTAAATGTACAGAGAAATGTATACTCATTAATCTTATGTACATGGTAATTTTATTTTATCTCTATATTATAGTACAATATAAATATTAACAATTACAGCACAGGACAATTACAACACTATGGTTTTTCTTGGAATTCAAAAGTAGGATTTTGGAACGAATACTTAGCTATTTTAAATTTTAATAATTTGCTTCTGTTTATTTCCGTGATTGCTTTCAAGTACCCATTTCCTACTTCTTTGAGTATAGTTTGTATATTCTCATAATTAACCTCAGCTTTCTTACTCAGATTTAGCAATTCTTCGGCTAATGTTGTCAAAGGTTTTGTTTTATTGCTAGTGCATCTTCGTGATGCTGGTATATGAGGTGGTTGATCATCTGATTGAACTTGATTTGATTTGGTATCCGAGGAAGTTGGTTGGTCAGCTGATTGAACTTGTTTCAAACCTATATCAGCCTCTAAGTCATGTTCTATCTCAACAGCATTATCTTTATTTATTAATATACTCGTACAATCAATGTTTGATAACACGTAGAATTCTTCCTCCATATTGTGCACGTCATTATTATTTATTTAAATTCCATCATATGTATTTATGTTGACGTTTTCTGTCACTACGACCTTACCCTATACTCCAAGGGCCCTCTCTTCTAGAGCGGACATTTTGATTTGAGATTCTGGTCCCGAACCTGTTTTTTTTCCATGTTCTGTTAATTTATTATATTTAGAGCGAATAGCATATTTCCAATCTGTGAATCTCTGAAATTTAAACTGTAAATTTGCAAGCATAATTTAAAATTCATAAACAATCCTTCTTCCATTCCTCTATTGACAAAATATGCCCATCACCTAAGGCATTTAGCGCAGTTGTTAAGTCACGCCATTTATTTTCTAAATAATTTTCTCTCAGCGATGGGTTTATGGTTCCACTTCGGAAGCAATAGTCTTCCTCCATGTAATTTAAATAAAGTGAATATTGTTCACTACTAGTATTTTTATTGCGCTTTCTTTTTTTTCCTACTTCACTAGAAAAATAAAGGACGTACTTGAAAGAGGTTTTGCTAGTACTATGTACAAATAATACTACTAATTTATAGAATAACATACAATTCTCTATTAACAGAAAATAATATAAGGATCATATTAACGTAGCTTACCTCATTATTTTATTTTTCAGCGGCAACAAACTAAACAAAAATAATAACTTTTATACCAAATAACAAACAAATAAAACTTGATAGCATCTAACAGAAAAAGCATGAAATTCGGCGCTCTACCTTGTGAATCGTAAACACTGTAGAATATACAATCGTAAATTTCCAGGTTATAGATCTCTGTTCAGAATCGCACTTTCGATAATTCTGTAACTTAAAAATTTATGATTCAATCGTAGTTTACAAAATCGTAAATTTGACGAAATTACGGGTGTATCTACAGAATTGCAGCATTAAATGTTTAAACAGATAGTTAAGAATATCGCAAGACACAAATCCATTTGCTTGCATACGTATTTTATTCCTTTCTTACTAACAGTACAATAGATTAAACAAATTAATCTTCTTCGGAACTGAAGTTGTCGTCACCACTGTCACTCTCATTATATACATTAATAATTAAACTTTCTGTCGTTTCATCAACTAATATTTCTGATTCTAAATATTTATCTTCAATATTATAATAATAATATCTTCAATATAATAATTGTAAACATTAAAAACTACTTCTCGTGTTTGAGCGGGTATCACTTTATGATCCCCAGCAAAGACATTATGTTTCGTCACTGACAAATATATTCTGACAATTACTTGAGTAAGTGGGGGTGCACGTTTTTAAAAACGGCTACTGCGCACGCCCTCCTCTCGCCATCTTATTTGGCGCTTGCTATACGTGTAGTGTTGAAGTTACACTGAACTGTCAAATTTGACAAGTTAGTCGAAAAATGAAATTAAACCGTGAAAATTTTGGCGCAATAATTTTATATTATTTTCTAAGATAATTATCTCAATAAGAATGCCTCGCCGAGTTGGTTTCTCTTTTCGATAATGAAGCACCACATCAGTCAACAATTTCTCGCTAGTATGGAGAAATCGAACGTGGACGGATTAGTCTTAGCGACGATCCAAGAGCAGGTGCACCAAATATGGCAGTCGCTCGAAGACGTCGATGATGTGTGCAAGCTCGTTAGCAAAAATTGACATGTGATATATTTCGAAATTGAGGCGTCATTGTGGATTTCAAGGAGCTCAAATCAAAAAATTTCGCATGAAGAATTTGTGTGTAAAAATAGTATATTGTTTAACGAGTGACGAAAGTAACATTTTTAAACGAGAGAATAGTTTGCCAAACGAGGAGAAGCCGAGTTTGGCAATGTTCGTGAGCTTTAAAAAATGATTTCAACGAGTTAAACACGATACTCTTTCTACAACCTCCCCTATGGCATTATAACAAACTTAAAAAGATATGTAAACAAATACTAGTATTTTAAACTAAAAATTAGAAAACTATAGATCATACTTAAATTAGTTTTGATTTAAACATTGATATATGTAGACCATAAGGTCGATGGCTTCAAATTTTCCCACAATCTTGCAAACTATGCAAGTATCACAATTTCCGAATATGAATTTATGCTATTATCAGCCTTCTATTCATTGAATTTTACATAGACTTCTTCACACCTCTTTCTCTATTTTTCTCGTAATAAGACCGCATAGGTTTTCACAGCTCGATTTACTATTTCTGGTGGCGTATTGGGAATATCTAGATCACTTTCTGAATCAGAAATCATGATAAAGTTTCAAACTGCACAAACTGACTTGATTTAAAAATTACGGGAAAGCTAACGTTATGGGATTTTCTCTCACTAGTGATGGAAATCTCGTTTTCGCTGCAATATTCGGGCAACGAAAAAAATGTCTTTTTATAAAGGGTCGTAGAAAAAATTAGTTTCCCAGTGAATACAGCAAATGTTGACCGAAGAGCAGAAAACAGCTAGGGTGATTTGGTGCTAAAAAAACTACCGCTTCAACCCAGGAAACTCTAAGAAAGTGCACAACAACCTGAATGGTGATGAATCTTGGATTTACTTATACAAGCCAGAAAATTAACACCAATAGTCTGTTTGAGTGTTCCAAGGTGGAGAAAAGCCGACAAAAGTCATCCGTTCTCGGTCTCCAAAAGTGTCTCCAAAACGATGGTCGCGATATTTATCTCGAAAGCAGGTCATGTAGCAACAATTTCTCTACAAGATCAAAGAACTGTTACTGCCGGTTGGTATACAACTATTTGTTTGCCACAAGTCGAATAGTTATACCATCCTCCGCACAGTCCCGACCTAAGTTCCAACGATTTCTTTACCTTTCGAAAATCAAGGACGGACTGCGTGGTTAAAGATTCCAGTCATCAGAAGGAACAGTCGATACCTTTAAAAACGCAATTTCGACTGTACTAACAAACGAAGGGAATAGCTGCTGCGGAGTTGATTCGAGCGCATGCAAAGGTGCATTAATCTTCATGGAGAATACTTCGGAGAACAATAAAGTCATTAAAAGCAATCTACTGTTTTATTCTAGCTCGATATGTAAAATATAGAAGACAACCCTCGTATAAATGTTAACAGGGAGACAGTGTATCAGAAGCGACAATCCACAGCAATAAATTACTCAACTGGATTTGTATCAAAAGAAGAAATTACTGTGCATTTGGTAGTTTACACAGGCTGCTGTTGAATATGAACTTGATATCGTCAAGAACTAACAAATTTGAATTCAGAAAACGGAAAAACAGGCAGTTGTATCCAGTAGGGTAGGAAATGATTTTTAGCATGACCATACGCTTCTTTGCCGACTCAAAGAAAGGCAGAACTAGGGTGCGAAGTGTTGGCACCTCATCATATTCGACATAGTAATAATAACAATAATAATGTTTTTTAAGTACCTACCAGGTAGAAAAGAAAAGTACAACATCGTGAATGAATAACAAATCAATAAAAACAATTAACATGGCTATATTTAAAACAAAAAACAGAAAATTAAAATTAAAAAGAATTTTTTGAAAAATTAGTTTTATCTTCGATTCAAAGAAAATATTATTGAAATATTTATATGCATATTTTGGTCATTTCAAAAACCAGATCACAACATTACTCCTATACGTCGGATGACCAAAAGTCGCAGAAGTTCGTGGTGCTAATCGAAGTGTTGCAAAACAAATCCTCTCTAGTAAAGAGGGACAATCTATGATATACTATATCATACAAAAAGCTAATACTGTTTATTGGGGTTACTATTTCTAGGAAGATGCTCTTCATTAGCCTTATACGAAGTATGTCCGGTTACTAAGGTACATTTGTAAATTACAGATAGGCTACTATATTTATAGAAATCAAACATACACTAAGTAAAAGCGTGAACTCTTAGCTACTTTTCAACATAATCGCCGCCAATGTTAAGGCACTTATCCCAGTGAGGCACAAGCTTCTGTACACCTTCTTCGTAAAAGGTGCGATCCAAAGTTCTAAAATATTCTTGAACTTGTATTCCTCAAAACTTTTATCCGACGAATGAGCTTTCAACGGCCTAAACAAATGAAAATCAGAAGGAGCCAAGTCTGGACTATCGGGCAGATGGACAATAACTTTCAAATTCTGTTTCTGAAGCCAGGCCTTGGTCTGTTTTGAGGTGTGCGGTCAGCATTGTCATGCAGCAACCTGATTCCTTTCGTCAACATGCCTCTTCATTTCTGTCGAATATCGGTGTAGTTTTTCAGGAGTTTGAAAATAAATTTCGCTGCTGATTGTCGTTTTCGGTGGTAAAAACTCTATGAGCAAAATGCCTTACATATCTCAGAACACAGTTGCCATTGTCATTTTTGCAGACTGCTGAACTTTTTCGGTGTTGGTGAACTCGAATGCTTCCATGTTATCGAGCCTTTTTTTGATTCAGGGGTATGGTGGTAAATTCACGTTTCATCTCCTGTAACTATAGACTCTAGAAATCCGTTTTCCCAACGATAGCGCGTTAAAATTTCCATTACCGCCTCCATTCGTTGCAGTTTGTGTTGGTCGATTATCAATTTTGGTACCCATCTCGCGGACACTTTTCGATAGCGTAATTCAGATATGATTTCATGAACAGAACTTTTAGGAATGTCGGTCAGTAGAGCAATTTCCCGTATTTTCAACCGACGATCTTCTCGAATCAGCGTATCGACCTTTACTTGATTCTTATCCATTTTCGTTGTTGATGGTTTTTTTCGCTCATCTTCAGGATCATCGTTCAGAGCTGTGCGTCCACTGTTGAACTGTTTGCACCAAACACTAACTGGTTTTTGGCTCATAACGCCTTCTTCGTAAATCTTTAATATTTTTTAATGAATTTCGATAGGTGATTTTAGCATGCAAAAAATGAATAACCGCTCGCACTTCAAACTTAGGGTATGTTTCGGTCGGAACTAACATTGTGCGTCCATTACTGCACACGTTGTACTGAACCTAAGGCAATAACAATAGCCACCTCTGTAGTACATATGCGCATCCAAAATGCGCGCAAGTTTCTCAATCTGATCGGAGCGACGTAGGCGGTGTGCCGCGCAAACATATCTTTGGAACCGGACATCCCTCGAAACTCAGGAACATTGAAACGTGCAGCCGTACCTTTCGACACTCAATATATTAACAAATCTACGTAGGATGCGAAATTATTGAAACACATTCAAGTTTACTTCGAACTACTTCAACGGTCTGAAGTCTTGTTTCTTTTAATGCAGATTTGAGTTTGCAGAACAGATAAAAGTCACATTGTTACAGGTCAGGTCAATACGGTGGGATTTTATGCTTGGCTGGAAATACGCTTCTTTTTGTTCGATTGTGAGAATTTTCGACACCACTTTCGCACACACTTTTTTCATATTTAAATTCTTATGTAAAATTTGCCTTACACATTCTTTGTCAATTTCTACAGTTTCAGCAATCGCACGAATAGTTAACTGGCCGTCCGATCGGATCATATTACCGATTTGTTTAATATTTTCATCCATTTTGGAGATTGAAGAGAGTCCCGGGGATGTAGCATGTTCAATGTCTTCTCAGCCGCCTTGGAAACGCTTTAACCACTCAAATGCAAGCGCACTTTATAAATAATCATTGCCATACACTTCTTTTAATAAAAGATAAGTCTTAGGAGCGGTTTTTCCAAGTTTAATATGAAAGTTCAAGCAATTTATTGCTCTACTAAAACACACCATTTTTCTGGCAAAACAAAAAAATAGATCTTATACAAAAAGAGGCCACAGTCAAACTATTATCTCTACAGACACGGTAGGGGCGACAATCGAAAGAGAAGGGTTCATGCTACACAGCTATTGGTTGTGCGACTTTTTGTCGTATGCTTAGTTCGTCTGCAGTAACATCTGTCTAGCTATTATATAACCATACCTCTTATTTGTATATATTTAAGTTGTCTGTATATGCAAGTCCAGAACTTGTAAACGCCTTAAGAAAATCGCTAATAAATAACAAAAAAAAGGGGTCTCAAGTTAGAGCCCTGAGGAATTCAAGTATAAGAGGTAGACACGGGGAATTTCAATCTATTATAATATGCAGAATTAGTTCTTTCATGCGAATCCGAAACTATAAGCTAAAGAATATAACACTTACTCCGAAGTTATGGCGAATATTAGTTAAAATTTATACAAAATGCACGAGTAGATATTTATATTGATTCTAGTAGGTTTTTCAATAGGGACATAACAATTTTGTATTTAAATAAAACAGAATAATTGAGCTATCGGGCTGAAATTTAATGCAGGTGTAGCACATATGTTAGATTTAAGTATGGAATTCGATATCGCTCATACCACCACCACGAGCACTTTTGCAGTGATCTATTGCAGTGATCTCATAAACAGAAATCTAACGGCGTTAAATCGTATGAGCGAGGTGGCCATTCGACCGGACCATTTATCGACATTACATGATTACCGAACTGCCCCTTAAATAGATCAATTGTTTGACCAGCTGTGTGGTATGTGGCACCATTCTGCTGGAACTACATATCACCGATGTTAAGTTCATGGCATGAACAAGAACATGAACATGGGCATGATAGCGAACTCCATTGACCGCAACATGGCAATCATTTTCATCGACGAAAAAATACACTCCAATTATATCTCCGGCATGAAATTCACAATACGCGGTCACTTTTTGTGGATACAACGGAGTCTCTTGAAGCACATGTGAGTTTGTTGCTGTCCAATAATGCATATTTTGCTTATTGACAAAGCCCTTAAGTCAAAAATTAGTTTCATCGCTAAAGATGATTTTTCGATGAAATTCAGGGTTTTCTTAAAACTTTTACAGAGTCCAATCGGAGAAGTTTCGGTGCTTTACCCATCTAGCAAATGATTATAGTAAGGCCTGTTTGACTTTGTTAACAATATTATCGTTACCTTAACTGCTACTACTAAATTTTTTCTTTATATTTCTTGAATTCCCACTCCTTGGATGGTACTATTGCTAAGGAAACTGGCGATCTTTTAAATGCAAAGTGTGGCATAAATCACATTTGACATAAGGAAACAAGACTAGACGTTTTTTTGTAGGCTAAAAATTCCGAAATTTAATTATCAATGAATGGCTTAAGATAATTTGGTGTGCGAAACAAATACAGTACAAACATATATAACAATATGTTTATGCTTTTAAACTAAAGCAATACTGTTTGTATTCAACCAACAAAAAGACACGGTGGGAACAACGTAAAGGCCTGGAGTTGCATGTCTGTGTCCTATGTCAAAGAATTGTATTTGTGCACTTGAGCAGTGATCACTACATGGCTATATTACAAAACGTTTTGAGGTTGTGTACTTTAAAACGATTTAACGAAGATGTGCAGTTATCACTACATGGCTATATTAGAAGAGGTTTTGAGGTTGTGTACTTTAAAATGATTTAACGAAGACGTGCTTGTAGAGCAACATAACGCGTTCTTATACCAATCTCGCTAATTCAGTGATAATGAATATGGTGATCGTGATAAAGTCTCGATTTGTCACTCATAGAATATTTATGGCATATATTAAAAGTTAAAGTAGCTAAATACAAATGTGTACCAAAACAAACATTGAGAAATACAATACTTGAAGGGTAAAGCACTTTAACGGAGGAAGAATTTTATAATTTTGTGAATAGTATATAACGAAGAATACCTTAAAGCAAAGCATAGCCTAACAAAATATTGATACAGCAAGTCCATGATTCGATTCTAGGAACACCGGTACGACAAGCCAATGCCTTACCACTTCGCTATCGGTCGGCTACTATTTATAATTAAGCAAATATAGGTTTATGTATCTAAGAAGTTTCTTTCAACCTTCTTCTAGATATTATATTTTAGCTCATTTTGAACTGAAGCACTTAAGGCTACGATATTTTCGGTACTTCCACAGGGTACTGGCACAGGAACATTCAATAGTGAATATGTTGACTTGAATTTATCCACTATAGCACGCATAGTCTGTCTGGTGGAACGATTATTACGACGGAAAATTGGAGTAAGTGCTCTTAAAGTTGCTACCACCCACTCAAAATTTCGGTAGTAATGTTTAATAATTTCCAAACCCATGACAAAAATGTAAACCTTGAATGACCTTGTATTTAAATATAAAATTGTTTTGTCCTTATTGAAAAATACAATATATTTTCTATTTGCACGTTTCCAGTCTTTTTTTAAACGCTATAAATAAACAAAACTTCAACTGATATGTTCTAACA
The DNA here is from genome assembly GCA_935421215.2 of Melolontha melolontha. Taxonomy (NCBI): domain Eukaryota; kingdom Metazoa; phylum Arthropoda; class Insecta; order Coleoptera; family Scarabaeidae; genus Melolontha; species Melolontha melolontha. The sequence continues at coordinate 70,338,158 of OW285242.1, read as the reverse complement.
GATGTTACAGTAGAATTTTGGAACCCATTAAATCATCTTCTTCTATAACGTAAATACATTTTACTGCTTCCATGTTTATGATAAAATATGAAAATTTAACATCCTTAATTAAGGTTGGAATTTTATTCGGAAAATCTGTAGCATTTTTTATCTTAGAAAAATTAATTTTCGCAACCCAAAAATTTGATTACTGAAGAATTTACCAACGCAAACTCTCTAGCAAGTTCTTCTGTAAATTATTACCTCAACCGATTTTAGCAGCGAAACGAGTGTATATAAGCAGCTTATACGCGTCTATAAAATATCTTAAATTCCATAAGTCGCCACATAAACAAACAGGTAATAAATACATATAATAAGTGATGGATAAAACACATTTGTTCGGTTGCCTTTGAGAATTTGCTTCGCAGATTTCTAGACCGATACTCACAGCGACGGTAACAAATGGGCGGTATTCGGGGCGAAAAAACGCGCCGTCCATATTTAATAAATTGTTTAGATTTTTCCCCATCATCTGTTACAGTTTTCTTACAAATTAAGCGATAAATCAAAAATCAATCACCGGGCTTCGTTCGCAGCTGTTACCGACCTAACAACAACTCCACCGAGTATAACTTAGTTAACTGAACGATTTTCACTTTCAGTGGGGCCTGGAATTTATGACGGAGAACTTTATTGTAAACGCCGACACTATATTGTACACCTACATACATGTTTCTTGTTCAGATAGAAACTTATTAAACATTGTATAGACAATATTTTGTAAGTTCTTGGAAAATTAACGCTATAATTAGGCATATTGGTTTTCTTTCGAATCGACAATAAAAAATAGCAAATATTTAGCAGATAATTACAAAATTATTTGGTACTTAAGCGGCTAAAATAGTGCGCGCATAATCAGGAATCCTATATTCGTGCATATTGTGTAATTTTGGACTAATTTTATCCATTGTGCTACAGTTTGGGCGAAGTGGTGGGTATGTTCTCTTTTAGTATGAGATCAATTGTTCTGGTACGATTGGTGTTATTCAGGAAGTGGGCGATCGTATATCGTTGAAAACGTCATACTGGTGTTTGTTATAATTAATGTAACCCAAATATGTAAAGCGCATATTTTGCATATATTGCATACTATATGAATTTTTGTAAATATTTTCATATATCCTTAATAAATAGCATATTGTGCATAATTGAAAGAATTTTGAATGATGTAAATAAAAAATAAACAAGTTTATACATCTTCCATTATCAAGCAATTTATTATATTGCTTTCAGTTCTTAAGAAAAAAAAATTCTGATGTACAACAGTATTCCCAGTCATAAATTCGAGAATTCAAAATACAATTAACAGGGGTTTTATTGTACCTATATTTACAAAAGTAGGTAGATAATAAATCGATCTCTGAATTTTATTTCTAAATGTGCTTTTGAAAAGATAACATTGATTTGTGTTTTGTAGTGTTTCAGTACTTTATTTATTTTTATTAGTAAAATATCCAAAGTCAGTAGAGCGTCAGTGTGGGTTAAGCCGTACAAAGAACAACGTATTGATATTGGAAAACTCTACTGTTCTGCGTGCGTTAAAATTGTAAGTATAATTTATGAATATTCAATTTAGAGGGTGGTGCGAAATCGGTCGACATTATTTTTTGGGATACAAAAAAAAAGTTATTTTTCAGGGACATAGATAATGAAAATACAGAGAAATGTACAGGGCATTTCAGTTTTGCCCTGTCAGTATTAACTTAAATTTTTATATGGAACCCTAGGTATATCGACCGACTTCGCACCATTTGCACACTTGGGACGGTATCGTTTAATATTTTGAACTTATTTGTTATGGATTTGGATCTAAGTATTGGTATTATTACGTTTCAATTTGATATTTCAATTTTTGTTTACAGATGCGATAAAAAATATCAAATACACCAACACGTGAAAACTTTTGTTCATATTACTAAATTGAGTAAGATGAAATCTGGAGACGTCCAATGTCCAAAAAGCTAAACGACAAGACATTTTTAACCGAGATCTATATCATGCAATGACGACGTCAAATATTCCCTAGTCAAAGCTGCGTAATTACTTCTTTTCTTCAGAAGTATTACAAATTAAATGTGAAAACAGGTGAAACAACACTACGAAGAAACCACGTAAGTTCCTTGTATTCGGAGGTAATTAAAGAATTTAAAGCTAAAATTCGGAACAAACATTTTTACATATTGCTGTAGACTTTTCCCTATAAATATTTTAAAAATATTTAACTTGTGCAGTTGGAGCAAGCCGTTTGTTCTGCTGTGGACGATTTTTAATCCTGTATTTTTTTATGCGAAGCCTGCGTGCTTGCTGTATCCTCAGAGACGAGTGTAATGTGAGATAAGAAAGCCGTGTTTATAAAAAGATTATTCTTTATCTTTTTATTAAGTAACTTCGGGTTTATTTTTTGATTTAATTATGGTTGGTGCTGTGTTAATTTCATTACCGCTATTTAACGAGTTTGTTTATCTCGTAATTGTTATATTTTACACTTTCTTACTCATGTGTCTTGAATATATTTTTTACGTAAGTAATATATTATTAAAAGCTATCTTATTATATTTAAAATAGTTAAATAATGTATTTTTTAATTGTATTATTATTATCGTATTGAGATTTAGTCTTAGATATTTGATATAAATAACAAAGAAGGATTTTTAAAATTTCTAGTAAAAAATTCTGTAACTGTAAAATTTAGTACGTTGGTATATCAAGGGCATTTTTTGTTACATGTGGTTGCACATGCGTTAGAGTTTGTTTCGGTCTGTCAAATAGTTTTGATTTTGTTCTCTTGGGAGAAATTAAAAAGTTTCTGTGTAATTTATTATTTTTAATTTTGATCGGCTGTAACAAAGGAAGTTTTGATCGCATGCAGCTGTCATTTCCATGCGTTATTTCTACCTTTATAATATTATTAAATGAGGCAATATTAATCTTTATACTTTATAAAGATTTTTTTTAATTTTTTTTTATTTTTGTATTAAATTTTCATTTAAATTTTATATTGTGTTCTTTAATTTCATCCTTTCTTTACGAGTTTTATAAGTAACTTAAAGATATTATGATTATTACATTTGTCAATACTCTTTTACTGGCGCCTAAAAAATTTTGTAGAAGAGTCAACCACGTTTCCGATTGGAACCCTGAGAGGAAATCAGTCCCATTTTTTGAAATTAAACCGACTGAGTATCCTAGCTGGATAGATTTGTCGTGAATTGTGAATAAGCAAATTTCAGGATCATAATTCATAGCAATATGTATTGATGAAACCACCGATCCAAGAGGACGTTATATGGCTCATTTATTGATTGGTGTTCTTAGCGACGAGATTCTGCCAAAATTTTACCTCATTGCTTCTAAAGAGTTAGGAAAAACAAATGCACTCACAGTGGTCAGATTTGTTCAAAAGGAACTATCAACATTTTTTTTCCCTACGGCTCTTCCTGGAGATAATTTTTGCTCCTTTTGTTAGATGCAGCACCGTACATGATAAAGGCCGGGCAAAATTTGAAAATATTTTATCCGAACTTGATACATGTAACATGTCTTGCTCATGCTTTAAATAAAGTTGCTGAAGAAATTAGGAAACATTTTCCTCTTGTAAATAGTTTCCAACATTAAAAAAATCTTCCTTAAAGCGCCTGTAAGGGTCCACTTCTATAAAAAAAAACTATCAAACACTTCTCTTCTACCTCAAACTGTTATTACAAGATGGGGCACTTGGTTTGAGGCCGCTCTTTCTAATAGCGAGAATTTCTGTCAACTAAAAGATCTAATTTCAGATTTGTCGGACTAATCTTTGCAATACCTCACTGATGTTAAGCAATTATTCGAAAATAAAGATATAAAACAACAACTTTAGTTTATAAAAACCAATTATAGCTTTGTTTCTAAAACAATAACACAAATGGAGGAATCTAATATACCATTAACCCGAAGAAAACAATCTGAGGCAGCTTTTCAAAATGTCGCAGGCAAAATGGGGGACAATTTTTTTCAAAAATTCAAAAATGTGGAAAAAAATTGTGGATTTTGGTTTCTTGGCCATGTAGCTAATATTTAAAGGGAGAATTTACTGAATCCATTGATTTTAATTCTGTAATATTAAGCAATTTTAAAAACGTCCCTATTACATCGGTTGATGTGGAAAGGAATTTTTCCATTTATAATATTTTTAATTGAGAACTTCGAGAAACATTTAGATGTTTATGTTTACTGTATTTACAACTGACAACAACCTGCTTTGAGTAATAAATGTATAATTAGGTTTAGTTCAGTATGCAAAAGGATTAAAATTTTTTTTTTAAGTGAATCAATTGTAATAACCCAATTAAGTAATGCAGTGTACCTTTTATCTGAGTCAAGGCGCGGCCCCGTGTTTAATTCATATTATATCCAAACATGGCCTCGCCCGACATAACTTACATACACAAGCATTCTCAAGGTACGTTACACACTTTCAACACTCATGTTTATCTAGAGTAAGGACATGTAGTCGAAATGAGATCACTCTAACGATATATAAGGCGTCCCATCTGAATGAGAGGCAGTCTTAGCAGAGTCACAATACACAGACGGCACGACAATAGTGAGAGTGAGTTAGAGTCTCCTTCCGACTACCGTCTACATTAGTTAACTATGTAAATATCATCTTTGTTGAATCGTTATAAGTGTTGGTTAATTAAACTGTGTTAAATCCACTTTACTTGTGCATTATTTAACGTTACCACGATATCTGCGTAAAGACTCATCGATGTGGCCCTCAGGGCCGGGCCCACACCACACAATAAATTTATGTATTATAAGTATTTTCAACATTTTTATGCATATTTTTACTCAATGATTTGCATATTTGTGGGCATATTTTGGGTTTTTCACTTGCATACTTGCAAGGAATGTAAGGACATATTAACATTCAAGGTAGGCAAATACAAGAATGCCAAGAATTTTAATAGTCGATACATCTCGTGTGACTTATTACATTGTTCTTGCTGCTGTTAGAAATTAATCTATATTTTTTAAAAAATCGTTTTGGTTTGTCATCTGTCAGAGTTAAATTTGATTCGAAACCCTTTTCGTGAATCGTGATACTTGTGTTACCATGTCATGCAAAAAGTTGACACTATAAACAAACCGAGATTATTAAAAGTTGCATGAAACGCTGCAAATCAATTCGAAATGGAGATTGATGGAATAGAAGAAGCCGTAAGTAATCGTAATTTTGTATATATTTCATAATGCAAATGTTTAGTTTTAATATTCCTAATTTTTACTCCAAATAAACTTTCGAACCAGAATTATGAGTTGCTCATTATCATACTAAAAATTTTCATAATACATCAGGGACAAAAAAAAACGGACATTTATTTTATAAAAAGAAAAATGAGATGTATGTTAGTCAGAGTTTTTGTAGATAATGAAATTTAAAATTTATCAATTTGTGATAATTTTGTTACCATGGATACGTGTAAACAAGCCATTGTTATGAGATACGCCATTTAATTGTCGAAAGTCAGTCACTGCAGAATTTGAGTCTGCCTTTTTATTCTTTATTATCATTATTTGTTTAATTTTCACGTGTTATCAGTATTTTGAGTGTAAGACGGTAGTCACAATTTATCTTATTACACAATGAGACCCGAAGATATTGCTGCAGCCGTTGCTTTACATAATGATGGACGCAGTGTGCATTACATCGCATATGTCATGAATATGGCTATAAGTACCATTCATGATGCCTTAAAACGTTTTAGAGAGACGCAAGAATACACCAGGAGACCAGGTTCGGATCGTCCGCGATGCACAACGCAAAATGAAGACAGGCGCATGGTGTTGTCAGTTCTTAGGGAGCGCAACCTGCCATCTACGATGGTAGCCCAACGGTTTTTTAACATGCATAGACGTCCAATATCGGCCAAAACAGTTAGTAGAAGGTTGAAAGCAAATGGACTGATGTCAGCTAAACCTGCAACCGGCCCCAGATTACTAAGGATGCATCGCGTCGAAAGACTGCGCTTTGCACAGAATCATAGAGCCTGGAGAAATGAACAGTGGAGCTGTGTTCTGTTTACAGACGAATCGCGTTTCAATTTACGCTCACCTGATGGACGTGAAAAAGTTTGGAGAAGGATAGGGGAACGATATTCGCAGTGCTGTATTTCCGAGAGATTGCCATTTGGAGATGGGCAGGAGTGTGTATGAACGCTCATACGGAGTTCGTTTTCGTAGACGGAAATCTAACAGCTGATAGGTACATAAATGAATGTTTGGCGAATCATGTGGTGCCATTTAGTCCATATATAGACAATGATTTTCTTCTAATGCACGACAATGCGCGCCCACACGTCGCTCGCGTTATCACAAATTATCTGCAAGAAGTGGGGATTCGCGTTTTGCAATGGCCAGCAAGGAGTCCTGACGTTAATCCCATTGAGCACGTGTGGGACATGTTGGGACGGCATATTAGGAGGCGGCAGAGACCATCGGAAAACTTATAGGAGTTAAGAGAAGCACTTCTAGAATAATGGGAAAACATTCCCCAAGAAGCCATTTGCAGTTATCCAATGCCGAGGGAGTAACACGCGTTACTAAAAATGTGATTTCAATGTTACAATCACAAAACATCTAAGCCACAGCTGAAAAGTGATGTTACTGGGTTTACGCCATTTCCGTTTTGACGAAAGGATTTTTTTTCTAATACTGTATTTATGATTAATTACATGAACCTTTGTTTGAAATGCGTTTTTCTTTCATTTAAAATACTTAACCATTAAATTTTATAACATACTAGATCTTTAATTATCAATTTCCGACATAAAACAAGTGTCCGGGTTTTTTGTCTCTGAGTGTAGTCTTAAGTTTCGTTGTCAAGACGAAACTACAAACGAATGTTATAGTCGACATACACGTTATATTACTAGGGTTGTATCACTGATTTACGTGATCGGCAGCCGTAAAAAATATGAACATCAGTGCCATAGAAACTAATATATTCTCATTGTCAATTGTATACAATATACGTTGTTTGTGAAGCATTTTTCCTTTCTATGTATATAATTTCTGTCAAATGTACTTAAATTCTTAAAATCAAAGCACAGCAATAAGATGTACTTATTTCTGTGTTCGAACAACACCGACATTGAAAAATGAAAATAAGCGTGTCGAAATGAAGCTCATTTCGATACTCTTTTGTTCATAATATATAATTAGTTCATTACGAACGTAAAATAGAAAATGTATCTTTGTGAGATTAAGCAATCGATGTATATCATTAACGATGACGATGTGGTGTGTCATAGCCAATAGAGTAACGCGAATTTGATGCAAAATGGAGATATTAATATACACAACTTTTAACATAAATTTAACAGAAATAGTATGCGGCCTTTTATATTTAGATAAATTTAAGCATTTGACAGGCTTATTAAAGAGGAATAATGTTGTCATACTTTGGAAAAACGAAAATAGTTATTTACGATACAAGTGTTAAAAGTGCGATTTTATTTCACGAGTAAAAGTCGCAATTTACGAGTGAAATAAAATAGCATTTTTAACATGTGTATCGTACAATATTTTTTCTACAAACACAATTTTTATTATAAAATATAATTAAAATCCACTGACCAAATTTGACAGCTCATGAATACGTTTTGACACAACTGGACGCAACTGTAAAAATAACGTCAAATTAATTTGTCACAATTCACACAAAAGATGAGTTCGTGTTTAAGTTCGTGTAAAGAAAATGAAGTAATAGCGAGAATAATAATTCTGAAAGTACTGCAACACAGGTAATAAATATCTCGAATTACACAAACTGTTCATTTAATATTTGGGATTTACTGCAAGTGAGAATTAATGAATATTAACTCACATTCTTACATGTAAATGTCGACTTATATGATGCGTTCGTAACTACAATCCGACAAACTAAGTTTGTACCAGTATGCAGAACACACCCTTTCGCGACAACGAACTTCCTGGTAATTAGGTTAATTAAGAATTAAGAAATACAGAAAAAACAAGTCAATCAACGGGAGGAAACGTACAGACGGCGTTTCGTTCTGGTTGGAACTTTTCAATGCACGGTATTCCTCGAAGACGGACATTGCTTTTTCATTTCTATACTTTCTGTATATATAGTTAACATTTGGAACTTACTACAAGTGAGAATTAATGAATATTAAATCACATTCTTACATGTAAATGTCGACGTATATGATGCGTTCGTAACTACAATCCGACAAACTAAGTTTGTACCAGTATGCAGAACACACCCTTTCGCGACAACGAACTTCCTGGTAATTAGGTTAATTAAGAATTAAGAAATACAGTGCATTGAAAAGTTCCAACCAGAACGAAACGCCGTCTGTACGTTTCCTCCCGTTGATTGACTTGTTTTTTCTGTATTTCTTAATTCTTAATTAACCTAATTACCAGGAAGTTCGTTGTCGCGAAAGGGTGTGTTCTGCATACTGGTACAAACTTAGTTTGTCGGATTGTAGTTACGAACGCATCATATAAGTCGACATTTACATGTAAGAATGTGATTTAATATTCATTAATTCTCACTTGCAGTAAATTCCAAATGTTAACTATATATACAGAAAGTATAGAAATGAAAAAGCAATGTCCGTCTTCGAGGAATACCGTGCATTGAAAAGTTCCAACCAGAACGAAACGCCGTCTGTACGTTTCCTCCCGTTGATTGACTTGTTTTTTCTGTATTTCTTAATTCTGTACATTTAATATTAATTATCCAAGAAATATGTAATTTTCATTTAGTAATAAAAATCACTTTAATATATGTTGTCATCTTTGACAAACTGTCATGTCAATTTACTTTTAACACTAGTTTTAAAAGTACTACTTTTAACACGCTACGCTATAATATCGCATTTTTAATTAAAGTTAGCCTTGTACAAATGTCAACTTTTAACGGTGTTTGTAGAAAAAATAAATTTAGTTTTTTTATGTTGCATTGAAAGGCTACCACAGTGCAATATTGTCATATCATTCGTGTCAATTAGTTAGTTTACTTTTGATACCTGTCAAATTTGCCCTCCTATTTCTTATTAATTTGTTTCATACTTTTACAGTTTGAGCTACATTTTCTAATCATCTATTTTGAAAACTTATGTTATTGTTTTTATATTGGCGATATTTATATAATATGCCAAAAGCTTTTTGCAAACAAAGCAAGATGCTAATTGTATCTCTAATTAATTATTTTACATAATAAAGGTCCATTGTTATCCATATATGCTATAAATGAGGTAATTAAATCTATTTTGTTATGTTTTCAAATTACTAATTTTATTCTAAATATTCTAGCGTGTTGCTCAAGCGCTTTCTGTTAGTATTGCAACTGTAAGTAAAATAAATGCATCTCTTAGATTTAAAGGACAGGTTTCTAATCCTAAAAAAGTTAAATTAAGAAAAAAACCTGTAACTGAAATCTTGAGAACAACAGAATTTGACACTCGTGATACGATTTATGCAATGTATCAGAATAAAGAGCAGGTTACATTAAGTTGCATTCTCCAAGTATTGAACATAAGAATATCATTGGTTGACTTCGCAGATATTTCTTGGTGAAACATTCTTGTAATAACTTGATTAATTATTCGAAAATAAAACACTTGGCTTAGTTTCACAACTTCTTTAATTAGATACACTAACAATTGTTTCGGCTATTAGGCCATTATCAAAGAGCTATCTCAAACTAAAACTTACTCTACTTAAGGTTAACATATACACCTGTGTTCCTTATGGGTGGGAGAATGTGGGTAATTGATATTTAAGATTGTATCGATATAGGGGGTATTTATGAATTCTAATTGCGTGTTTGTGATCACTCGATTTTGTTTTTGGGCTTTTTTAATTTCAAAAATCTCTAATATATTTAACTTTTTACTTTTTGCTACATTATGAATGAGGTTACAGCTCTTTATATCGGGTAAGTGGTTCTGGTCTATACAATGTTCCGCGAACCCTGTGTGTTTAACACTATATTTTATATCTCTAATATGTTCAGTTAACCGTTTCTTAATACCTTTATTAATAATATCGGACAGAGTGGCAGAGGTATTAATAAACGGTAACTGAACATATTAGAGATATAAAATATAGTGTTAAACACACAGGGTTCGCGGAACATTGTATAGACCAGAACCACTTACCCGATATAAAGAGCTGTAACCTCATTCATAATGTAGCAAAAAGTAAAAAGTTAAATATATTAGAGATTTTTGAAATTAAAAAAGCCCAAAAACAAAATCGAGTGATCACAAACACGCAATTAGAATTCATAAATACCCCCTATATCGATACAATCTTAAATATCAATTACCCACATTCTCCCACCCATAAGGAACACAGGTATATATGTTAACCTTAAGTAGAGTAAGTTTTAGTTTGAGATAGCTCTTTGATAATGGCCTAATAGCCGAAACAATTGTTAGTGTATCTAATTAAAGAAGTTGTGAAACTAAGCCAAGTGTTTTATTTTCGAATAATTAATCAAGTTATTATAAGAATATCTATACTGGTAGCTCATTTTCTCTTTGCATGATTTTACAAAGAATTAGTTTTCGATGGAGGAAAGACAATCCAAGAATAGGACTTACGGAATTACCTAATGTTGTATTTAGGAGATTTACGTTTTTGAAATCCTATGTAAAATATAAAAGGTCAGATACTTAGCAGTGTGTATATTTAGATAAAACATTGATATTCCAAAATGTAACAATATCTAGATCATGGCAAGATGGCACTAAACATAGTGTTCATAATATAAAATCAGAGGGCTCACGTGATATTATACAACATGCAGGCTGCAGAAGTGGTTTCATTTCAGAAACTTCAAAAATATTTAATTCTAAAGAAAAAGATGAAGATTATAATGGGGAAATGAATGAAAATAGTTTTTTATTATGGTTTCAAACAAATCTTATACCAAGTTTAAAAGAACCATCTATTATCCTAATGGACAATGCATGTTATTATCACTCGTCTTTGGAATATAAATTACCTAATAATTCTTGGAATAAGGGACAAATCAAAGAATAGTTAACGAAACAAAATATTCATTTTCAAGAAGATAATCATAAGAAGAAGTTGTTGAAATTGGTGACTTTTAAGACATTTAAAGCTATTACTATTTCAGAAGAATTTGGTCATATGGTATTGCGGCTAGCACCTTACTATTGCATTTTTAACCCAATAGAAAATATTTGGGGTATAAAAAAAACTTATTAAAACAAACATATTGGTAGGGATGGATGGAGCACTGAAAAATGCATTGCAATGTGGAAAGGAAGCATTGAGTACCATTACACCTGAAACATGGTCACGTACAATAGACCACACTGAAAGGCTTATCCAACAGAGGTGGGAAAGAGAAGTAGGTTTCAATCGAGACGACATTTCAGAAGTAATAATTTCTTTAGAAGAGGACAGTCGCGAAGATGAATGTTATGCTACAGATATTGAATAACTTTTTTAGTTACTGAATATTAATTATATCATATATTTCATAATTATGCTGAGACATTTACTTTTTTTTTGTAAATGATGCGTATAATTTTGTATATTATATACCTACCTATATAAAATGTTTATTACTTGTAATAAAGCATCCAATACTGTTCGTGTATTTGATAAATGGCTTGGATCATTTTATATTATTTTCTTGATAATTATGTTAAGCAAGAAGGACCTAGTTTTATAAAATTCTATAAAAGTTCTATAAAATTTCAGAAGAATTTGGTCATATGGTATTGCGGCTACCACCTTACCATTGCATTTTTAACCCAATAGAAAATATTTGGGGTATAAAAAAAACTTATTATAACAAACATATTGATAGGGATGGATGGAGCACTGAAAAATTCATTGCAATGTGGAAAAACTGAGTGGAAAAACACTGAGTACCATTACACCTGAAATATGGTCACGTACAATAGACCACACTGAAAGGCTTACCCAACAGAGGTGGGAAAGAGAAGTAGGTTTCAATCGAGACGACATTTCAGAAGTAATAATTTCTTTAGAAGAGGACAGTAGCGAAGATGAATGTTATGCTACAGATATTGAATAAATTTTTTAGTTATTGGATATTAATTATATCATATATTTCATAATTATGCTGAGACATTTACTTTTTTTTGTAAATGATGTGTATAACATTGCATATTATATACCTACCTATATAAAATGTTTATTACTTGTAATAAAGCATCCAATACTGTTCGTGTATTTGATAAATGGCTTGGATCATTTTATATTATTTTCTTGATAATTATGTTAAGCAAGAAGGACCTAGTTTTATAAAATTCTGATCTAAGAATTTTAAGTGACTGGTATATAGGCACACAGTTAACGCATATGTTAAAGAGAAAATTGGCAACGTTATCTAATGTGACATATTAAAATGATGACGTCCATCAGCTCCTTAATCTCAAACTCTATATTATAGACCAGACGGAGAAAGATCATATTATACCCGAGCATACAGTTCAGATTTTTTTGAGATTTTGTAAATGATTTTTAGGGTTAGACTCAAATGACAGATTACACATTTAATTCTCTTTATTAATTATAATGTTAGCGTTTGGAGTTTTAGGTTATTTGTCAGAATGAATGTACAATACATACTAGGGAGAATACATAGAAGGATACGCTCTTCCTATATTATTTAATAGTTATTTATGCACCAAGGGCGTTATGGGTATTATATTGCCCGAGGTTGACGTTAATTCAGCTCGAGGGCCTCCGGCGAGAGGGATGAATGTCGACCGAGGGCAATATAATTGCCATAATACCAGTGGTTCATACGAGATTTTATTTTTCACGAAGAATTAATTTCTTAAGCGGAAAATTCAAATTACATTGGAAAAGTTCCGAGATTTCTGTCAACTGACATGTCTAACATAGCTTTTTGAATCAACGATTTAAGCTTAATTTTATTTTAAATGACAGTTGTTGACACTTAGAAGTTTTCAAGTTGCCAAAATTTAAATACTCTTAATTTTAACAAAGAATGCTAAAGTTTTGCTTTTATCTTTAGAGTTTCTTAAAAATTCAAATTATTAGTTCTGTAAAATTTATATCCTTTCTTCTCGAACCTTATTTATACTCAGACAACATTAAAAACTGTAAATAAATTAGCGGGCAATATGAGTCATATCGCCCTATTATAATGCCCAAGGGCGATATGACCGTGTTTATGATAACCGTATCCAAGGTGAAATGAACAAATAATACTTAAGTGAAAAATATTTGTATTTATTTCAGCTCTGCCGTACAATAATAACGACAATACTGCCGCCAGACGAAAATGAAGCCTTTAAATATAGGGTTGTGGTTAGTATAATACCGAAATTATTATACGCTTGAACAAAAAATTATTTTCTTACTAAATTAGACAATACTTAGAATTACAAAACTTTGAACAATCACACAGCTTAATATGGAATTTAGACCTGGGAAGATTCTCACCTAAAAAGCTTTTTACGATATTTCACTGGAGCTTGATTTAATCAATAAAATAATTGAAAAAATTTGAAATTCTGACGGAAATAAATTTCGTATGGAAAACTCGGAATACGATCACATGCACATAATACGTCAAGTTTCCTTGACAAATTCAATGTCAAAATGATATTAAATGACAGTGCTTTTTTTATAATATTAATAATTATTACTAACAAAATTATAAAGTATTGAATTAAGAGATGCCTCCGACGCCAAATGATTCTTAAGCCTCAAAAATAGAATGTCCAAAATTATAAAACTCTTAAATCATGGTTTAAAACATTATCCGATTCCGACAAATGCATTGGTATATGGTACGATGTTTATTGGCGCTGAGTGTCTGAATCAAACGTTGTCCAAGAAACTGCTGGTAGAAAAGCCTGCACCGTATAATGTCAGTAATATAAAACGATTAGCTATTTTTGGAACATTCGGACAGGGACCATTGTTGACGGTTTGGTATAAGTGGCTAGACGGAACATTTCCCGGTACAGCTCGAAATACTATAATAAAGAAATTGGTGCTCGATCAATTTACTTTTACTCCATTACTATATACGATCTTCTATATCACAATGAGTATTATGGAAAGGAAAGACGACCTTTTAGAAGAGTTAATTGTTAAGTTTCCAAAAACTTTCGCAATTAGCTGTGCTTTTTGGTGTCCCATGCAAACGATAAATTTTTCCTTTATTCCTCCAATGTACAGAGTCGTCTACATGGGATGTGCCGCGTTTGTATGGGTTACAATTCTATGTTATATCAAAAGTGAATAACGTATAATGTAAAAGAAATATCGTAAACATGCAATTGTATATATTGTACATAATTTTAATATATTATGTTTGATTACTACAAATAGGACTTGTTCTCTTGTTTAGTAAACAAACTAGTTTAGTAAAGATTTGCGCTGGAGTCTTCGCTTCTTTTTTGTTGGATAATAAAAATCCACTTTTAACTAAAATCGTTCTTTATTATATTCAACGTTTGATGTACATACCTAATTTTTGTTTTGTATTAGTGTTTGAACTCTTGCTCATTGATGTGTTGTGGTTCGATTTAATGTTTCTTATTTGTTGTGAGGATGAGAATCTGGTTCTCACTGTGTTTAAAAATATTTTTTTCATGTTTATTAATTCGTGAAAATGATACCTACGAGTAGCAATATCCAACTTTTACGATAGGGTCTTAAAGATCTTACTAATAAATAAATAAAATATCTTTACTAATTAAGTTTTATGAGGTGTTATAAACCTAAGTATGTGGTTCCGATTAAATCCTTTGCTCAGTAAAGGAGCCCAATTATACCTATTTAGTTAACAATGAGTGGCCAGATTAAATATCGTTTCTTCAATAAACAGACGGTCTAAATTATAAAGTAGGTAATAAATAAATCTAATAATTGAATTTATTCGACTCTTGATGAAGATTCATAATTTAAAATAGAAATAAAATTAATTGTTAAAATCATCACTTTTTTAATACGTAATCGTAAAAGGACCACAATTTTTCGCCAGCACAGTGGCTTCATCAGGTACTTACAGCTAAAGAGCACGTTTTTTATTTCTCTTTTAATAAATAAATTTGCAAATGTCAATGATTCTTAGTATCTAAAGAAAAATTTACAATTTGAATGTGGTAATAAAAGTATGTTATACAGTGGTTTAAGCTTGAAAATGCACGTTGAATATTTATCAAATTGGAAATGTAATAGTTTAATTTTGTATCCTAAATCTATTTATATCTAAGATATATAAATATATCAAATTTAGTTTTACGATGAAACACATATATTTAAGAAAAATATACAAAAACAAACAAAAATGATTGTTCTCGCGCTTAACAGCCTATATAAAATTTAAAACAACAAATCATATATTCATATATTTTACTAATAATTATTATTTTTTCCGAATATACAAGTTCAATATATGTATATAATTTTAAAATATATAACTGAATTACATAACTATTCCACAAAAACGCTTCATCAACGTTCTAAAATGCAAAACTTATTGTTAATTGGATTTTATAACGAAAATGTAATTATTTTATCTTAATAATGAGTTAAACTCCTATTATGTTCAATAGCCTCTGCAAACCGCATTGACATGGATTCCACAAATCTTCGACAGTAATCGGGAGTTATTCTTTCGCATGCGTGCTATATATTTTGGAATAATTCTTGTTATTTCGTGATACTCTACAAAATTATTATAAATATTTTTCTTTATATATATCCCCATAAATTTTCAACTAGGATTTAAATCCGGACTTTTCGCAGGCCATTCTAACAGATGAAGGTATTGTTGAGCGAATTATATTAACTATATACATTGGGGAGTTGTCATGTTGAAAAACAAATTGATAATTATGAATAATTTTTACCAATGGCACATTACGTTTTCCAAAATAACTCTGTATTGAGCGCTTGTCATGTGATCGTTGATTTTGTTCGTATTTGTTCCCCTTTGGACGAGTAACTTTATTTACACTTGTATATTGCACAGATTGAAATGTTTCCAAAATTGTATGTCTATTTCTCTATAACACAATGAAAAATTAAACTTTTTTCCACGGTTTCTTTCTATTAATGTTGTTCTTATAGCAGAACGATAACTTTTCAGGTTCTCCGCACGCAGACGCTTTCGCGCAGTTCTTATGCTTCCTGGAAATCCTGTTGCAGTTTTACAGCTTGTGAAAGGGTTATCTCCAAAATACTGTTTTAATAATTTTTTTTTGTTGAACTGTAGATATTCTGTGGTAATGCTTTCTTGGCAGCTTCTTAACAGAATGTTCTCTTCAACTTCAAAATTATGACGTGACTTATGACGTAACTTCCAGTTCACGAGCTACTTCTCTAATACTCCAACCATTATCAAGCATCGTAATAGCCCGTCTACATAATATCTGATAGATATTATACAGACATGAGGGTGAAAAAGGTCAAGTTGAAATTTTACAGTTTTACTTGTTGTTTAAAAATGTGATGTTCATGTTTTATTTGTGAGTTACTAGTGCCAATTATGTGGAAATTAATTAATAAAACTGCCCATGCTTAACTCTAGCTCTTCTCCTGATGAAGTTATTAATATATTGACTTAATATATTGACTTAATTTAAACTTAGCGCCTCTTGACTTTAGGGTTTTTATTTATATCGAAGATCTAACGACTGCGCGTTCGATGTTTTTATCAGTTTTATGTCTGCCAGCTAAACTAAGAAGGTGAACATATTGTCGTCTATTTCTCAGGGGAAATTACTTAATAACTTGTTTAACAGGTGAATATTTCGTGATCTATTACTATTTGTTTTCCTACTTCAAATAAAATATTGCAAAGTTATTGTTTAACGTAAGTTTTTAATATTTTTATCAATGTTTATCAATTTATACAATTTGCTTATTTTATTTTGTATTTACATAATATATATTTTTGTATTTTTTCAGTATATATTTTAAAAATGATACAAGAATCAGAAGAAATCATACAACCGATTGAAAAATATGGAAATTTCCATGAAACTTTCTTGATTAACTTTATTTTTAATATAAAAAAACAAGTTGCATAAGTGTTTTAATTATATTGATATAAAATCTTTAATTTAAAAAGGTATATAACCCCTTACCACAATTATTAGTCGTATCCTAAACACGTATTTCGACAACTAAGTTGTCATCATCAGTAGGTAAAAACTACTAATTAAAAGTCACACATGGGGCACAGTAAAGTAAAATAAACGCTTCCGCACAACTACTATACACTGCAACCCTGTAAAGACTGTCTTTACAGTCTTTACAGGGTTGCAGTGTATAGTAGTAGTGCGGAAGCGTTTATTTTACTTTACTGTGCCCCATGTGTGACTTTTAATTAGTAGTTTTTACCTACTGATGATGACAACTTAGTTGTCGAAATACGTATTTAGGATACGACTAATAATTGTGGTAAGGGGTTATATACCTTTTTAAATTATTATTTAACCACAGTCTCCATTGAAAGAATTTTAAAATCTTTAACTTGAAAAGTATTTGTATCTTTCTATTACATTCAATGATATGCATTTGTTTACTCATTAATCTTTTCAATATTTAAAATAAATTGTAATATTAATTAATAACTTTTGATCTGGACTATAATTCTTTATGGTTTCGTACCTTTTCTTAAATTTTTAAGCCTCTTTTCCCATGGTTAATTTTACTTGAAAAATTATCCTTTGTTGCTGAACTGGAAAATCTCTCCGGAAGGTAACTAGATATTCTCCGATTGGTCTGTCCGAAATTATCTATATGATCCTCGAGTACTTTTCTTATGGAAGAATTCCTTCCCAGTAGAGTATCTCAGCCGATTCTAACACCTCCTCATTGACCTTGATCGCATATATATTGGCGATCAAGGTCAATGAGGATGTGTTAGAATCGGCTGAGGATAATCGACCTTCTTATATAAGGCGACGGGGAATACGTGGCGTATATGAGGTGAAGGTTAATTAGGAGGTTCCAGAATAATATTAGTGATCAAGGTCGATGGGGAGGTTTTAGAATTGGTTGAGGATAATCGACGTTCTTTTACAAGGTGACGGGGAATACGTGGCGTATATGAGGTGAAGGTTAATTAGGAGGTTCCAGAATAATATTAGTGATCAAGGTCGATGAGAGGTTTTAAAATTGGTTGAGGGTGATCAAGGTCATTTGAAGTTTAAAGAATAAAGAAGAATGTTAGGGTGGGGGCAATGTTAGGGTATATAAAGTTTGCTTATGTTAAATATATGCTAGTATTAGAGAATATGTTGAAGCGGAAGTTTATTGAAGTACCACAGAGTTCTTTATGTTCTTTAATAGTGGAAGAAAGTGAATTAGAAAAAATAATAGTGGTCCCTTGGTAGTGGAAGAAAGTGAATTGGTAAAAGATAATAATATTGATAGAGGTTTACAAGTGGTTGGAGATATTGAGGTAGATTTGGGTATTGAAGAATTTTTTACTAAAATGTCAGAATCAAATAAATTTTGGGAACATATAGATGTAGCAGCAGAGAATTTTGCACGAGAGGCATCAAGTGGTGAAAGATTTGTTGAAAAATATGTTAGAGAACCAATTTGGGTGTTACCATTAGTAGGAGAAAAAAATTTTTTTTTTAATAAAAGTCATGCAAAATGGATATGTATTGGCTTATTACCACATCAAGATTTTGAACCAAGTTTAAAAATTGTTGGTGTAAAAAAACAATGTGTATGCTTTAATTCAAAGGAATGGAAGTGGGTCATGGCAGAGACTGCAAAGTTAAGGCAATATTTTGATTATAATAATGGTATATTTCCAAATTTTAGAGGTATGAACATTCGAATATCAACTGAATCATTTGATGGAGTGAGTAGAATTGTGAAGATAGAAAAAGGTGACGAGTATGTGTATTTAGCGTTTGAAAGTTTATCGGAGTTATGGCGGTTGAAGGAAATATTGGATTGTCGATTAGCTGTTTTAGAAGATATGAAATATAATATATTTTATAATGATATGGTCCGATGTGTAGCTGAAAGTGGTGGAGAAGTGGATGTAGAAATCGATCGAATGTATAGTAGTGTAATATCCGAATGTGTTTGTATAATGAAGGAGTTAGTTATGTATTGGCCTCAGAAAATTAAAAATGATGTAAATTATTTGAGGAAAATTTATATTTGATTATGAAATATAATACTAAAATAAATTTAATGTGTTTTATTTTTAAAATTTGTGAGGAATTCATCCTGTAAGACAAATTTTAAGCGTTATTAGGAATAAGTGAAATCGACTAATAAGTATTTGTATATATGGTAATTGTGGATGCGGTTTTTGTCATTTAGATTCTTGATGTTGACTGAGATAGTTTAATATATAGGATTGTGATGGTATTCAGAAGTGGTAGTTTGAATAAGGCACGCAGAAGGAAAGGTGGTGGATTTTTGAATGCTGTGATAAATAAGCTCCCAGTAGAATTGGACATACCGGGTTATAGATTTTGTGGTCCAGGAACGAGATTAGAAAAACGATTGAAAAGAGGTGATAAGGGGGTGAATATTTTGGATGAGGCTTGTAAAGAGCACGATATATCATATTCTCAATCATGTGAATTGTTAAAAAGGCACGAAGCGGATGAGAAATTGTATTAAAAGGCTGTGGAACGAGTGAAGAGTAGAGACGCAGGTATAGGGGATAGGTTAGCTGCAACTGTGGTTTCAGCTGCTTTGAAAGCTAAAACAAAATTAGGTATGGGTTGGAGTAGACAACGGAAAGAAATGAGTAAAAGTAGAAGGAAGGGTAGTAGAAGAAGTTATAGGAGGAGAAGGCAGGGGTATCGATTAGTTGGTGCTATTTCATTTTTGCAAGCAATGAAAAAAGCGCGGAATGCAATAAGACGGATTGGTAAGAAGAAGGGTGTTTTAGAATGCTAGAGTTGCATATCAAAGTTTAATAAAATCTGGAAGAAGAATACAATATCCGTGATCCAGGGTACTTGCGATACCAAAAAAAGGTGGATTTTTACCGTTAATCCCATTATTTGGAGCATTAGGTGCTTTAGGTTCATTAGGTGGTGGTGCAGCAGCAATTACAAAAGCAGTAACTTCTGCAAAAGCTGAAAGGGATCAATTAGATGAAGCAAAGCGACATAATATTGCTATGGAATCAAAATCTGGGAGTGGTTTATATGTGAAACCATATAAGTCTGGGTGTGGTGTATCTGTTGGAAGTGGATTATATGTAAAACCGTATAAATCTGGTTGTGGTGTTTATTTACCAGAAGGTGCTAGTTCAAAAAACTGATAAGCAGTTTACCTCGAAGACCTTTAACAGAAAAAGATTTGTGGATGTATGTTCAAAGGTGGAGAATTGGTAAATTTCGGGGTATTTTTAGTAAAGATGTGTTACCGAGAATTATACGCAAAAGAGATAATTGAATAGTAAATTTGGATGATGATGTTGGTAAAGGGACTCATTGGATAGCATATAAGAAAAATAATGCTGTAATAAATTATTTTGATAGTTACGTTGATTTAAGACCTCTGATTGAGGTTGAAAAGTATTTATTATCGAATGGTGGTGGTGTTATACAGTATAACTATGAAAGATATCAAGACAGTAAAAGTGAAAATTGTGGGCATTTGTGTTTATTATTGTTTTTGAGATGATTTATTAAATAAGAAGGAGTTTGTTGTGCTTGTTTTATTAAATATTAGTGCAACGATTTTGGAAAGTTGAATTTAAATTAGAACTGGAAGCAGATAGTAATGAAAGTGTGAATAATTTGGCTTTTGTTTTGAGAGGGAAGGGATCTGAGGTGAATTGTGTGCTGGCTGAATCCACCTATATATTTCAATGGTGAATACGAGATGTGTATGTTAAGTTTGCAAACTTATAATTCTATCCCCAATGTTACTAGTAAAAATAATGTTTTTAAATATTATTTGAAGTCAAAAAGTAAGACGAGATGAATGATCACTAGAGTGGACCAATCCGGAGCGATATTGGTAAATATTTCATATAAAAGCCGAAAAACTCCAATAATTTATCAATTGTTATATATTATTTGATATACATATATATTAATTGATAAATTATTGGGAGTTTTTCGGATTTTATATGAAATATTTACCAATATCGCTCCGGATTGGTCCACTCTAATGATCACATATTTGGTAGCTTACTATTCTATCACCAAATGCTCCAACATTTTTCATCACACCATCATCAACAACAACAAATGCTTTATTTCGATGTAAGGTACTGCGTATATGTGCCGTATAACAATTTTTTTCCACATCGATGCTGCATGTTTCACATTGCATAAAATTACCTGGATTATTCTCAAATTTCCTTCTCTTTCCCTTACAAGAACTTAACAAGTGTCGATTTCTATTATCAGCTCGAGTAAATGTTTTCCCGCAAAACTCACAATCGAACATTTTAACACTATTTAACACTGAATTGATACCGACTAAAAACCTGGAGTGCACCTACTCGACTAATGTTGGAATGGAACAACCATCGCCTTATATACAATCAAAGTCAAAAATTATATTTAGAAAAGAAAACATTTCGAAAGAATAATTTTATCCAGCACATGTTACATTCTAAAGTTATTATATTGATTTCTTGCTCCTCTAAAATCATTGTGTCTTGATCGAATACATCTATTTCAATATCGATATTTTCCTCCTCACTACCTTTCTCCTCACTATCCTCATCTATTATGTTTTGATTGAATATATGTATGTCAATCTCGATACCTCATCACTACTCTCTTCATCTCTACACTCCTCCTCACTACACTCCTCCTCACTACACGCCTCCTCACTACACTCATCTTCTTCATCTTCGTCTTCATCAAAAATAGTATTTATGTCACTATTTGCTGTTACTATTTCAAAATTCAAATAACACATATTCTCTTATATGTGCAACTATTGAAACTTAGAATGAGAAATACAGATCCCTTCGCTATTAATATATTAGCAGTTGAATCCCTACCTCGATAGCTTCCCATGGTCAAGGTTCCTTCAAGGTCAATGTCAGGTCATTTCAATGTTGGGTCGTCTCAAGGTCAAGGTCGAGATCATCTCAAGGTCAAGGTCGAGGTCAAGGTTTCGTCTTAGGTCGTGAGGTCGTCTTAAGGTCAAAGTCAAGGTCATCTATCCTTACCTCAGCTGTCCCCAAGGTCACCTCAAGGTCAAGGTCGTCTCAAAGATCAAGGTCGCCACAAGGTCGAGGTAAAGGTTTTCCCGAGGTCGTTTCAAGGTCAAAGTCAAGGTCATCTTGATTCTGGAACCTCCTAGTTGACCGTGGTGTTTCAACCTCCCTCCCTCCCTCCGTCTCATACCTCTTGATTCGAGAACCTCCTCAGTAGCCTTGTTGTTGCAACCTCCCTCCGCCTCAGCCGATTCTGGAACCTCCTCGGTGTGACCTTGACCTAACATACACCAAGGTCAAGGTCACTCCGAGGAGGTTCCAGAATCGGCTGAGACCCTCTACTCTTCCCGGTTGACTGGATACAGAGTGGTAGTAAATATAGTAACTAATGTTGCGCCAACAACGTATGAATGGATATGTACTCCAAAAATATTAGGAAAATTATATTTTTGCCTCGTAATGTGATTTAAAAGCAGACTTTTAAGCAGCAGAAAGTATAATTACGATCTTTGATCCGCTCTCTTCTTGGTTTTTCCGTTACAAGGAAATATTTTCCTCGGTAACCAAAAATTATTATACAATTATATCTCCAGTGGCATAATTAGCAATATTAATTAATGCGAGTACTTTTTACTTATTTAAGCAATTTTTCTCTCAATATTTTAGCTTTTAAACATTAACAAAATAATTCTCCGTCCATAAATTTTACAGAGATAAATTAACTCCTATATAAAAATGCCCATGTGATTGTGACATTTTTGTCACTTTGAATGCGATGAAAAGTTACATAGCTTTTTATCAGCGATAAAATGCTTCTTCTTCAAAACTGGATTACATATCTAGTAGCTGCGCATCCCCTAGTTTATTTTGGTTATAATAACTATTAAGTATCGTTGAACATAAAATGTATAATATGAGTCGGTTTCGGGAAATTTCAACTGGAGAAATTACAAAAAATATAAAAAATCACCAACGAAGAAAATATTATTAAAATTAGTACACCAAACCATACAATTTATAATAATTGTACATTTAATAACTGTTCTCTTGTTTTCAAATAAAGGTAATTATTGTTTTTGTTTATTCATATCGTTAATTTATCTTGCCAAAAGACGCTCGAGCTTTTCTTTCATGGATAAATATCTTTTTAACTCAAAATTTTGTCAATCGTAATTTTGCTCGAAAAACTTACATTAGACAAAATCGCTCGACCTTCAGTCTTCTCGTCAATTTACTGATTGGCAAAATAATTTTGTTACAAAGAGAAATTTATCCGATAAAAAAAGATCTTGTGTTTTTACTTCTGAAAAATTAAATTTTACTTCTTTGTCTCATCACTATGGCGATGCATCTCAAATTTTTCCATATTTTAAAATTTAGTTAGCCTTTTCTGTTATTTTTAAATATATATCGCAATCCAAAATTATATACTTTAATTTGATTTAAATTTTTAACATATTTAATTTTTTAATTACTTTCCAATGGTTCTGTTTTCGATCTGTATAATTCCTTTTACAATTAAATTACATTTCAAATATTAAATTTTGACATTTTAAAAAAGATAATGTTCATAAAGTTTTGAGGAGACTTTTTACTAAAAAGATTCAAATACTCGAAGTGTTTGGTTTTTCAAGACAGTTATTTACTAAATAAAATGAAAATAATATTGAAATGAATAAATAACTACAACGTATTTCAAAAAGAACTTTATGTCAGTAGGCACTGAGTAACTAGTGCTTGCAAATTATTATAAGCTACTTTCCTTTTATTTATAAATAACTATTTTTCTAACGTCATTTTGACATTTTTTATTTGGCGACTAGCAATAAAACTTTTCTTCTTCTTTACAAATATTATTTTTATTTAATGAACAATACTACTAAATAATGTAATGTGCACATTGCAAGAAAATATTTTTATTGTTGAAGCATATTTCCGAAGTGCACAATTTCTTAACGAAGTATGGCAATATTCCTACGCGGAATGTAAGCGAGTTTCACTTGCAGTTTCCTAATAGAGTTGTGGATAATACAGCTTTGCATCATCGCATTCGTCTACTCGTGGATAAGTTTCGAGCTACAGGGTCTGTGTTAAAAAACAACAGTCTGATAGACCACGTACACAATAAAATATAGTTGAACACGTAGAAAACCTTATTGGAGAAAACGTATACATCAATTCATCGTTTATCAGTTCAGACGAACGTATCTTCTAGTACCGTTCATAGAATTTTGAAGCGTCGTTTACATATGTTGCCATACAAAGTATCGATTGTTCAACAGATCTTACTTAGAAATCAAGATAGTAGTTTAAATAATGATAAAATTTTTTCTCTAAGCTTTTCTACTGATGAAGCATGGTTTCATTTAATGGATTTCTAAAAAAAACAAAATTACAGAACATGATCCATAAACAATCCAAACCATCACATCGAAGTTCCTTTCATCCTGTTAAAGTTGGAGTATGGTTAGCTGTATCTCGTCGTAGAAAAATAGGACCAATATTTTTCACAACAACATTAACAGCCAACGATACCGAGAACGGTTTTTAACACCATTTTTAACTCAAGTGCAACGAGATGAATTCAATTGGGGTTGCTTCCAGCAAGATGGGGCTGCTGCACATACAACTAGTGAACATGTAGCGTTTTTAGAAGTTTACTTCCCTCATCGAGTTGTAAGCCAAGGTGTTTGCCCAGCACGGTTATCAGAACCTACTCTGTAGGATTTTTCTATTTTCAGATTGCTAAAAAATGAAGTTTAAAAGACAAGAATGAATAACTTAAATGACTTGATGAATACAATTCAAATTAAAAGTAATTAAATAACACCAAATATATTGAAGAATATTTTTGACAACATGAAACGTCGTCTTGCATTATTCATTGAACAGAATGGTGGCCATTTTGAAAATAAATAAATTATAATAATTAAAATTTCTACAAATTAGTTATTTACTTTGGTTGTTTGATTAACATCCCATATTTGAAGTTTTCTTACTAAATAAATTAATAATCTAATTGTACTTGTTATTAATTTCATTACTATATCTCTCGATGATAAATTTTGACAGTGACAGTGACCTTCAGTGACTTTCGTACCATTTATTCTATATTCGCACTTCAAGAATCCAGAACATCATAATTTATAGGAGAAATTCATGGACAACTAGATGTAATTCTTTTTGAAACACGTTGCATAACATTTTTAAAAAAGATATTTTTATTTTCAAGTAAGTCAGATATGTACTTAAATTTAAGATCGAACTCTAAATTAATCACATAATTAATTACTATAAGAAACTTCCTTAAATTAACGTAACTAATTAATACGAATAATTATTCTTGACATTTGTACATTATAGTAGATTAGGTTAGTCAGCAATTTAAGGTATGTTTTACTTTGATATGTATATATTTAAAATAATCTTACATGTTTCGGCATATAGTACCTTTTTCCAAGAAATTAAAAATATTAGTAGGGGGTCGTGGTTTTCGTTCTCATTCTAGGCGAATCCTGACAGCTTAACATCTTTAGTCGCTCCACTCGTGCAAGTGTTATAATAACTAGAGTGGACCAATCTGGAGCGATATTGGTAAATATTTCATATAAAAGCCGAAAAACTCCAATATTTTTTAAATTTAATCACTTTTGCCCTAGATTGTAGACGCAACAAGCCGCGACATCAACTGTACAAGTTGTCAGTACAAATGAAAAATTTTGTGAAAAACTTATCTGCGCGGAATGTGCATATATCGATATTTCACTGTTTTTTACAGATCATCAGTGCACCTTACCGAAGACAGACATGATATTCACTTCTATACTACGTGTATATATACGAACTGTAATGAACTTCATGTGTATGAGAATTAATAATTATTAAATCTCATTTTACATGCGATTGTCGCTATAATTTGTTGCATTTAATTCATAATGCAACAAATTATAGCGACAATCGCATGTAAAATGAGATTTAATAATTATTAATTCTCATACACATGAAGTTCATTACAGTTCGTATATATACACGTAGTATAGAAGTGAATATCATGTCTGTCTTCGGTAAGGTGCACTGATGATCTGTAAAAAACAGTGAAATATCGATATATGCACATTCCGCGCAGATAAGTTTTTCACAAAATTTTTCATTTGTACTGACAACTTGTACAGTTGATGTCGCGGCTTGTTGCGTCTACAATCTAGGGCAAAAGTGATTTGCCGAATTGTAGAATTAAATGCAACAAATTATAGCGACAATCGCATGTAAAATGAGATTTAATAATTATTAATTCTCATACACATGAAGTTCATTACAGTTCGTATATATACACGTAGTATAGAAGTGAATATCATGTCTGTCTTCGGTAAGGTCACTGATCTGTAAAAAACAGTGAAATATCGATATATGCACATTCCGCGCAGATAAGTTTTTCACAAAATTTTTCATTTGTACTGACAACTTGTACAGTTGATGTCGCGGCTTGTTGCGTCTACAATCTAGGGCAAAAGTGATTTGCCGAATTGTAGAATTAAATGCAACAAATTATAGCGACAATCGCATGTAAAATGAGATTTAATAATTATTAATTCTCATACACATGAAGTTCATTACAGTTCGTATATATACACGTAGTATAGAAGTGAATATCATGTCTGTCTTCGGTAAGGTGCACTGATGATCTGTAAAAAACAGTGAAATATGGATATATGCACATTCCGCGCAGATAAGTTTTTCACAAAATTTTTCATATATATATATATATATATATATAAGTAGTAGCAAGGGCCGCGATTTAGCCAGACAGACGCCTGGCGTCACATATTAATGTATGTTTGCATGTAAAGGTGGCGCACTTGAATCTAAAAGCGGTCACCCATCCACGTACCGACCCCTGCGGATGCTGTTTGACTTCGGTGATCGGACGGAAACCGGTCTTTACAGCGTGCTATGGCCGTTGCCAATTAATTTGATTTCTACTGGTAATATTAACTAAAGTTTCAAACAGTTTTATATAAATTTGCATTAATTGTTTTTAATGATTGGCTTTATTGGCGAAGTGTGCAACAGCACGTCGTCCAAAATATCATAGCCGTTCTTTTCATGTCATGCTAGCTCATTTTGATGTATCGGTCGCTTCGTTACGTGAAAGTGGTAAGTAGGAAGGGCCGCGATTTGGCCAGACAGACGCTTGGCGTCACATATTAATGTATGTTTGCATGTAAAGGTGGCGCACTTGAATCTAAAAGCGGTCACCCATCCACGTACCGACCCCGGCGGCCTTTCTACCATATATAAAGGGTACCACAGACAAAATCGGTAGAATACTAAGAAAACACAACATAGACACCATCTTTACAGCACAGGGAAAAATAGCCGATAAAATAGTCAACGCGAAAGATAAAATTCCACTTGAAGACCAAGGCGTTTACGAAGTGCCGTGCTCGGAATGCGAACAATCCTATGTAGGCCAGACGAACCGACGAACAGGCGAATAAGCGTGAGAAAAGAGGAACACATAAACGCAGTCTTCAAGAAACAAACAACATCATCTCTAGCACAACACCGCTTCCTAACGGGGCACACTATTGACTTCGAGAATACGAAGATCCTAGCGAAGAGCGAAAGTCTATCTACTAGAATTACTAGAGAAGCGATTGAAATAGAAAAGAGACCCAAAAGTCTAAACAAACGCGACGACGGCCAACGTTTACCGTACACCTGGAAGCCACTCCTAGCCGGCATGCAAATCAAGACTAATACGAAACACAACACATCGAGACAGGTACACGCCCCCACACAGGAATCACAGACACCCGGACCAATCACGCGAAGCCGTGTACGCACGACGGCAGCAGCGCAACCCCTACCTCCCATAGTGCAACATAATAGAAGACACCCGAGGACACGATCGGCAGTTACTCTTCAGCGTCAAGTGAAAGAACAACTCTAGAAAATGACGAGTGCGATCCCGTCGAAACGTCGAGACAACAATCCTTCTCAGGACACATCTCACACGCGGCCAAGAACCCGAGAAACCATCATTTCATCATACAACCGCGAGAACATCAAAATTATCATATATATATATATATATATATATATATATATATATATATATATATATATTGATGTGGTTCATCTGATGCTCTCTTAATTTCTTTCATTTATATGTTTTCTTGTATGGAAATGTTATATCTGCAATTTAATGATCTTTAAATATATTATTTAATAGCCAAATTTTTGTATTATTGATGTAAAATTATAATTGGATTTAGAAATATTGATGTCGATTAATATTGTATTAATATTGTCGATTGTATTCATTTAATTTTTATTTCTTGCTCTTAAAGTAAATTTTTAATTTAATTTTTCTTTTTCCACGTGAGGATCTTGGTTTTCTAAATCTAATTCTGATTATTTTATATGTAATCATATTCCTATTAACGTTATTATTTACTATGTCTCTGTTTAACTTCAATTTCAAAATCTGTTATTGCGATTACGTGAGTGATGTTAATGAATATTCTGATTAATCTGTCAGAGTTATTTTTATCTCTGGTTTATGAAAGATTTTCTTTGAAGTAACTTTTAAAAATATTGCTTTTCAATTTGTCTAATTTGTCTTAATTTTACTTTTCAATGTCACTGTATTAATTTCATAGAAAATCTGATTCCTAAATATAGAAATTTCTAATGGGAGTCATGACGATAAAAAACAGAATTAATTAATAAGAAGTTTTTTGACTTTTTGCACAAAGTTGGTGAATAAAGGGATATTTTAAAGATTCCTCTTCAAGTTTATATTTAAAAGTATTATCATAAACGAAATCTTCACAAGGAAGGGTATTATTTATAAATAATTGGTATAAATACCTAGCCGGAAGGATTTCTTCGAGAAGAAAATAACCAGGAATCCTTATCTACTATTTAACTGTTATATCTTCGTCACTAATACTAGTTATCGTTTATGCAGCGATTTTAAAGGAGTTACCAGTAACAACATTGGATACTTTGGGATAATTTACACCTTTCCCTGTTAATTTTAAATACACATAACCTAGCTGATTCCTACGTACATCAGGACCATAAGCCGATTTACATTTGGTATATTCTACTAGTCGTGTTGGACCAGAATATTTTGATCTTCCACATCTGTACCAGACGGATTACTTCTTGGAATTCAACATTCTGAAGATACTCGTACATCAGAATTATAGTTACTATTTATGTTTACTGAACGGTATTTAACATAGTTTATGTTACCTGAAATTATTCTCGAGATATATCATTTCTTACAAGTTTAAGTCATTTTCAATATTACTCACTTAATTCCAAATAAATTACCACTTTACTTTAATATTTATATTTGCATTAGATAAACTATTCATATGCTTTGTTTAGAACCTGCATCTATAATTTGGGTTAGGCAACCTATTATACATAATTATATGATAGGTAACATACTCAATTCTCTATCTCTTCCGAATTGTATCTTGTCTATATTTTCTTTTTAAAAAAAAATACAGTTTAATTCTCAAATATATTTATTATAAACACTTACATAATTGTTTTGTTTTATGTACTTAAATTCCTGATATCTATACGTCCGGAACCCGCCTTTGAGACCCTGAGATTAAGCAGTCTTTGGTTTATTATCATTAATTTTTCAATTTATTTTTGAGCTAGCAATTGAGCTAGTATTTTTCTATAATTAATATACTATATAGTAATTTATTTTCTCATCTGTATTATTATTAATTGACACCGAACGTGAGGTTTTCCTTTACAGCTTCTTGCGTTATTACAATATATATATATATATATATATATATATATATATATATATATATATTGAAGCAGCGCTGAAGTACACTAACTAAGAACAATGTATATTAATAAATGATATATGAAATATATGTGAGTGAAATGTTGATGATTTTGAATTTAAAAATTGGGCGCCATAAATTTAAAAGTTCTTAGTTTGTTCAACGCTATCTGTGTACTTGTAAAATAACTTGCTAACTGTGGTAGAGCATGAGTACATGAATTTATTAAGCTATCTCTCTCTCTGGATCTTCGTCGGCGGGTATCATCCGTAAGAACAATGTAATAAGTATATGAATTAAGCAAAACTCAACAATTAAACAATACAAATAAAAGATTGAGTTAAATTAACGAAATAAAAATTTATTAATGTAAAAATAGATAACTGTAACAGATATTGAATTAAAATTAAGGAAACTGTAATATTTATAGAATAATATGTGCTGCACGACATAAAAAACGGAATTATTCAATTGTGCACATGTGTTATTAAATACCTATAAGGTTATGTTCAGTGAATACAATGTAAATAAATATTGTGTGGTACTTAAATTAGACACAAAATTGGTAAGTACGAAATTATCTTAAGAATTATGAATGTATGATGGTTATATTTTGATTGATGTTTTAAAAATGTAAAAATTCAAGTTTTTAATGTAAATAATGACTTATATTGAATAGTTTAATTTAGATAAATATTGATTTTTTGGTGTTAATTGGAATAACGTGGATGGGAACCTGGTTTTCCGATGTATATAGCTTTGATGTGTGGTCTGGAAATGCGATGGTCGGGATCACCGGAGTTCGGCGTCTTCTCCACGATGTATCGGAGTTTGTAGCCTTAGACTGCGTAGTCCCAATTACAAAGATGCTTTGATCGATTATTCTAATTTTCGATGTGGTAATTTCCAAATTTGATTACCAAAAGTTGGGCCAATTATTTGTGTATCGAATGATCGAAAATTTTGTATGATATACTTGGTTTTATATTAACAAATTATTTAAATTTCACGATGTTCAAAAATATACGGCCATTTGTTGTAGAAAAATTATATCAGACGCCGTTTTTCGGCTTTTTTAATTATTATCAAAAGCCTCGAAGTTTGTACCTTCTCTGCATCAATTAAAATATGAATTTATATAATATTTCGGTATTAATAAGTTTATAAAATTGGTGGAATAATTTTGATGTACTTATAATATACATTTAAATATAGATTTAGTTGAAATTCGTACAGTTAAAATCGCTTTCGCGGGTTCATTATAGTTTTAAATTAGTGGGCGTTGCTAATTAGCATTGATATAACAACTTAATGTAGATAAATTAGATACCTGTAATTTCTCGCGTATAATTTGAATTATGAAATTGTAAAATTTAAGTATAAAAAGTAAGTTAGAAAATCAAAATAAGTTAATTATAAATTATAAAGTTAACGTCATATTAATTTATCTACATTTCGATACTAATTTCAGAAATTACGTCCGCTGATTTATTCTTTATACAAGGTGTTACATGTGTTATTCACCTGTATTTCACATTGTAGGAGCTGGAATACGGGTGCTGTTTGACCCACTACAATATATATATATAATAATATAATAACTTCGTGACCTTGGTATGATATGGTAAACCTAATCAGTAGGCGATTAAAGGTCTGTATATTACTTCAAAATATATGTATTTAAAAAACTCTACATGTTTCGGCTGTATATATATATATATATATATATATATATATATATATATATATATATATTAACTGATAAATTATTGGAGTTTTTCGGCTTTTATATGAAATATTTACCAATATCGCTCCGGATTGGTCCACTCTAATAATAACTCATGACCTACTAATCTCTTTGTAATTGGCGTCTAGCTGTTGGGAATATATGTAATATATAATATATAATTTGATATGGATTTACATCAAGTAAAGGCAGAATCGATTCAATATATGTAAATTGAAATCTTTGAAATTCGGCTGTATTAACTATTTTAAATTAGATGTTATTTCGCAAAGTAATGTGAAATGTAAATATATTAATAAAGTATATATATATTAATTGTACGGCTAAGAAATAGATTATTATTAAATAGCTAATGGATGCCAAATTTAGCAAAATTCCACCGACAACAGAATGTGATTATGTGCTCCTTAATAAGTAACTTAAGGCATTTCTAATAACTCGAATCCATGTCCTATGTAGCACAGTGGATAGAACGTTAGTCTAGAGAACTAAAGGTCGTGGGTTCGAGTCCCACCTTAGGACGAAGTTTTTAAATAAAAATTTCATAAAATTAGCGTTGTAATTGTAGATAGCAATATTTATATTTCACATTACTTCGCGAAATAACATCTAATTTAAAATAGTTAATACAGCCAAATTTCCTAGATTTCAATTTATATATATTAATTGTACAGCTAAGAAATAGATTATATATATATATGTGTATTATCAGCTCTGCAGACGTATACTTAAAAATGAATCGTAACTGTATATTTTAAATAAATTAAACAAAACATTCCTATCTTACAAAAACTGTGTTCTATAAAAAATTAAACAGTGCGCTTTTGTTGAGGCATTTTTTTGGACCACATAAACACAATATTAAATGCAAACAACTCGAAAATTTGTCTTGGCTTGTATTCCAAAATTATAATAGATGTCGTTAAAACATTTCAAATAATTGATCATTATTGTATCATTATCTGCTTTTATGTCTAATTTCCTTTCTCTACATTCTAAAGTCATAGTCTAGGTACATTCGCTTGCAATGAAATTGCGTACGCTTTATTATATCTATGTGATTTGGATGTGGTCATCTACAATTTGTCAAAATTTTATTATGTTTGTTACATTTGAAAATATCGTATGATCAAAAAGTCTTTGGATCGCTACTGCCGTGGAATTTACGAGATATCTATGAAACTATTTATTTCAATTAGTTTTGACCTTTACTTGGCAACCTTCAAGGCAACTGGTTATAATTCAAAATAATTTAAAACAGAACATGAAATTTTAATTACTAAATCATACTATAGTAATTGAAATGGTGGTGAAAATGGTAATTGGGTTTATTCCCATCGTTTATGAGTTGAATCAGTTCCGTGAGAGATTCCCCAAATTTCTTTCGTCAACTTCAACGAACTATGGACAAATTTGAAGAAACTGGTAATATAAGTGACAGTGTTCGATCTAGAAGAAGACGTGTTAGAAATGATGATGTTGTTGATCAGGTTAAGAAACGCATGCAGAAAGAACCTACCTTATCCTTGTGTAGATTGAAACAAGAAACCAATTTAAGTTATAGGACGTGTCAAACCATTGTTAAACATGACTTGAACTTGTTTCCTTATAAAATGCAGATGTATCAGGAGGTACTGGTTTAATGACCATAAGAGTAACGATATCCTTGACGTAACATTTTTTACAGACGAATCTTATTTTTACCTATCTGAATACGTTAATAAACAAGTTATGCATATGTAAAGCGAGAATAATCCTAATTTTCATCGCGAGGCTCCTTTTCATAGTCCTAAGATTGGTGTTTGGGTTGTAATGCCCTAAGACGAATAATAGGGTCAATATTTTTTCAACAAACCTTAAGCGCTGAAAGATATATAAATCACATGCTTGAGCCTTCCATCAATCAATTGCACGATGATGAGCTACATAATGGATACTTTCAGCAAGATAATGCGAGGCCGCATATTGCTCGAGTCAACTTGGAATATTTACGTCAATTTTATGACGAAAGGTTAATATCAGACGGTCGTTACCCACCTAGGTCTTGTGATTTAAGTCCTTTAGATTATTTCTTATTCCCATTGCTTAAGAATGCCATTTTTTTAAACTCCAGTTCACACTTTAGACGAATTACAAGAACGTATTATTGAAAACTGTCGCTTAGTAACACCTGATTTTTAACTAAAGTTTTTAATAACATGGGATGACATGTTAACCTGCTTATTCAAGAACAAGGAAGACATTTTCAACTTTTTTTATATGCCTGAATGTTATTGTTTCATTGATAGAGTTCTTTTCTTACCTGTAATGAACCTAATTCTTGTATTAGTTATTAAAGCGTTGTTTATTCATAATTGCATTCTGTATTCTATATAAATATTATAAAATATATATAAAATGCAACTAATTACCATAAGCTAAAATCTATTTTATTTATGATTTATGTGTACTTCAAAGGAAGTAAATAATTCTATAGATGGTTTTTACACATTATAGCTATCGCGATCCAAAAACTTTTTGATCAAACGTTATATTACTTATATTAAACATTTAAAATTATACTGTAAAGTTAACACTACTATGATATTCCTAACCTCATATTAAAAACGACGTTTCAATACATCGAAGAAACATGGAAATTGGCATAAGACTTGTACGCACTTTTATTGCAAGCGACTGTACATTACTAATATTTATGTTCCTACATAGTTTTACATATTTTTTTTACTGTCACTCCTGTAAATATGTAACAAGGATGCTTCATGTTAATTAAATTTCATTTTTAATGCGAACCAAAGAATTAATTGCTGTACATTATAACCAACACATGCTTGTCACAATTAAAGAATACAATCCCGAGCATGTTTTTCAATCCCGGGATTACGGGATTTTTGAAGCGTAATCCCGGGATCCCGGGATTAATCCCGGGATTAGAATATGTGGTTTTTAATTGGGCTCAAATAAAAAAAACTTAAGTAATTTCTTAAAAATTATTTATTAATATTGTTGCACAACACAGTACACAATATACTAAAATAAGGAACAAAAAAGGCAATACAAAAAACTATTTAGAATTTCGAAAATACAATCGCAGAAATATCAAAGCATCAATGTAACTTTTCCTTTAGTGTCAATTGTGGTTGGGCGGTTTGTTGCCTTGGCTTATCATCTGTTTGTGATCCTGACCTTTCTTCCTCTCCCGTGCCATCTAGACTATTTATATTTCTAACAATACGTTTTATTTGCGCCCTCACTAAAGCCTGTGTAGGCACTGGAAATAAGTCAAGCCATTTGAAATCCCATAATAACTGATTTTCATCATCTTTTCGTGAATTTTGTAAATAATTCAAAACACCAGTTAAATCATCATTTCGTCGTTGCTTTATATGTTCCACTATGGATGTTTTCATTTTATTGGCGAGTGCTGAGTTTTTGCTAGACAAATGTTTTATAAGAAATTTCGAAGCGGCATCAGCTGTGCATAAATTAGCATCTCGCCGACAGATTGCTTCTACTGTTAATTTAATTGGGGTCAGCACAACAACAATTTTATTTACCCAGTCAAAATCAGCATCTTCTAAACGGATTGGATAATTGAGATCTATAAGAGCTTTTTGATTGCAGGTTTTTAAAAGAGAAAATCGTTCCAGCATGGTTAAAAGACTATTTCACCTGGTTTTACAGTCCAAAAGAAGTGACAGCTCTTTTTCATGTTCAATCTTCACATATTTTTGAAGTACTCTCTCATTTTTCAATGGTGATCTTTTGAAATACACTACAACTTTGCGGATTTTCTTTATCAGGTCATTAATGTTTTCATCTTTCGTTAACTCTGGTATGTGTTCTCGCGCAAGTTCATTTTGTGACACTAAGATTAAACCTGATTCTGGACAGTCTAAGTCTTCTAAATTGTCATCATCATCGCTATCGTTCATATAATCAGCAGTCATAGCTGGTTCATTTATAGTATCATCTGACTCTGAGGTAGGACTGTCTTGCCTGTCTTGAAAATAATTCTTTATTTTATAAAGCACATCACAGACGGCCAAATTGATACCATGTGCGAGACACAGTTGTTGTTCAGTGCAAGCAAGCTGTCCCACCTTTATCATAACGTTCGGTCCATCGGCTACAGTGGCCACGATATCAGTTTCCAGGGAAATATCAAATTTACTTTGACGCTCTTTCAATATACGAAGACAATTTTCAGCCGTCATACTTCCATGAATAGGAACGAGCCCTAAGCTCCAAATTTTTTTATATGAATGAACGTTGACATCCATGTATCGTTTATTGGACGTTGATGTCCACTCGTCGAAAGATAGACTGAATCCTTCACCTGCACTTTTCAAATATTTTAATTCTGCAATTACTTGCTTTCTGACTTTTTCACTATAATTCATAACACGTTTTCGAATTGTGACGGCTGATTTTGGTAAATTCGTGTGTTTCGCTAAGAGCAATTTTCTCAAAACGTCTGAAGTTATGAATGCACTGAATGGAAATCCATCTAATGCAATCATTCTTGCCAAAACATCATCCATGCTATCGTCGGCACTTCTAGTAAAATAATCTTCGCCAGCTAAACTTTGGTTTAGCTGGCGGTGGTGATGTGTTCAGATTTTCAAAATATTGACTTGTTGAAGCTGTTAAACGATTAACGTCAGCTAAAATCTTAATGCTATGTTTTGATGACAAATATGTATGTAATCCCTTAGTCGATCCACCCAAATTCTTGAGAATGGCAGGGCATCGCTTACATTTAGCACTATTCCCGTCTTCCGCAACTAAAAAATAACTCCACGCTGACGACGTATCACTGTTTTTTTATGTTGAACAAAGTCTCCCGCTATTTAAAATAACTTTTTCAGATAAATGACTTTTAAATTTAAATGACGTAACCTGCGTAACCTTGTCGCCGGTAGAATAATAAATGAAGAAAGTAAATCCTAATAAGCGTATTTATACTTTCGTACAGGGAATCGCCGACGGGGAATCCATCGCAACAATATTATGATGTATCATATGAGGAGATCGGGTGATTCCCCTGTTGGGCCGTTGGGGAATTATTTTAACAGTATTGTATTGAAGTATGCTGGGCGGGGAAGTCCCTTCTAAGTTACATATTATTTGGGCTGTACCTGCGTAGTTATTTTATCGTACCTAAGGTTGATTTTTTGTCTCTATGTAATAAGTGCTCTTAATATAATCTGGGTAAGGTCATTGTCAAGGCGCAACGGATTACGGAATGCAAACTGGCAACTCCGAAAATCCCGAGATTAGCCAAGTACAGCCCCGGGATTTACGGGATCAAAACCCGGCCGGGATCCCGAGATCCCGAGATCCCGAGATTGTATTCTAGTCACAATACACACTCGTGTGTGTTAAATATAGAGAATGTATTGACTTCGTCAGTGACTTGCAACATGGCGTAAAACAGAAAAGAGGGCCAATTTGCTGTGAAATCACATTAATTAAATGCAATTTAATTAGTATTTCCTGAAACTTTCCAACCGAAAACTCCGGACACTTTCATTAAAAGACCAGAAAAAATACATCCCGCTACATATTGCATCAGACTATGCGTCGATCGCTTAAATGATTGAATTTACCGTGTCTAGTAGAAGTTTGAAAACTCTGCCAATATAGTTACGATAAAACATATTTTCTCTTATGTCAATAACATTGAATGTGATTATTTAGAAATAGGTTAGATTTTGTTCAAAATACAGAACTCACAACAACAAAAATTCCTTTATTATTTTTGTTTTCAAATTTACAAAAGAGATTGCTGCATCATTTCTGCAAAACAATCAATACTTTGATATACAGTCGACACTCTTTATAGTGAAAGACCAAAATGTTGACCGAAATTTCACTATAAAGAGTTTTTCACTATTTAAAGAGAAAAAAACACAAAATTGAATTATTAGAAAAGATTTTTTTTTTTAAAAAGGTATATAACCCCTTACCACAATTATTAGTCGTATCCTAAATACGTATTTCGACAACTAAGTTGTCATCATCAGTAGGTAAAAACTATTAATTAAAAGTCACACATGGGGCACAGTAAAGTAACATAAACGCTTCCGCACAACTACTATACACTGCAACCCTGTAAAGACTGGAAAGACTGGTAAGACTGGTAAGACTGTAAAGACAGTCTTTACAGGGTTGCAGTGTATAGTAGTTGTGCGGAAGCGTTTATGTTACTTTACTGTGCCCCATGTGTGACTTTTAATTAGTAGTTTTTACCTACTGATGATGACAACTTAGTTGTCGAAATACGTATTTAGGATACGACTAATAATTGTGGTAAGGGGTTATATACCTTTTTAAATTATTATTTAACCACAGTCTCCATTGAAAGAATTTTAGAAAAGATTTTATTAAACAGTTGAAAGTTTAAATACATAGGCATGTACATACTGTACACGTTACATATTGCTATGAATAGTGATTTGTAGAATAAATTTGCCACCATCAACAACTAATCTTCCCAACTAGGATACTCAGCCGGTGGATTTTCAAAAATGGGACTTCTTACTTCTCAGGGTTCCAAAAAGGAAATACGTTGTCTTTTCTACAAGATTTTTAAGGCGCCAGTAAAAGAATTCACACAAGTTTTTATATTATATTTTCTGAGTTACTCATATTTTAATAAATGATTAATTGTAAGGGCCAGAACACAAAATTAAACACAGTATAAAATCAAACTGAAACTTTAATACAAAATAAAAAAAGAAAAAAAAACTATCTTTATAGAGTATAAAGATATGGTATCATTCAACAATTCCTGAGGTAAAACAATTCACTGAATATGACAGCTAAGTGAATTAAAACTTCCTCTTAATTACTTCCGATCAACTTATCTAAAAAATAATAAAGTCTATTTTTATTTCTCCACGGAGAACCGCACTGTATAATAAACTTTAAAACACGATCAAAATCTAACACATGCGCAATCATTAAACGCATACAAAAAATACCCTTGAAACCAACGAGCAAACTTTTACAATTATAATTTTTTTACGTAGAAGTTTAATAATACTCTTTATTATTTATTCTTACTAATAATAAATCTCTTAAATAACAATATTAAATACAATATAAATATTCTTATAATATTAATCAAAGTTTTATGATATCATAAATAAAAAACCTACAGTTTTCGGAGACTTACAAGACACGTTGTTTAATCAAAAACCAACAAATTACGAGAATACAACTCTCTACAATATACGGGAATTGAATAAATAATACCATCAACTAATTAACACAATCAAATCATCCTGAATTAAATTAAATATATATATATATATATATTTTTCAAAGAAATACAACGTTCTTGTCTTAGGGTAAAACTTCGTCTCCTTGAATTCACCAAGGTTTCTCGAACAAATCGACCTCGAATAAAAACTAGTTTTTTATCTCACACATGAAATAAAATATCGGATATACACAAATAATGTACATTCATTTTTAATTAATTGCTAAATTGCTAAATAACACATGTATGTACATACATATTATGTACTAGGAAAAATAATCAGTTATGTTCTTTTGAACATTACTTCTGAAAAATAATTGTTGCTCAACAAAATTTTCGCATTTATTCAAATGCATAAAGATTTGATCAGCTACACTTTCCTGGCCCCTGAGCGTAGTTCGCAAAATGTCAAATGCATTTCTTATTTCATTTTCACTAAATTTAGCTGGACATTCCCCGGTTTAAGTTTCATCTTCATGATCTTCTATACTTTTTATATCGTCAATTATGTCTTGGTCAGTTGGGAGATCTGTCGTGCCAACATCATTGTCGATTTCTAAGAAATCTTCAAGTAAAAAATCTGCGTCGACGGTAGCAGTTTTTTGTAGAATACCCCATTGTTTTCTTAAGGTAGCGAGATTCATTTCGTCTTCTTCTTCCCATTCGTCAATTTTTTCAGTAAAACCTGCATTAGAAAAGCAGTTTTTGATTGTCTTCTGAGAAACATTTTCACTCCATACTTTAGCGACTTCGGTTATACACTCTTTAAGAGTAATCAATTTTTGGACTGGAAGGTTGTTATCAATCTCGTTAACAATTTTGTGGACAATTCTGTTTAGTGGAAAAAAATGAGTTCAATATTCGTTAATTTTTTACTTACCGTAACTGGATGTGCAGGACAATTGTCTATAAACATCGCAATCTTTCGCTTTTGGCTTTTCATTTTCGTGTCCAGTTCTTTGATCCATCTTTCGAAAATCTCAGAAGTCATCTATGCCTTGTTATTACTGGCGTAATCTAACTCCAGAGATTTAACTTCTTTTAAACAACGGGGATTTTTGCTTTTACATATCAGCAGTAATTTCAGGTTTTCTGAGCCATTGTTTTTTGCTCAACCCTTTCTTGTCTTGTCACCCTATCTTTACTTGTTTTAACACCAAAACATTTATCACTTTTAAAAGCAAAGGTTTTGTTTGGCAAACATTTAAAAAACAAATCGGCTTCATCACAATTGAAAACGTTTTTTGGCTCGTACTTTTTCAATACACTTTTTAAAACAGTTTCAGTCCAAATGTCACAGTCCTCCTGACTAACGCTTGCACTCTCGCCGGACACCATCTTGAAAACAATTGCATTGCGAGTCTTCCAGGCACTCAACCACCCTTCACTAGCTTGAAAATTAACGGAGTTAAATTCTTGAGCAACCATCGTAAAACTGCTTCATTTACATTCTCGTAAGAACACACTTCCACTCGTTTTCGACTGCTTGGAACAATCGTTTTCTTGATGATACTTTCGCGACTTTTTATTATCAGAGAGACGCAACTTGGAGAAACACCGAATTTTGCAGCAACATCACAGCCTTTATCAACTTCCTCCAAAACTTTAATTTTTTCAGCTAAACTTAAACACACTCGCTTGGACATCTTAACTGATTTTTAAACAAAAACAAACTGAACCTGTTTGCGAATTACATATTGCTATGGATTTTTTCTAAAATAATATTTAAAAATAATTTAAAATAAATGTACAATTATTGTGAGATAAAGTGTATATTCAAGATGTTATTTAAATCTATTTAAATTTAACGAGAGAAAAGCTTGTTTTTACCGATGTCGATCTCATGTGATCGAGAGGCCTAAGTAAATTCAGGAAGACAGATTGAATAGCTCGTACCAGAAGGTAGCTTGGTGTGATATAATTAATTATATTGAATTAAATCGGTTAATTATTTGATTAGTGTTTTTATTGATGTATTAGAGAGTTGTAAAGTTAAATTCTCGTTTGCTAATTGTTAATTAATATAATATAAGCACTTTCTTTGTCTCCATATTAGTTTTTGCAAGTATATAAATTTTTTATGAATTCATAAATATTACAATTATATTTCTATTGTATTGAAGTTTATACATGTAATTAAGAAATTTAATTTAAGAAGATAAATAATAAAGATTATTATTAAAATTCTATGAAATAAAATTATAATTGTAAAATTTTGGTCGATTGGAGTCAAGGGTATTTTTTCTTGTGCTTGATGATTGCGCATGCGTAGATTTTGATCGTGTATCAGTATTTTTATACATTGTTTTTCTGGGGAGAAATTAAAAATAAACTTTATTATTTTAGATAAGTTTGATCGGAGTAATTAAGAGGAAGTTTTTTCATTCACTCAGCTGTCAATATTTCAGGAAATATTTTTACCTCATGTATTATTGTAAAATACAGAATCTTTATCTTTTTTTTCTTTTCTGGATTTTTGTATTAAATATTCAGTTTAAATTTTTATTTGACATACCAATATTGTTGTTCAAGCTCAATATATAAAATAAGTTAATAAAGAAATTGTGAACAATTCACTGGCGCCAGACTTATTTTAGAAATAACACGACTTTCCGAATTGGAACCCGAGAAGTTAGAAGTCTCATTTTTGAAAATCCACCGGCTGAGAAACCTAGTTGGGAAAACTAGTTGTGGATGGTGGCGCATTAAATCTACAAACCACTATTCATAGCAATATGTAATCTAGGGCTCGACTACATACATATAAAATGGGTTTTCCCCGGGATTCTCACAGAAATCTATTGTACCTGATTCAGCGTTATGAAAGCGTTAAGAACCTTTTTAAAACAGTGCATCATAAAAATGGAGTTCGTGCTAATGTTAGAAAGAAATGGGAAACCCGAAGTGGCCAAAATCTCAATAAATGCATAAAAAATTATACATGAAATTCCGGTAAATATTTTATTATATAGAGTGTTACTATTTTACAGATTCACTATATGCAGGGCGGCTTTTTACATGAAATTTCATTAAAATATGTATATATATACAAGGTGTGTATAAATTGTCGCAAAAGCTACACGTAGCGACATTCTTCGTTTGGTTCTGAATAAAAAATCTTAATGTTAAAATGTCGTATCATGCTTCGTAAATTCGTAAATGTCAAAATTTGACAGTAATGATTTTGATTGAACTCACTTTGAAATACACACTTATTGTCCTACAACATTGCCAAATGTGTTTTTCGTGGAAGTACTTTAATGAATAAATGTTTAGAACAAGCTTTTAAATCAAAAAGAAAACGTTTACGAAATAATACTAGGAAAAAATTTTTCTTTAAACTAAATTGCATCTATCTCTATTAACAGATATCGAAGAGCAAAGGTTAGTGTCACATTAAAAGTCTGAAATTCAAGAACCCCGTGAAAACAAACGAAGCATGATACGACATTTTAACATTAAGATTTTTTATTCAGAACCAAACGAAGGACGTCGCTGCGTGTAGCTTTTGCGACAATTTATACACAAGTTATATATATATAAATGTATATATATATATATATATATATATATATATATATATATATATATATATATATAGTAAACTTAATAAGTCGGCGATTAAAGGTCTGGTTTATTACTTCAAAGTATATATATTTAAAACAACCCTACATGTTTCGGCAATTATGCCTTTGTCAAGGATATAAAAAATATAAATGACAGAATATAAATGTCAAATAATTAAGTTGCTATGGTTTAAATTATTCAAAGACACATTCTAATAATAATAATAAGTCATGCCTTAGTATTCCAAAAAATAGATAGCAAGGTGTGAACATATGTGTTGTTCACTGCTAGCAGCTTTTGTCTCATTCTGGGTATGTATTTGTGTGAGCGCGTAAGTGTAGGGTTTTGTATGTTGGTGCGCTTATGCGTGTGTTTAGTAAACGGTCGCGTAAATTTAGAGAGATCGGATAACCAGCCGTTGCGTAGGGCCGCCAACCCTTTGTACTTCGACGGCCCGACCCCCGCCCCAACGAGGCAAGGCGCAGACCAGCGAAGCGCACCCTGCATGGGGTTGCTCATCGCCAACCGAGGGAACACTCTTAGTGGCTAGCTCAGTCGACGACGGTCACACTTTGTGCCATCTTAACGATTTCCGCAAAGGCGGGGGCAATGCACACACGTCGAACGTATGTGTGCTGTTAACGGCAGCCTAGCCAGGTTGCCGCCCAGGACCGGTCCTAGTGGTGTGTGCATTGCGCGACGCCTTGATTTACGCCGCGTAGCTTGGTTCCTCACTCCTGCTGGAAAGGCGGAATGGCACCTGACTGCCCATCGGGCAGGCGCCCCTAGAGTTTGGTAGCGCATATGCTAGGCTACAACTCAGTAGAGGACCACATCAGCACAAAACAGAAAACAGGGAAAAGCAGGGAAAAGCAAGACATGAGTTATTATTACGTATGCGCCCGTGGAGCGTCTTAAGATGCAAAGTTGTCGGCATTCGCCCAAAACGAGAAGGAAAACCACGAAAACCTGCTCGGACAACTAGAAAGGAATCAAAATACGGAACAGTCAGCATGATAAGCAAAAGTATATGATATTTAAATGTAATTGATATTTAAATAACATAAGGTATATAACAAAAAAAAATATATATTATGATGGTAAATTGTAGATCGTTACAAAATTAAGTTATAGTATATACTGATTAAATTTTTTATATCATTTCTGTTGTTAATTGAATTTTTTTCCTGTTTAATACTAATCATTTCTTTAATTTGTCTTTTCATTGTGTGTTGTTCTTTATCAATTATCTGTGTGTTTTCAAAATCGAAATGGTGATCGCGTTGTAGTTTTTGTGTAGATAAAGCTGTTTTGTCTGTTTTAGAGTATTTGTGGGCTTGTATTCTTTTGTATAAATATTGTTTCGTTTGGTCTATGTAGTAACTATCGCAATCGCGACATGGTATTTTGTATATGACATGTGTTTCTCGATTTTTTTCTATTTTAGGTTTAAGTTTTGAAAATAAATGTTTATTAGTATTACTAAGTTTATATGTTGTAGCTATATCAAATTTTTTTTAAGTGTATTTAATTTTTTCCGATAGTTGTGGAACATATGGAATCGTGATATATGTTGTGTCATTGTTCAAATTTTTATTGGTGTCTGCAGTGTTGTATATTTGGTGTACTCTTTTTTTAATAGTTTGGTCTATAAGTTGTGGTGGATAATTATTATCTGTTAAGATTGTTTTAATTTTTTTGATGTTATCTTTTCTGTATTGAGTATGTGATAGTTTTACTGCCCTATCAGTCAGATTATTTATAATCATTTTATTGAATACTGTAGGAGCATTTGAGTGGTAATTCATATATCGAAAAGAAGCTGTGGGTTTATTATACCAATTTGTATAAATAGTACCCTGTCTATCATAGCTCAAAGAAATATCAAGAAAATTAATATTGTTATTAAATTCTTCTTCAATAGTGAATTTTAATTTGTTGTGAAAATTGTTGAATTTATTTAAGAGATAGTTTATTTTGTTGGTCGGAATACATGTTATGATATCATCAACATATCTTTTGAAAAAAATGGGGTGGAAGTCTAATGAATAGATAACGTTTTGTTCTAAATGTTCCATTACTAGATTTGCAATAGGAGCAGCTA
Organism: Melolontha melolontha; assembly: GCA_935421215.2. NCBI lineage: Eukaryota > Metazoa > Arthropoda > Insecta > Coleoptera > Scarabaeidae > Melolontha > Melolontha melolontha. The sequence continues at coordinate 70,293,413 of OW285242.1, read as the reverse complement.
AAGGAGAGCCCATGGCAATACCAAATGTTTGACTATAAAAAGAATTTTTGTATTGAAAATATGTGTTATCGAGACAGAAGTGTATACCCCTAATAAACTCGTTTTTATTTAGTGATGTGTGTGGACTAATTTCATCCCATTTGGATTCTATTATGTTTATAGCTAGATCTGTAGGAATGTTAGTATATAAAGATTCTACATCAAGTGATATAATTTTGTGATTAGTTGGTACTTTTTGTTCCTTGATGAAATTTTAAAATTGCCATGAGTCTTTGGTATGATATTCAGTTTTTCCTAACATCTTAGATATGCTATCACCTAGGAATTTTGCTATATTATAAGTAGGGGCTTGTATGTTAGATACTATTGGTCTTAAAGGGATATTATTTTTATGAATTTTAGATAAACCATATATTGAAGGAGGGTGGGAATTAAAAATGCGAAGTTTGTTTTTAGTGTTGAAATCTATTAGGTTTAGTCTATGCCATTTATTTATTAAGTTATTATTTTCTTTTTGAGTTTTCTCTGTTGGATTATTTCTTTCTTTTTGATAGGTGAATTTATCGTCTAATAGTTTTTCTATTTTTTGTTCATATTCCTCTTTAAGAATGGTCACTGTTTTATTTGATTTATCTGCTGTTGCTATTATAATATGAGGGTTGTCTTGGATAAATCTTTTTGTTTCTTTAATGGATTTATTCATAAATAGATTTGATATATGTTTTTATTATTTACTTTCTTATGTTTATGATTAGTGATTATATTACAGATTTTGTTACGTATTTCATATCGGGAATATTTATATTGGTTAAATTGATAATCCAGTTATTCTTAATTTTGTAATTTATCTCTAAGTGTTGTTTCTTCATTAGTTTATCTACTTTGTTTTTTAATTTATTTTTGTTTGTTAGGAAATGATTATTGTAAATTTTAGATTCTACTTTTTCGAAGCTATTTAAAAGTTGAGGAGATCATTTCTGTACGATAATATTTTTCAAGTTTGAAATAATTTGATTGAGTGTATTTATGTTACAAATGGTTTGGGATATTGTAATGTTTAAAATTTGTAGATAACAGGAATTCATAATTTTTTGAAATTTAGTTTTCAGTTTTGAAATAGTAAAATGAAATCTGTCAAGTTTTCTCATTTTTATAAATGTAGGTGTTATTTGTAACGATCTGCATCTTACCATCTGCATCTTGGTAAGATGCAGATCGTTACAAATAACACCTACATTTATAAAAATGAAAAAACTTGACAGATTTCATTTCACTATTTATACAAAAGAATACAAGCCCACAAATACTCTAAAACAGACAAAACTGCTTTATCTACACATAAACTACAACGCGATCACCATTTCGATTTTGAAAACACACAGATAATTGATAAAGAACAACACACAATGAAAAGACAAATTAAAGAAATGATTAGTATTAAACAGGAAAAAAAATCAATCAACAACAGAAATGATATAAAAAATTTAAGCAGTATATACTATAACTTAATTTTGTTACGATCTACAATTTACCATCATAATATATTTTTTTTTGTTATATACCTTATGTTATTTAAATATCAATTACATTTAAATATCATATACTTTTGCTTATCATGCTGACTGTTCCGTATTTTGATTCCTCTCTAGTTGTCCGAGCAGGTTTTCGTGGTTTTCCTTCTCGTTTTGGGCGAAATGCCGACAACTTTGCATCTTAAGACGCTCCACGGGCGCATACGTAATAATAACTCTTCTCTTGCTTTTCCCTGTTTTCTGTTTTGTGCTGATGTGGTCCTCTACTGGGTTGTAGCCTAGCATATCTGCTACCAAACTCTAGGGGGGTCTGCCCGATGGGCAGTCAGGTGCCATTCCGCCTTTCCAGCATAATAACTAGTAGCTTCCAGCCATGTTCCCCATCTAGTTATTACTGGAGTGGGAGGCAGTGACAGAGATGGAAATTTTTCCCTGAAAAGAGCTACTCTCAATGGTGCTTTTCTGAAAACTTTTTTAAAAACTGATACAAGTCTATCAACTTCCGGAAAAGTGTCTCTGATATATTCACAGATTCTGTGGAGAGCATGTGCTACACAAGTAATATGCAGCATATTAGGATATGTTTTCTTCAATAGTCTGCCTGTTTTTAACATATACGCAGCACTATCTCTGACAAATAAAGGTATTTTTTCTTTGTACGTGGCGTACGAATGAAGCATTTTTTGCATATTCTCCTTAATGGTTTCAGCAACTGTTTTCGCATCAACTCTATTTTATAACACTTGTTGCTATTACATATGAGTTATAGGGAATAGTTGGATGTAGTACACCAGCTACAACATTTACCACACAGCGTCCCAACATATCCACCGTTTCGTCGGCGCTTATCCATATGTATTGATTTAAAATATGGCTTCTAATGCGTTCTACTGTTCTCGTATAGCACCTGGAAACATAATATTTGCGTAAAGTTGATTCATCAGGAACATTTCGACCAGTATATTTTTGATGAAATATTTTTAAAGTGGGATTGCTAAGTTTATTTAATGGAATATTAGCCGCCATAAAAGTTTCACAGAGTTCCGATGTGTTTGCGATCCTAAGTGACGAATTTTTGACGATATTTTACGGATTTTGTAATAAATTTCGGAATCACTGACAATGGACATGCAATCAGTATGACCGTCAATCCAACTCGCCATTGTTTTACAATGCCGTTCTCGACATTCTTCCATATCATGTCTGAAAAAGTAACTTAAACAATGCTCTAGATCTAAATAAATGAAAACGAAAAATGTGTGCGTAAGTTATTGAAACTGAACGAAATTCAATGCACACTCTTACGTCGAAATAATTGGTAGAAATAGATTCAATCAAACGATATTAAACAGGATCTATCACAAAAATTACGATGTAATTAACAGTTAAAACTATGAAAACAAGAAACTTACTCACAGCACTTTATTTATCTTACGAAATATAAACTAATAAATAAAATACATTATAAAAACCCCGCTTCTATCTACGCTCATGAAAACACTTTAAAAAGCACTATATTCTCCGAATACAATAGCTGGCTTGTCCATTGTTATCGCGGCGAGACCAGGTGTCCGAGTAAGTCAAACAAATACTTCATTGAATTACGCCGGGATGTACTGAGCGACGTTATACACAATTCCAATTGCCGATTGCTTTTTATGGAAATTGCGTCCGTTCTCTAGTAATAACGTCTATTAATTAAATATAGAAATTATGATTTACACGGTATATTGTATCAATATTAACTGCATACATTTTATTAATTGTGTATTACAAGTGCTTAGAATAAATATATACAATCTGAGTTGGGCAAGAAATTGTGAACTGTGAAGGATATGCCGCAGGCTTTTCGCTGAGGATAATAAGTGTACAAATAATAACTTATGCCTAGGTGCTATTTCAAAATTATTTATACCTACTCTTAAAGTTATCAATAATACAGGGACTAATTTTGAAGGGCTCTCGTGCAGTGCAGAAAGTTTTTTTATCAAGAAATTTTTGTAGCAATATTTCCCTTTATAACTGACAATGCAATAGAGTATGTTATTTCTTGATATGCAGATTAGTAATAAAATACCAATTGTCTTAAATGTTATAGGTGGAATGGGGGTACAAATGGAAGAATTAAAAAATGTAACTAGTGTCAATATCTTGAAAATGGACAGAAGAGAGGGTAGTGGCAATCTTTTTAGTTAATTATGGCAGTATAGTACTGAGAGTTTCTGGGGATGGATCAGAAACTACTACTATTAAGTTAAAACACTGCTTCAATCAGGAATCACTATTAACCCTTTATTAATTTCTAAACATTGAGAATACAGCTTTTGCAGGTAATTAAAATGTCAAAAAGATTAATTCCTTAGATACATTGCTATGAAACTATATAGAATGGTAAGTAAAGTGTCTCGTATATTATGAATGTAACCGTACTTGGTAATTGTGAATGTAATTTATTTAAATTAACGAAATTTACAATAACTTCAAAATTTTTTTATGCCAATACAATATGTATGTCCATATCTGCAAATTCTCTAAACTATGATTCATACAATGTTAATAAGTATTGGAAAGCTATTATGTAAATGTATGAGTGGCATGTTTTAATTTTTTGAAAAAGAATTTTTGTGTAGTGTGTCATCAAAATTAAAGTATTGTACATTATAAGTGATTATGGCTTGGCAAAATATTATTTTATTATTTAAATTATTTGAAAGATAAGTTTTCATTTAATTTTATGTATAGCTGCAAGCATACGTCTGCCACCTTTAAAATATTAGAGAAGTTTTCGAAATTATATATATTTAATTGGTGCAATGTTATCAATAAAACTATATAGGGTAAATATACTCTTAAGCAATCCAAAAATAATATAAGCTTTTAAACTTAATAAAAATAAATTTCATTAATATTTGCGTTTCATTTATATTATATAACTATGCATTGTACAAGCGGCGTGCTCTTATATTTTTCTGCTGTGATTATATCGTATATGTAGTGGTTTTTATTTTGCATTTGAATCGAAAAACAACTATTTGGTAATTAATTGCTTTAATTTTTGTCTAGTGGAAACTATAGATCTAATGTTCTATCAGTGGTATTCAAGTTTTACAAAGTCTATTCGGGCGTTCGTAGCACTTTAAAATGTTACAGGTAAACTACTGAACACTGTGTAGCATTTTAATTTTATTTAATATCGAAAAAATTAGAAATTTTCTTTTAATTGATTAGATTACTAATCTAATCAATTTAAAGGAAAAAGTTCCTATTCTAGTTTTGTTTCTTTTAAATATTAAATAAAATTAATACAATGTTTCATATTTTTTTCGCTACATCCTTTTAACTAAATAATTTATAAAAAACCAATAAGGACCACAACATTTTTTTTAGTGATCTGTTATATTTAGTAGGGGGCGCGCTAATATGATTTATTTGTTGGTATTTCAGTTTCCCTTATATCATATGTATGTTTTGTGGTGAAGAAAAGCCGACAAAAGTCATCCGTTCTCGTAGTGTCTCCAAAAAGATGGTTGCGACATTTTTGTCGAAAACAGGTCATGTAGCAACAATTTCTCTACAAGATCAAAGAACTGTTACTACCGATTAGTATACAACCATTTGTTTGCCGTAAGTCATTGCTGAGCTTCTAGAAACCAGCCCACATCGACGAATCATCCTCCACCAAGACAATGCAAGTTCGCACACAGCTCGCAAGACAATTGACTTTTTAACGCAACTAAACTAAGAACAGATGCGCAGTTCATCATGGAACCTTCGACCACGCAGGTCAAATGTTCCCGTCGTCAGAAGGAGTAGTCGATGCCTTAAAAAACGCAATTTTTACTGTACCAACAAACGATTGGCATAACTGCTTCCAGAGTTGGTTTAAGCGCTTGCAAAAGTGCATTAATCTTCGTAAAAACAATAAAGTCTTGGAATCTATTGTTTTATCCCAGCTCTATATGCAAAATATAAAAGCCAATCCGCGTACTATAAAAACCATAGTATTATTATTATTTAAAAAATAGATTATGCCAGCCGTTACTTCACGATAGTTAATCACATTGATATACAAAAGAAACTATTACTTCGTTTTTTATCACTTTATTATAAGAAATACCGTTACTGCAGCTTAATATGTATCGTTAATACGTAACGAGTTAAACGTACTGTTAATTTCGTTGGAAAATGACTTGCTTTTAATGTAAGCTTATCTGTTATATTAAAGTAATAAAAAAACTATGTAATAGTTTATTGTGTACTATGTGTAGTTACACAAAACTTTGAGATTAATAGTTTAGAATTCACTCAGGTTTCGTAAATACGAAACATACGTACATTAGCAGCATGTTTGGAAAAGCATGAAACAATCGAAAGTTAATCTACCCGATCAGACCTACTTTTATTAAAGCATTAAAAACAGTGTTATGTGAAAGGTTCATTTTACTTTTGTTCTTGTTTACCTACGCCCAGTCCATAGGGTGCAAAATGCAATATATTTTCCGAATACGTAATTATGAGGGTATATAGTACACCATCAAAAAAAAACAGCTGGACTGACTTGACATGCGCAATTGAATGATTTTTCATTCTTTAATGTTGTTTTGCTCTATTTTATAAGAGAACTACTTCCTTATCTCTACTATAAAATTTGACATTCACAACGTCGACATCAGAAATCAGGAAACCTTATCGCTTCTCCGCTACATAAAACTTCTCTACATACAGGGAATTTTACTGTGGTATTTATATTTTGTTGAATCCACTTCTTAATAATTAATAATAAAAGGTGTGTTGACATTTAGGGGTGCCGTTTATTTATATTTGTTTTGTATTTATAGTAGTTTTGTCTTTTTTGTTAATTCAATTGCTTTCTTTTTTTCCCCTTTTTTGAGCGTTTCGGTCTCAATAATTATTTGTTTCATTATTCACCAAAAAAATGAAATAAAATAAAAAACCTATGTAGTAGTAGTTTTACTACATTTTCAAGTGCTTCCAATTAGATAATCTAATCTCTTTATATAAAACAAAATAATAACGGGTGCTTCAATAGGTATGACCTATTTTAAATAGGTGGCTGTGGCTAGTAGTACTCGTATATGTTAGTTTATGCAATTTTATATAAAATGGACAGATCTTCAATTAATCAAAGAGTTTTTGTAGTGAAGAGTTTTATTATAAATTAATCAATTGTGCAAACTCTCAGAAGTTTTTGGCGCGAATTCAACGAAGCAAGATACGGACAAATTTCTAGCAGAAAAACTGTAATGAGGTGGGTGCGGAATTTTGATGCAAGAGGGAATATTTTATCAAAATATACTGGAAGAGTACGGACAATGAGGACATCGGGAAATATTGAACGCGTCAGGCAAAAACTTGAACAAAGTCCGTTGCTTTCTGCAAAAAATATTCAACTGCTTTACAAGTTACTGAAACGAGTCTGCATGATGCTTTACACTTTCACCCTTGCAAAATCCAAGTCACTCATAAGTTGCAATTGTTGCTTATGTCCGATGAAGCGCATTTTTATGCCAGTGGAAGTGTAAATAAACAATACTGCCGTTATTCGGCGGAAAATCCATAATAATTACACGAAAAACCGCTTCATGACGAAAAAGTCACTGTATTGTGTGGTGTTTCATCATTTGGAATAGTAGGACCGTATTTACTCGAGAAAAACGAAGTTGTTACAGTCACGTCGGAGCGTTACATTTTCATGTCAGAAACATTACTATGGCATGAACTACGTAGAGTAAGACGAAGAAACATTTTTTTGCAACAAGATTGATGCCACACCACATACAGCAAGGCAAAGTTTGATTGTGTTGCGGCGAATGTTTACGAACAGATTAACCTCAATTTTTGTAGACTTACTTACGATGGCCGTCAAGATCCCCGACCTGACTGTCCCAGATTTCTGCATTGCAACCAATGTGGGTGGGACTCTTGAATGATTTATTTTTGGGAATTAAAATTGCATATAATATAGTTCTCGTTAATCACAAATTTGTTTAATTTCGCTATTTTTGATCTTGCAGTGAATGTTTGAAACTAGGCCATATCTATTGAATACAAGTGCCTTCGGACATCAATATCAATTATTTATCTAATGATGAAGATGAGACAGTTGCAATAAACAATGTTGCCTCGGAGAATGAAGATGAATTTCCACTTACAGCTTTCATTGACACGAAAGTAAAATGGACCAATAATGCTACAAATATTATGCCGTTTGAGGAAAAAGTTGGACCAAAGCTTCCTGACGACCCAGGGTATTCTGCTGATTACTTTTTGCATTTATTTCTTGATGCCCTATTGAATAGCATAGCATATCAAACAAATTTATACGCGACGCAAAAGTACTGCAACAGCGGGCATCGACCAACAAGATTGAAAGATGTCAAGTGCTGTCTCGGCATCAATCTCGTCATGGGAATATAAAAGTTGCCAAGTTACAGAGACTTTTGGTCATTCCGATTGGAACTAATAGACCGTTTTATATAATCTTGTAGGACACATGATCATTTTGGATGGCTCTTTACTCATCTGCATCTAAATAACAACATTCATGAAGCCGAAAAATGGTGACCTCAACAATGAAAAATTATATAAGATGCAAGCATTGCTGGATCAATTGCTAGCTACATTTAAAAATGCTTATTTTCCTCCTAAAGATCCATACATGAATCGATGATTAGGTACAAAGAGCGAAACAGTTTACGCCAATATATGTCGATGAAGCCCATAAAGAGGGTACAAAATATGTGTCCGCTCAGATTCAACAGGATATGTGGTAGTATTACCACTATACACTGGCAAAATGAAAGTCATAACAGAAAAAAATCTTGGAACAGGGATAATAAAACGATCTAAACTAGTTGAACAATACTATCACGTCTACGTTGACAATTTTTTTAATAGTGTGCAACAACGAGATCTGTTGAAGGACGGAATATATGCATGCCGGACCGCACAGAAAGATAGAAAAGAAATACCTTAAGATTTCAAAGCAAACATAGAAATGAAGAGGGGTGACTCAGAATGTAGAATAAGTGAAGACGGCATTTTTACTTTGCAATGGATGGATAAAAGGCCAATATTGTTCCTCAGCAACTTCTATCGCCCGGAATATGAAGAGACCGCACACAGTAAACAAAAATCTGGTACTTTGGAAGACATGAGGTGCAAAACATTGGTCAAGGATTATAGTCATCATATGGGGTATGTGGATTAATTCGATATGCTCAAATCTTGATATGAACTGGATCGTAAATAACGGAAATGGTGGCACATAATTTTTTGGGATTTTCTGGATTTGACAGTTGTCAATGCCTTTATTCTATCAAGAGACAAAAAACTGGGTCCAGCTTATCTTTAAAAGAGTTCAAAATTGCTGAGGCAACTGGACTTATAGGAGCGATTCTTACAATGCCGCAAATGGGAAGGCGAAGTGCTGAAAAACCCACCTCAAAATTTAAAAAACAAATACCTTTGGAAAGGAGAATGGCTGCTCATATGCCGGAACATGGCGCATATGTCAAGTACACACACTGCAGCACAAAAGCGCAACCAAAGCGTACAAGATGGCACTGTACTAGTTGTAAAGTGCGATTGTGACTGTCAGATAAAAATAATTGTTTGATTCCATGATTCCATGAGAAACAATGTTATCATTTTGCTTGACCCGCCTAGTGGTTCCAAAGAAAATCACCATTTTTTGGTTTATTTAAAATCAAATAATTTTGGTTTCTCTTTACTTTTGTCATTTTGTCATTATTAAAACCGATGAAAAAAAATCAATTTTCGAAAAAATTTAAAGTTCGTCTTAAAAGGAGGGGTTAACATCGAGTATCATGCCCATATACTTGACTGTATTCGGGTAAATTACCACATATATCACAACCACTTGCAAAACTTGTCATATTCATGTCAATTTTATCAAGAAAATTTTATGATTTTCTTGGTAAAAGTGACTTGAATATGACACGTTTTTCAAGTGGTACTGCGAGACAAATGTGGTCAGCAATTGCGATGAAAAATTCCTGATGGTATACTTGCCTCAATTGGCGTGTCTACTATAAGTTCAAAATTAAGGAAAATATCAATATTTCTAGATTTCTTATTATGATTACAGAATATATGAGAAGTAACTCCATAGGCGATGAAGCTAACAAGCGTGGGTAGTTCAGCGAAAGGAAATTGAGTACTTTACGTTGGAGGCACCATCTTACTTATTTTTTAAGCATGGTAAAGTTTACATTCTGAACTTACTGCAAATGAGAATTAATGAATATTAAATGAATATTAATGAATATTAAATTTTTTTATTGTATTTTTACGCTCTACATCTAACATTAATAATTTTCGCAAAAATAAAATATTCATCTGCATTAGAAAAGTCATCGGAAAATGCTCCTACTCGCGTTATATTATACAATTCCACCTGAAGTCATTCTTTCCATCTTTTTCCCATCCTCGGTCATCGTATTAGTATAGCGAGCACGATTCCGCGCCAACAACGGCAAATTCCCTTCCATATTCCCAGCAGTAGTTCGTTATTCGGTCACGACCGCCTCTGGTGTATTTTAACATTGACGGGCCCACATGTATCCGTTTAGAAGCTGTCGCCAACGGAAGAATCGCCACAGAAATTGAACCTGACGTCGCAGCTTGTTCCATCATTCGTCTCCGTTAAGAGGAGATGGGAGATTTAGTGGACGGCCCGCAGGTAAAATGAAGCTGCCTGTACGACATGCATTCATCAAATCCGTCTATTCTTCTCGAATGATGCAATAGAAAGCACAACGGTAAAGTAATTTTATCTTAATTGGAAATGGAAATTTAAGGTAGAAATACGAAATTTAAAAAATCCAAAACTTATAGAACGTATAGATTATGAAGAAAATATTATTATAACAATTATTTACCACTACGGCTGCTAAGGAAATATCTGGATTCTAGTGGTTTAAGTGACGCAAATTCGTAAAATTCTATCTATTGTCTACTAATCAATAATTCTGTTAATTGTCCGCATTAAGTGATTTAATTTTGTTAGCATAACACTTAAAAAAAATAGTTTTGGAAATGGAACTTTCACGTGAAAATTTTCGAGCCCATAATTTTTTATTACTTTAGATTAAATATTGTTTAACACCGAGACAATACATCCATCGATTTTATTTGTTTTTTTGGGATGAGATAGTATATAAGACTAGTGTCTACAGTTGATTTGCCAAACTTCACCATGGTCTCATTACTCTCAGAGATGAATTTCATGAAGGTCCTCCATCGACATCTATATGTTATCATTAATGTTGATGCAATGCGTGAAATGATTGAACGAGCATGCCACATAACCTGAGATTGAGGCATTCTTGGGCATTTGCATGAAAAGAATACTACAATATTTTGTACGAACATTTGATCATACAGATGCTTCGCTTGAATCCCACACAATTCAACATAGCTCATAAATCAAACCGTGTCAAATAGTGCAAGGAAATACTGAAAAATTGTGTGTGTCCAAATCTTGTCTACAACATCGCCATTCGAAACAACTTAGGTTTGTTCCTGCAAGTAAACTTCAAACCACTGTTTAAGTTTGTTAAAACAGGCCAAAATCTACGAATATAGTTGCATATTGCTGCGAAGCAAACGATTGCTTGCTTTGTAGGTTTTCTTCGACATATGGCAACTGTAACTATCTATAATCTAAGAACCTTGAACGTTGATTGATTGTATGTTGGAAGACATCGATTAAATAAGAAGAAATGCTCGAAATGGGCGAATTATTCTCCATTATCACAATACCAGCACGTACTGTTTTTTTGTAGGCCATAGAAATTATGAATTAATAAATCTTTGCCCGTATTCATCTGAATTATCACTTTGTGATTTCCATTTTTTTCCAAACAACAAAAATAAAATGCATGACGAGAGATTTTCATCGCCCGAAGCAGCTTTAGAATGAAAATAATACTTCGAATGCTATTTTACATCGTTTCCAGAATATTGCCAAGAGCCTTCATATTAATATTGAGTCGTGTAGAGAAGTACACATTTCCCGATTAAATATGGAAAATTTTGACCTCGGCTCCGAAATGCAAATCGTATATTTTTTTCAAAAAATTTCAGATTACAATTACGCTATGCTCTGACCAATTTCATCGATACCACGTCAGATTTCGAAGCTGGAGCTGTCAACTATTGAACAAAATAATTCAAAACAAACGTGAGTAGGTAAAACCAAAACAATATTTTGTATAAAATAATAGTAATATTACATACCGAGGTGGAAAGTGGTTCATTACTGTCGAGAGATTAGAAAGTTCACCGAGAAGAGAAGTGTCGAGGTGAACTTACTGTCGAGATGGTAATGAATCTTTTCGCCGAGGTTTGTATACTATTTTACTCACGATCGGTTAGTAATTAATTATTATATAAACTACTAAAATCACTAAAAAATATAATAGTATTAAAATTCATGGCATTTTGACAAATGCTTTTGATAGGTACTGTTGGTACAATTAATGGTGATATTTTCCGATAACTTTGTCAATTATAATTGTTGTAAATTAATTACTGTTACGAATGTGTTTGAGAATGAGAATATTCCGCAAGAACTGTCAGAAGCCGCAAAAGAAGCGAGTGAAGGTGTTTTGCCACAAAAAAAAAATCAGGTAGCTACGTTAATTTGAACAATGCATACATTAGTTGGTGAATATTTAAATAACACTGACGTTTCATAAATACTGAAATAGCATTACCTAGCCAGGAAAGTGACATAAGCTAGCCGGTATGTAATAGCGAGTTTTCTAACTTGTTTGAAAGTTAGAAATTATCAGTTTACTAACTGATCGTGAGTAAAAACATTTTCAATCGTGTAAAATATTATTAAAAATCGGGTATGGAGAACACTACACAAGCTCATGTTTGTCTAAGTATTGCTATCCAAACATGGAGGCACGTGTCTCGTCTTACTATAGAATCATGAGTTCAAACTGCTGCAAAGATATTTTCACCATAAATAACACCCTTACTACATTACAAAAGTCATTAAAACACAGCGTAGGGGAACATTTAATGCCGCTCATTAACTAATGTTAACACTATGCATGTCAAAACAATCATTGCTGTCTTCATAACAAGTGTAAGACTTAGCCAGGATTTTCTGTCTGACGGACGCAGCCACAACCTACGGAAACTGTATTAACGTACCTATATCCTATGTCATACACACCGGATAGCGTATATTAGCGATTTTCAACCTTCTTAGCTCCGCGACCCCGCAAATAGTAAATGTAAATAAAATTAATATTTTGCACCTCCCCCTCAGGAATAATAACAGTAAGCTTTACAATTACTAATTTAATTTTGACTGTAATTATAAATGTAAAAAATTATTAAATATTATATAATCATATTGCACTAATTTTATACATTAAGAAAATATCGACAGTATAAAAAATATAATACAACGGTTCCTATTATTTTATGTCGCTGCGTTTATAGCGACGGGTATAAACATGCATGTATGACGTGTACATATATGAGCAAATTACAAGTTCAAACTTGTGTACGTGCTCTTTGTAATTTGGTCTGCTTCTATAATACTCGCTGTGAGAAAATGTTAGAACATGCATATGGATGCGTTTGAACAAGTCCTGCTGTCACCAGTATAAATATACGCTTGCGATTGCTCATAAACATTAAGCGATTGGGCGATTGCTGAATCACAAACTTCTATTTGGAAGTCAAGCCATACTACTAAAAGTAGCTAAGATGTAAAACACTCACACAATCGCCGAAAACCTCATATTGCCTGCTGCAATTGATATTGTCAGTGTTTTAATAGGCGTGGAAGAAGCAAAAAAATTGAAAAAAATTCCGATTTTTAACGACCAAATATCAAGGCGAATTGATGACATGGCTGCCGATTTTCGCGATCAGATAGTTCAGCAAGTGATTTCAAGGGAATTTGTTGGTATTCGATTTGATGAATCAACAGATGTAGCAAATATGTGTCGGTTCTTATGTTTCGTGAGGTATGCATGTGATAGGAACACATCAATCAAAGAAAATATGTTGTTTATCGAAACAGTACCGAGTCATGCAACACGACAATGTCTTTTTTAATGTTTTTATGGAGCTACCAGAAACTATACTGACATAGATTGGACAAAATGTATTGCAGTATGTAGTGATGGTGCACAGACGATAACATAAAAAACAGTGGATTAATGAAAATATTAAAAGATCGTCTTATACCAAGAACGGAATGGACACACTGCTTTATTCACAGACAAACTCTTGTCGCAAAAAATATGCCGGAAAATCTCAATAAAATTCTTTTTGAAGCTGTAAAAATAGTTAATTTTATTAAAAGCCGACCGTTACCGAACAAGCAGTTTGCTGAACTATGCGCTGAAATTGGGCGAAAATAAAAGGTTTCTTCTTTTCCATACAGAAGTTAGATGGTTATCGCGAGGGATAGTGTTGCCTCGGGTGGTGGAATTGTGAGATGAATTAATAATATTTTTTCAGGAAAGACAAATGCCATTCTCATTATATTTACAGGATAATGAGTATATGTTGTTGCTGGCTTACTTAGCTGATATATTTTCGCATTTAAACTCCTTGAGTGTGAATTCACAAGGACGTGATAAAAATATATTAATGACAGACAAAGTTCATGCTTTAATTAAGAAACTTGATATCTGGATTATTCGCCTTCAAAGCAAATATTTGGATATGTTTCCACTTCGGATTATATTGAGAAAAGGATTTGCATGAGCTAAAAACTAAGTACAAAAAGTATTTCTCGGAAGATAAAAATGATGCCTCGAAGAGATGGTTACTGAATCCGTGTGGTGAAAACGCTGTTACCGCTGCTAAGTTACCAATTGAGATTCACGACCAGCTCATCGAAATGTCTATCGACAAAACCCTACAACTGCAATTTACATCTGAAGATTTAAATACGTTTTGACTTGCTTGTCGAAATGAATATGGAAATTTAGTCGCAGAAGTATTGAAAATGTAATCCCTTTCGTCACGTTTTATCTCTGTGAAAAGCAGGCGCGGCTCGTGATGACCTATTTGGGAGTGCAAGTACAATGATGCGAGTGCCTCGTGTGTTTTCGGTGTTCACTGAGAAAACGTTACAGTTAGTACACGAGAATACACGAAGCATTCACATCATTGTACTTGCACCCCCAAATACGTCATCACGAGCCGCGCCTGGTGAAAAGGGTTTTTCATCTATGATTGCGTTATAAACTAAGTACAGGAATTGTCTCTTATCACAACTCTTAAACAACTTACTTTTGTGTGTTTCTAACGTAGATCCACATATGGGAAAAATATATATGAGGAAACTTTGAAATAAAAAAAAAACGCATCAATCGCATTAATTTCTTTACTTTACACGTGTACTTATTGTAAGTAAAATGTTTATGATAAATTATTTTTTCTCTTAACATGATTTTTAATTATTGTTTAGGTTATTTCGCAGCCTTTAATATAACCTCTTTAATATCATCGCGATCTCTAGGTTGAGAAACGATGGTGTACATAACAAAATAATTTGGACACATTCTTAATAATATTATTAAAGATGCGGCGTGGAGAACACAATACAAGTTCGTATTTGTGTGAAAATATTTTTCCAAACATTCAGAGATTCATTTTACTATAGAATCATCAGTACATCTGCTGGAAAGATATTTTCACAATAAATAACATCCTTACTACGTTACAAAAGTCATTAAGACATAGCGTACATTCAGCGCCGCTCATTGACTAATGTCAACATCAGAAAACGCCAAAACAACCATCTCCGTCTACATGACAGACTGGGTCCAGGATTTCCATCTTACACACATAGCCGCAAATAGCAAAATAATTTCAAACTTACTTGAGTAGATAAAATCTTACCATATTTGATACAAAACGAAAACATTTTCAATAATATAAAAATATTATTAAAAATCGGGTTAGAGGACACAATAAAAGTTCTTATTTGTGTGAAAATATAAATAGTGCATGCTGCGTTCTTCTACGCTGTGTCTTCATGGTTTTTTTTAATGTAGTAAGGGAGTTATTAATGTTGAAAATAGATTTCTAGCAGCATGTACTAATGATTCTATTGTAATACGAAACACGTGTGTACATGTCTGGAAAGATATTTTGCCACAAACATGAACTGTTCTCCACGTGTTTTCCATATTCCGATTTTTAATAATATTTTATATTATTAAAAATCGTATCCTAAATACGTATTTAAACAACTAAGCTGCCATCATCAGTAGATAAAATAAATAATCAAAGTGGAACATGGGGCACAGTAAATCTAACATACAGAATTGCACACAATTTTACACAAATTTGTTGTATGTTGTTGAGGGGAGTCAGGGGTACCTAATTTGAAGTTCTCGACTGAAACTCGTATGACTCTTTTCCGCTATTTAGAAAAAAAATAAGGGTGGATTTTTGTTTCCGTTTTAATTAGGCTCCTAGTCATTCTACGGGAAAGTTGGTTACTTTTTGTTTCTTTTTTTACTCTCTACAATTTATGTCATATAACTTTTTCACCTAACATCGTCCGTTTTAGAGATATCTGCGAAAATAGGACAAAATTTGTTGTACGAACTCGGTTTTCATTTTTTTCTTCTTTATCGTCACGCATAGCGGAAAAATGTTTATCGTTAAACTTGTAGAGCACATCCATACCTACAATTCGATATTTTTTTTCTCTCCATCTGTAAAATTGCGAGTTCTAGCGCGCAGGACCAACGAAAAGAAGGAAGGCATGAATATCTTTTTGACCGGAAGAAAACAAATTTGCATAATAAATTTTATACGTGTGATTCATAATTTCACTGTCTTATTTACCTATATTGTCTTTTAATAATTCTATTCGGATTTAGAACGGTGAATCCGTTCCAACACATCTACACAATCGCGCGAGCTATAGAATCGAAACTTCGCACGGACTTGCCGACTTGTTGAATTTGCAGCGCACTAGAACGCGTAATTTTAAAAATAGAGGGAAAACAAAAATATTGAATTGTAGGTGCAAACGTGCTTTACAAGTTTGACGATAAACATTTTTTCGCTATGCGTGACGATAAAGAAGAAAAAAAAATTAAAACCCCAATTTCGTCTTATTTTCGTCGATATCTCGAGAACGGACGGTGTTAGGTGAAAAAGTCATATGACACAAATTGTAGAGAATAAGAAAAGGAACAAAAAGTAACCACACAACTTCCCCGTAGAACGACGAGGAGCCGAGTTATAACGGAAGCAAAAATCCACCCTTATTTTTTAAATAGCGGAAAATGTCACAAGGGTTTCGGTCGAGAACTTCACATTAGGCACTCCTGACCCCAACAACATATAAAAAATTTGGCTTGATGGGATCTCGTTCCAATTCAAATGTACATAATGACTGGACTTCATGAAAACATCCCAAGATAACACTGGCAGAAACTGTATGTTTGTATTTTTTGCTAAATTTACCATCATGCACAGCTTCTTTAGAAGAAAACTAAGTTTGCATGTGTTAGAAAATTGTATTGAGTCTATTTCACAGTTGTGAATTAATATTTTCCTTCCAACATGGTACAATACTGCGGACGTGGGTCGAATTGTTGCTTTAATTGAGGATGGTCGTAGTCAGCGCTACGTATCACGCACTTTAAGAATACTCGAACTACAGTTCAAGATGCTTTAGACTCGCTACATAGAGACAGATAATTTTACTAGGCGACAAGGATCAGGCAGGAGAAAATCACAACTGTTGTTGATGATCGTTTCATCGTGTTGAATACTTTAAGAAATCGGAGATCTACTGCTGTTTCCCTTCGACATAATTTAGAAATGGAATATGGAGTCGTTGTAAGTGAAAGAACGATAAGAAGAAGACTTGCAGAACATGGACTTCATTCCACTGGATCACAGTTACTTTTGTGGCATCGGCAAGTGCGACTTAGATTTACACGAGAACACATTAACTGAATCTGTTAATGTTAATGGAGCAATGGAACAATGTTCTTTTTACTGATGCATCGAGGTCACCAGATGGTCGCGAACGGGTGTATATACGACAAAATGAAAGGTTTCTAAACTGCAAAATATCAGAAAGAGTCTCATTCAATGGGGGTATCGGCCTCATGTAGCAAACAGCCCGGACCTAAATCCAATTTAATATCTTTGAAATCAACTTCAAACAGCTATTCCTCGTCGTCCTGTTCTACCAGATACTCTGCAACATCTACGTATCGTGCTACAAGTGGAATATGAAGCAATTCCTCAAGGAAAGATTTTAAATTTAATTAACTCGATGCCGCGTCGACGTCGCGCCATCATTTTGGAAAGAGGATACACGATACTAAACTTACTTAAGTAACATGATATCTTTCATTGTTTCATTCAATTGTTGTTGCTTAAAGTCATATACCCGTTAAGAATTAAAGAACATTTTTTTATCATGGTTTTATTCATTCATTTTTGTTGATTAACATTGAATTTGCATCTACTGCTGATGGTAGAAACAACATCATACTTCAATAATGTTGCTAACTATATCATTAAGTGGAAAATCAATATCACTAATCAATAAAACATTAAGCATATGTAAAATATTGAGGTGGCCGGTTTCTTTGTGAGTGTAATAATACGAAAAAGTTTATGAACTAATAAAACTAAACAAAACAATGTTCTAATAATAAGTAGGTAACAAAAATATTTCTAAAAGAAACAAAAAAAGCATTTGCTTTTGAGGTTCAGTTCCATGCGTTAATTGTTCTGTGCAAGGCAGTGAGAGAATTCTGCTAATGGATGGCTCTGATTCAATATTCTGTCTAGTTTGTACTTCATCAGTATTTTTTACTTATTTCTCTAATTTTATAAGTCTGCAAATCTGGCGTTATTTGAACTAATGGGTGTTTTCGTACCATATGGCGTTTCCGATTACTAGTAGAAGTTTTGTAGTTGACGACATGTTTGCATAATATACAAGTGGCTCTCTGATCTGTTGTTTTTTCAAAAAGGTTCCACAAATATGATTTTTTATTCCTTGCGGTCATAGTTATTAGGTAAAATCACATCAATCGACAAAGCTAACGAAAGTCTACAATAAATACATGCCACAATATTTATTTGGTGGGGAATCTCATACGCATCGATTCCTGTTCGGACACCGACGCTGATCTGGTCGGACGTTCATGTCAGCGATATGGAGAATAAACACATGGTGTGTTGCTATTTTCTTAATAAGGCAGTAAGTTGACATAATTTTAGTTCGTGTTATTCACTTTAAAGTCAGTGTATACGTGAACGCCGTGTAAAGTTGTGTGCGATTCTGTATGTTAGTTCTACTGTGCCCCATGTGCAACTCTTTGATTAGTTGCTTTATTTACTGATGATGACAACTTAGTTGTTTAAATACGTATTTATGATACGATTATTCATTGTGGTAAGGGGTTGCATACCTTTTTTTGAGTTTTTAGTTAGCCACAGTCTCCAAAAAAAATTTTCAAAGACGTTCTAGTTTCGTCAACTATTTACGTATTACAGACATATACCGTGTGCACAACGTCGAGCGATCGATGGATATATAAGTAATGACTGGCCAACTGCAAGTGGGAGGGGCTACATACGTTAAACTCCTACAGGGCGTATTTAATTGTGGTGAACTAAGAAAGCGTTATGGCTGTTTATTAATAAATGATGTATCAAAATAAATATTCCAAATTAATAACTAATTGTTTAACAAACTACAAAAATATTTGTAGTATATTATTTATGGTTAATGTGCGAATTTGGATATTTTATCCGACTACACCGTTGCTTTTCGCACTATTAGTCATATGCCGGCTGTCAACGTCCCTACAATAACGGATACTTTTGTTTATGTCTCTTCGGCCATAATACTTTAAATTTAACATTTAAATTTAAATAAAATGATATAATATAGTTGAAAGTATCATAAAATACAATTCGCCGTAAAGTGCAGAGTTTTTGTTTACTGCATAATAATAATTCTTACCGGCGAAGCATCAGAAATTTTCATCGCTAAATATTCAATGATAAGTTTCATCATAGCTTCGTGGCTTGAACTTAAAAAATTCTTATTCAAATGAAAACACATAAATAATATAAAATTATGAAACAAAACCGTAACTCTTATTGAAAAAAATTAAAATAAAAAGTATTCTGTAATAGCATAAAATTTCAAAACAATAACGATTCTTGCAAGAATATAAATAAAGTGTTTACCAGTATAAATAAATGGTTTCCTTAAATAAACTACCTATAAAATATTAAATTTAACTAAAATACCTTTATTGGTAACAAATATTAATTATTAAATAAAAGAACATTCATTTTTAATTTTAAAAAATGCGGGAATTCCCGACGATTATTATTATACCTACAGCAACTATACGTACTCTACCTACGGATGACAAGGAGCAACTGGATCACCAGTCGATAGCGTTCGATGATTATACAAAATAACCTACATAGTGCGCAAGCTTGTTTTCCGATTAAATATATCGGGCGCCTTGCTTGAACACTTTGAGCGACTGATAGGGATATTCAATGTGTTAGAGAGAGATTATTTGATTCGTACTTAGATCGTATGTAGAATGTGTTGGATAAAGAAAGGGAACGCCCGTACAGTTAGACAGTAGAACAGACTGAATATACTCTCTCAACCCTAACCACATAAACTCGCTATTCGTCTTCGTCTTACTACATTGTGGTAGATCAATCACTCCCGGGCGTTCATACGGTATACAAATAACCCTGCAAAAGAAGTCGTATGATCTTAAATTTTTAAAAGTGGTGGAGAATTAATTAATAAAAGCATTTATCGAGTAAGTTGTTTATTACTTGAACGGCAGATGGCTATAATCACATTTGTTAAAGATCCATATTGACCAACGTATAGCGTTCCTTATTTTCTAATCGGAAGAATCATAAATGAAATATGGTTAAGTATCAGAGTTGTCGACCACAAAACACAAAAGTGGTGGGAAATTTAAATACTGCATTCAACTTTGGCAACCTATTATAATAAATGTTTATTAAAAAATTTCTGCTAATCTTATTAGTTAGTGTTCCTAGAGTATTAAGGAAATTAATAGCATGAGGTCTACAAAAAGAATTTTACAATTTAACTGCCAAATAATTATTTATTCATAAATATTACAAACCATACAAAAGCTATTGAACTGCATGAAAATAAGTTTTATTTATGGAATATTATCTGCTTCAAGTGATCGCCATCATTTTCAACAAGTTTATTTAAACACTTACCGAACTTGGGTATGGCTGTATGGTGTAATGTTTGGAGTATATCTTCTAATGTTATTTTTATTTCATCAAGATTTTTCGGATTTTAAGCATAAAGTTTACTTTTTAAAAAGCCCCATAAGAAAAAATCTGGAACGGTAAAGTCCGACAACTTTAAGGGCCAATTTAAGTCACCATTTCGAGAAATTAAATGTAGAAATGTAAGCGATTATTTTTAAGGATACTAGTACCGTACTAGTACCGTAAGAGATATTTTGTTCTTGTTTTATATATATATATATAGCACAGGAATTGGTGAGCGTTCCTATTGGTCTAGCGCTTTCATGTCTGCGATTCACAGTTCTTATTTCCATAAAGAGCTAAATAAAACTGAGAATGGATGTATTGAAATGATTCGCAAATTCCTCTATGCGTCTTCTACATAATAAACTAATTCACTATTGATTTTCTGTCCATTCTTAAATAAATCTTAACTATATACCGTTTTTGTTTTTCATTATATACGAGAGCCATTGGTTACCGACAGATTTCCACAAACGCTTGATAAATATTATTAACGTATCAATTTAATTTATAAATGACGGTTTAAACATTCAATTACTTTCTCAACATATACAGGGTGTCCAGAGACTCTCCTGACAAACGAATACCGGAGTTTCCTCAGATAATTTTAAGACAATTAAACCCAAATTCACCTAGTCCGAAAATGCTTCCTAAGGGAGCTAGAGTTCTTTGAAGATGGCGCCTTGTATTTATTTTTTTTTTAAGTCCTCCAGAACGCTTCTATTTAGAAAAACAAAAACTGGTATGCTTATTTATCCTCCAGAGATGAATCGATTTCATCAATTGCGAATTTCTAGTACCGGTCATAGGCGTCCGTTTTGGGTAGGTCAACGGTTATTTTAAGGCATAACTTTTTTGTCTTTAACTTTTAAGCATTTGTGATACTAGATTATTAAATTTTCAGGTATTCCAGTACTAAAAGGTACACTTACTTTAAGTTGGTAGGATACACCGTTTTCTAGAAAAATCGATTTGTAAATTTTTCGTTTTTTCTTCATTAAAGTTCAATTTTTTATTTTTTGCAATAGTTAGCTCTGAACTGCCAACAGAAGTAAAACCTACGATTTTCATTGTCAAATTGTTGTCAGTTCGCGAAGTTTATCTTTTCATTTTTTACTTTGTGTTATGCAAACACAACGATTTAAATTTACAAAAAAAATGGTTTTTACTAATGAGGAATACGCCGAAATGCATTTAGTTTATGGCGAAATGAGGTGTAACGCTCGAGCGGCGCAACGTAGATACGCTGAAAAATTTCCAAATCGTCAGCATCCCACTCACTCAACATTTACAGCTCTTCATCAACGATTAAGAGAAACAGGTTCAGTGGTCCCAAAAAATAATGAAACAGGGAGACATAATGATGTAACAGCAGAACGTGAAGATGTTATTTTAATGGAAGTTGAGGAAAATCCAGAAATTAGCGTTCGAAGACTATCTGCCATGTACCCCACAATTTCAAAATCTTCCGTAGGAAATATCTTACACAAAGAAAATTTATATCCTTTTCATTTTACAAAGGTGCAAGCACTGCTAGAAGGAGATTTTCCTGCTCGCGTAGAATTCGCTAGATGGTTACAAAATTAGAAAAATCAAGATGAAAATTTCTTCAGGAACATTTTGTTTGGTGACGAAGACTACATTCTCAAAAAATGGAATTTTTAATGTACATAATGCACATTATTATTCGTACGTTGGTGACAATCCCCACGTTGTTCAATAATTTAAGCATCGGCATAGGTTTAGCATAAACGGATAGGAGGATAGGAGTAGTTGACGATTATCTACTTGGACCTGTGGAATTACCTGCTCGTTTAAATGGTGCTGATTACTTACATTTCCTGCAAAATATTTTACCTGATTTGTTAGATGAGGTGCGTTTAAATATTCGGCAAAACTTATGGTTTCTACAGGACGGCTGTCCGGCCCACTTTAGCAGGAATGTACGAGACTTTCTATATAATAACTACGAAGACCATTGGATTGGAAGAGGCGGTCCAGTTGCTTGGCCAGCAAGGTCGCCGGATTTGAATCCTTGCGATTATTGTGTTTGGGGATACATAAAAGCATTTGTTTATTCCGTTCCGATACAAAATCGCGCACAACTCTGGCTAAGGATACAAGATGCTTGCAACGAATTTAGAAATAACTTTGGAATTTTTGCAAGAATTCGGCGTTCTCTAAGCAAAAGGGTAAACTTATGCATAGAGACTAATGGTCATCATATCGAGCAACTTTTGTAACAATCTACCTTTGATACTTGTTCTTTTTTTGTTAGTTTCGTTCCATTGTAATAAATAATTTGTCTTTAATTTATTAAATTAATTTTCATCCATGTCTTGATAGTCCAAGCCAACTTCGTCGCTAAAAATAAGTAGGTACATAATAAATTGAACTTTAATGAAGAAAAAACGAAAAATTTACAAATCGATTTTTCTAGAAAACGGTGTATCCTACCGACTTAAAGTAAGAGTACATTTTAGTACTGGAATACCTGAAAATTTAATAATCTAGTGTCACAAATGCTTAAAAGTTAAAGACAAAAAAGTTATACCTTAAAATAACCGTTGACCTACCCAAAACGGACGCCTATGACCGGTACTAGAAATTCGCAATTGATGGAATCGATTCATCTCTGGAGGATAAATAAGCATACCAGTTTTTGTTTTTCTAAATAGAAGCGTTCTGGAGGAATTTTAAAAAAAATAAATACAAGGCGCCATCTTCAAAGAACTCTAGCTCCCTTAGGAAGCATTTTCGGACTAGGTGAATTTGGGTTTAATTGTCTTAAAATTATCAGAGGAATCTCCGGTCTTCGTTTGTCAGGAGAGTTTCTGGACACCCTGTATAAGTTTATTTGAATATGATTGCTATAATTTTCTTTCTCGTTCATAGTCTACTGAATGAAAATATGGAGAAGCTTTTAGATGTCCGTTCCATTTAAGAGCTGTCTTTGTATCGATATAGAAACTCTACGGCTTTATCTCTCTCTCTTTACCGTTGGTTATCTCATTAATATGATATTGCAGACAGTCCTTAGAAAATTACCAGATTACAGGGCAACCTCATTCCAAAAACAATTTTCACGTTTGAAAGATAACCGCCTTAAAGTGTTAAGGTAATGTTTTGGGGTGTCCAGTTAACGAAGCACTGATAATCTGCTTGTATCCAGTTCGTGAACGATTAATGTGGGGGATGGTTCTTGGACCAAATGTTTATAACGAATCCGGTTTCTGGCGGTGATGCTTCAACGCCGGTTACTTGAAACACGACCCCAATGTTGCATCACCATGCACAGGTTAAAAGGCTCTATAAACTTTACATTTTAAATTCTCGGTGACTGTTTGATAAATGAATAGATATACCTTCATCTAAATATGCTTATTTGCACTATATACATTTATTTTTGGATGTACGACTTATACTAGCATAAAAATGCTGTTGAGACTGATGTCCCTTGTAAAGCATGATGTCTTTGTTGATCTTTAATGTAAGACTGTGTGTTTTTATGTTAACGGAAACTGTTCTGTTGTTGAGCTGATATTGTGGTTGAGAATGTTGTTGCATGTTATGGTGTTACGAATGAGACTGCTGTGTTAAGACTGTGATACAAGTAGGTAAGAATATAGCACTACCCCTACAAACTATTACATAATCAAATACGCGTATTGGTTGACGTCATAATGAGGATATTTTCTAAGATTTTCGTTGCTACCGTGCGCGCGTAGGCGCAGTCTTGGCGTAATGAAGTATCCACCCTGATGATTACAATATGCGCATTGATTATTGTACTTGGTTTGCTAACATGAGTGAAGCTGACCCACAGTTTATATTTAACAATTTACAAACTGCGGCATGTTTAATAGACACAACGAACACTTATGGATGCAAGAATATCCGCATTATGTCGGTCAGAGGAGATCCCAAGTTAGGTTTGGATTTAATGTTTAATACGATATCATGGGTTCAACAATTCTTGGTCCCTAATGATCAGGGTGTTTGTGAAACTGATATTTTATAGGGATGGAACGTATGCTTTTTCAGTATTCGTACAACAGTATGTTGTGATGTGCCTGCATCTGTTTCAATTTCTAGGGTTGAAATCCATGGATTTTGCATTACATACCAATACGTTTATCTCTGCCTCTTCATTAATACTTCTTGCAATATTTATTTACAGAAAGAACCATAGTCTCCCAAATTATCATAGTCTCTTAAAGGTAGCTAGAAAAGGTTTGCGACGATCAAAATACTGTTCTAAATACTGTTGTGCAGCTTGTACGTCATTTTTATGGCACAAAATATAACAGACAATCATTTCACATTTTCCTGATTAGAAAAATTCATTGTTTTCAGAGCATACTACCAGAGCTATAGGTAACACAACAACCACAGTAGGAATTAGGACGAGCGCTAATTCCGCCCCTGGTCTACAAAGGCCCCTCGAAAAACTTACCGGCCAGCTCAGAATTAAAATGCGGGAGAGTCGTGGGCCAACACAACGCATAGGTATTAATAAGGCGCCACTACGTTTAGACTGGCAAGTTCTCTGATTAACGTAGAACACCCACGGGCCATATGGGCTTACGAAATCTATTAAGGGTGTTTGTATACCTGATTAACAAAACTATCCCTTTTGCTCATATGGACACAAGGTAATCAAACACAAACAACAGGTTAACAGTAACAATAATATTTATTATTATAATAATATATAATAAACAATAATATTTATTAATATTATTAAGTAAACAATAAATCAGGTAAGTCAAAATTATAAATTGCCCCAAAACAAATTCAAAAGTAAGCAAAACACTCTGTACTAGCAGGTACGAAAATAATATACCCAAGTAGTATTACGTAATAAGAGTTTAAAGTCAATACAAACTACGAGTAATATGACAAATTGATCAAACATAAAACAATATTTATGAAAGTTCCTCAAAGCTTTGACGTACCTTACAATATTTAAACAACATACAGTATACGTAAAATTTTATGTTTGAGTTATCTAATATAAAAGTTGACAAGTCTGGAACAATACTTCTATGAGGTGAAATTTCTTTCTATAAAGGTGGATAATTTATTTAAACAATATAATAAAAGGATTAAAACTGTTCGGAATTCAATACCGCTTAAAAAAAAAGAATTATATTACTCCCATATTTCAAAAATTTGATTCACTCCGGAGAACCGGTTGTCCGATGATCACGGATTTGTAATACGGCCGGGACGCCGGCAAAGATCGAAGTATCTCGCAAGAAAACTAACGTCGCATCTATCCCTTGTTCGGTACCATAAATAAGGTTTTTCAAACGCCTGCCCTAGCAGCCCTAAATAAATGCGAAAAGAAAAGAATAAATCGAAGATACAAAAGTATCATAAAAAGCGGAGAACGATGTTGCGATAAAATTAACAGCCGTCCCCATATTTAGAAACTCACCTGAAGCAACACGTGGTCGAGAAAACTTCCAAAACCGGGGAAAGGTCCCCGAATTAAAACACTGCACCAGTGAATTAAATTAACACAGTCAAGAATGACCAAAACCTGCATAAGCAGAAACACTTTATAAAATTCAAAACTTGACTACGAGTTTTCAAACACCTGAATACTTCAGAGCTTGATCGATAAAGCAAAGAGGATCTCCCTACGAATGTACGACTATTTATTTGAGAGAAAAACTACGTCATAGTAACAAAAACACTATTCCGGACGGAATATTAGAAAGAAAAGAAGATAATTACCCAAAAACCCCGACAAGGTTAAAGAGTGATTGAGAAAGCTATCAAACAAAAATTCGGTAATTAATTCTCCGCAATAAAGGATAATTAAGCCAATTTAGAATTGCACCAACCGTCAAGCGATCTATAATCGGAAGTTAAACTAAGTGGCGCGAAGATGTCGCTCTAAGCAAAAGAAAATGAGAACGCAAAAGTAAGTAAAAAAAAAAGGTTATACAATCAAATAAAGCATCCTAATAGATTTACAAAATTCTAATAAAAAATACCACAATTTTAGAATTGTTTAAGGAGAATCAATAATCGAAATACTATTAAAAATATACGAAGCATGACTTCGCATAAAATTTCCAAAATGTCGAACTGCGCCGCAGTATATAAAAATAATCCGGTTGAGAATATAGATATAGTGACATACAAAATATTTGAACATACAAAATTATATGAAGATATCAAAGTTTGAAATGGCCTATGATGATCGATAATTAGTAGATAAAGTAAATAAAATTATATTAAACGAAAATATTAATTTAGAATAGCCTATGATGACTTAAAGTTAGCAAATAATGTAATTAACTCATTAAAAATTCCCAAAAGGTATAAGGATTATTTTTAGAGCGTAACAGCAGTTCGAAAATTAAAAGAAAGAAACGGGCATAATTTGTTTATTTATAAAAATAACTATGTCAAGTGGTGCATTATTTGAATCGTCGAAGAAGGTATTTTTTATAAAGTCATGGCCGAGTATGGTTACCATTAGAAAAAACACGAGTTTGTGTCATAACTAGAATCAGCAAAGAGGGACAATTTCCATTGCAGTGTCGAGAGCAACGTAGAGAGAAGAAACGCGCGGCACAGAAACTCAAGCGTCCGTATCAAAGCACACGTTTTCAGTATTATTCCACTGGTCATTGTGAGTGTATGTCAGTACACACATACTTAGAAAATGTCGCTTTTCCGTACGTTTCGGAAACGGCGTATTTCGAAGAAACTAGAAAACGTAATAGCGAGTATGCCGGATTTAGAATACGAAGGCGATAGAATTAAATGTATAAGGTGCGACGACTATTTGACGTGTATAAGCAGGCGGAAGTGTAAACGCCACCTAAAAAGTATAAAACACTGTTCTGAAATCCGTGACAAACAATATAGCCAACAACTAACATTTGATATAGGTGTTTGTTTTATTATATCTAATCTCCCGTTCACTTTGCTAGACCAAAAAGCATTTGTCTTCTTCTGGAGCAAGTATTCGGATTATACATTACCAAGTTGGACACCGATAAGAAACGTTATGCCATCTACTCGTGACTATGTTGAAAGAAGGATTAAAGTAGAATTTAAATATAAAAAATTGAGATTATGTATGGACGAAACAACCGATCGGAAAAAAAATTCTGTGGTGAATGTGATGGTACGCACAATGGAAGAATTTGAACCGTCATCCTCTATCTTACTTGTTTCCAAAGTTGCAAAATGTACTAGCAATGAAATTTTAAAAGTGGTGTTGAGCGCATTGAACAAATTTCAAGTTTCAACAAGCCAACTTTTAATGTTTGTGAGTGACGGTACCGCTAACATGCTTTCCTTAGGCCGATCTCTTAAAGAAGAAAGTGGTACTCTGTTACATGTAACATGTAAAATCCATGCTTTATACCTTGTGGCGCAATTGATACCTAAATGTTATCCACGAGTAAATGCTTTAAATAGCTCATACGAAGCAGTGTTTCTAAAGTCCCCAAAACGTACAAAAAAATTTCACGTGCCCCAAAGTGCCTGAACCACCACAGACGATTACTATGCGTTGTGTCACATGATTAGAGGCTACGTTTTACTACTGCGCATATTTTAATGATGTAAACAAGGTAATTTTACAATTCGATCCGAGACACATCGAAGCTATCAATAAAAGCCAGAAAATGTTTCAAGATAGTCAGGTAGTCAGATAGTCAGTGATTAAGAAACTATTCGCAAGAACTACTATGGGCTAGGGGAGGTAATTGAAAAATTACAAAAGGATTCGTCGTTTGTGGATCCTGATCAAATTGTGGATGATGTTCACTCACACCTACATGAGACAGAAGGCGAAAAAAATTAGTGTGTAATACGTAAATTTGAAAGTGTTATTGACAAGGATTCAGATTTTCTCTCTATTCATAACTCAAAAATTATAGCTTAAATGAAAAATTCGGTTATACAGTATTATTAAGCATATAATTACTTTTAACTTTCTCCTGCACAGATTTTTTGTAAAGTCAGAAAACAGAGATATAGGCGCCGGACAAAATAACAAAAAAATAATTTTTGCGATGTATCTAGCTAGCCATGCATTTTTTCCAGAAAACAAAAAGCTCATTAAATTGATCTCGTAAAACTACAATTCTTTCCTCGTCTAATTGTCTCTCTATCTTCGCTAGTTTCAGAGATCCCAATGCTAAACTTTAGAAAGAACTCATTCGGAACAAGGAGGAAAGACAACGAAGAGAATCAGTCTGATGCCAAATCCTGAAAAAGCTACCAGTATGGACAGAGAAATGTCGAGTGAAATTATGACAACACGGCGAAATCCACAAGAAGATTGTACTGTAAAGTGTTTATTTTATTAACTTAATTAATTAAATAATATATAATAATAATACATACGTTAAAACAATGAAATAATTATATACTAGTTGCTTAATAAATGATTAGCTTTTTAAGAATTACTCTCATTCTCTTGTATTTTTAACGATTTAAATTTCAATTCACATTCATTCCATACATTAATTATTATTTAATTCCAACACACGTTTATGCGGATGTGTAATGTGTGTAAAGTGTATGTAAAAAAAGTACTGGAATTTTACATCACCTTGCCGTGTGTTTGTTCTCGATACAAAACCTATAGGTATTGCATTTATAAATAAAGACGGCATACTATGTGCCCGAACAGTAGCGTGATGTGAAGGGATCGAGTAGAGGCGTACGACGATCAATTCAGTTGCCGTTGAGACGTTGTAAGCGATACATTGTTAACACAATTGTGTTGAAAATGTCGGGAGTGCGTAGAAACAATGCATCGACTCGGTTGCATGCTAACGTAGTAAAGAAATTTTTACATGGGTTTCCCGATTTAATATATGCTGGTACCGTAGTGAAATGTTTAGTTTGTGAAACAACTTTATTAACTTGGAAAGCAAGTCAGTGCCAAAGACATATAAATAGTGACAAACATAAATCGAATAATAGTGGACGCAGATCATATAATAAATTTGTGTGTGATTTAACAATGATGTTAATTGCGACCAATATACCAATGCAGAAAGTGGAACACCCAATGTTTCGTCAGTTTTGGAAGAAATACAATCCTACGTGGAAATTACCAGCAAGAAGTACGCTACGGAATTACGTACCGTCAGTGCGTGAAAGAATTGTAAATTGTACGAAAAATACGGTAAAAAAAAATTCCTGTTGTTAACAATAGACGAAACTACAGATATTAAAAAACAGTCCATTCTAGCCATTCTAGTACGGACGCTGACACCGCAAGGACCTTTTCCTCCTTATTTACTAACCTGTAAACGAATGCAAGGGTGTACTGCCAGAGCGATATATGATGTATTAATAGAAACACTAAACAAATTTGAGATTTTACCGAAGCAAGTGTTAATGTTAGTTACCGATGCTGCCAAGGTTATGCGTTCCACGGCAAACTTACTCAAAACGATTCACCCAAACCTGCTGCATGTCACATGTTTTCTTCACGCTTTACACCTTGTAAGAAACACTATACGTACAACTTATCCTGATGTGGATCAACTGGATTCGGAAACGGATTCGGCTATTTCATTCGCTGTGTCCTGATATACCCGAGCCGCTGCAACCAATTCTCATACGATGGGGTACTTGGTTAGAAGCAGCATTTTATTATTATAAACATTTTGAAAAAATTAAATCAGTGATTTTACAACTAGATGCCAAAGAAGCAGCTGCAATACGGCTCAGCCAGGTTCAATTTAACAATCCTCAAGTTGCAGCAAATTTAAAAATTATTTACGACAGTTACGTTCCAATACTAGACCCAATAAAAAATTTACAGAACACTGCGCTGTCCTTATCGGCCTCATTAGCAATTATTGACCACGTAAAACTAGTGCTGCATATCCTTGAAGATGAAAAAAGTGATTGTGTCCGTGAAAAATTTAACAGTGTATTAGATAAAAATGTAGATTTTACAAAATTAGGGCAACTTTTTACCAATACTGAAGATCCGTTGTACAGATACAAAGAGCGCTTTAACTATGCAAATATAACATCTCTCAACGTCGAACAATCCTTCTCTGTATATAAACATATATATACGTCGCTACGTACGAACCTTTCCGAGACTAATACAGAAACATATATTATGGTGCAGTTTCTTCATCGCGCACATCCGTATATTTTTGCAACAATGTAAACATGTTGGGTAAGTTATTTATGTTTTTTCTTAACGTTTTGTATAGGGGTTCGATATATTTATTTTTAAGTAAGCGCACTGTTATTCTGCTAAACTCTCCACGCAACGCCACTGCTGGGGCACATAGTCTGCCGTCTTTATATAACACACCTACTGGAAGAGAAAGCAGTAGAGAAAATAACAAAATTCTTTCCCTAACCTATCGTACACAACTCGTGGGAATACGAAAAGAAGCGTTGAGCAGATACGGGGTGAATAACAAAGAGGAATATACTGGGAGAGGTATGAGAGAATAACGGGTGGGGATCGAGGAGATTACGGACATAAAACGCGAAGCAATAATATCAGTCAAATCAGTGCAATAAAACGGTAATCTAATATTGGGAAAATTTTATGTCTAGCGTCACAATTAGGGCGAATGGATATATAGATTCTGAGAACCATGCGAATTACGAATGCCGATAAGTTGATTTTATTGTTCAAATCAATCAAATGAATTTAATGAAATTTTGATTCGTGTTTCTTTATTGCTATTTATTGTATAATTGAGTCTTAATAAATACTGTAATCTCGTAAATAAGGAAATACCCAACTTCTAATCCAACAACTTATCGATTTAAAACATTTCTCAAATCACGCCTCGTTAGACTTTTAATAACAAAATGCGACCCTTTCGCTGCTTCTAATACTTGAAAAAACTTTAAGTTCATAATATACAGCTAGGCCATAACGAACTGGTAAGTCACTTGCTAATTGTGCCGGGGGTTTCGGGATCGAAGCCGAGATTTATTATCTGAGAAGGTTTTCCTGTTTTTCCTTCTCGTCACTCCAAGGCGTTAAGCCATTGGGAGATGTTTAAACATGAGTTATTATTGTTATTATTATTACATTATAATAATAATTCATGCCTTAGTATTTCTTAACAGCTTAACGCCAATTATAGAGGACATTATCAGGCCATGACTTATTTATTATTACGCCCTTGCCCGTGGAGCGACTTAAGATGTTTAACTGTCGGAATTCACCTTAAACAAGAAGGAAAACTACGAGAACCTTCTCGGATACTGAAAATGATGTGGGAATGAATATGTCAAAATTTCGTACATCTCTCAGCCTTCGTTGAAAATTCTTTGTAAAAATGTTAATTTTTACGACGATTAGAAAGTATGGAGCGTATTAAGTGCATAATCAGGAGATACCGACGTTTGAATTATTAATCCAATTGCTGCTTGATCATTTTTGGTTAATCTCTGCAATAAAGATAAATTTACGCTGGCATTTGGGTGCTTATGAACAAGATTAGGATTCTAAAATCGAATAAATATATGAAGAGTGTTTTGTTTGAATCTTTACGAAATATATATAATATATATATATATATATATATATATATATATATATATATATATATATATATACATATATAATATCTTCGTGACCTTGGTATAATAAGGTAAACTTAATAAGTCGGTGATTAAAGGTCTGGTTCATTACTTCAAAGTATATATATTTAAAACAACCCTACATGTTTCGGCAATGATGCCTTTGTCAAGGGAATACAAAATATAAATGACAGAATATAAATGTCAAATAATTAAGTTGCTATGGTTTAAATTATTCAAAGATACATTCCAATAATAATAATAAATCATGCCTTAGTATTCCAAAAAATAGATAGCAAGGTGTGTATATGTGTTGTTCGCTGCCAGAAGCATGTGTCTCTTTCAGGGTATGAACCTGTGTGTTGGTTGCTGCTGGCAGCTTGCGTCTCTCTCTGGGTGTGCCATTTTGTATTTGTGTGGCGCGGTCACACAAATACAAGGCATATTGCCGAAACATGTAGGGTTGTTTTAAATATATATACTTTGAAGTAATGAACCAGACCTTTAATCGCCGACTTATTAAGTTTACCTTATCATACCAAGGTCACGAAGATATTATATATATATATATATATATATATATATATATAAATAATTATTTCGTGACCTTAGCATGTTATGGTAAATTCAATATATTTTGTATTCCTTGAGAAAGGCATCATTAGCCGAAACACGTACATGTAGGATTGTTTTAAATATATAGTTTTTGAAGTAAAACCAGACCTTTAATCGCCTACAATTTGAATTTACTATATATATATATATATATACAAGGTGTGTATAAATTGGCGGACCCACTACACGTGGCGACATTGTTGGTCAAATTTTGAGTTAAAAGTCCTAATCCTAAAACGATGTATCAGGCCTCCTTTGTCTTCAGAATGAATTTGACAGTAGTAATGTATTTGACTAGAACAACATTAGGCTGCCTACTTATTGTTTTACAACGTTGTCAGATGTGTTTTTCGTCAAAATAAGTTAATAAACAAATATTAAAAACAAACTTTAAAATCAAAAAGAAAACTTTAACGAAAGTATAATAACAACAATTCTTCTTTCTTCTAAATTGTAGCTGTCAACAAATATCGAGTAATAATGCTTATTTCAAGACTGAAAGTCCGAACTTTAGGAACCTCGTGCAAAGATATGGAACATGGTACAACATTTTCGTATTAGGATTTTGGACTCCGAATTTAACAAGGAACACCACCGCGTGTAGTGGGTCCGCCAATTTATACACACCTTGTATATATATATATATATATAATTATATATATTTACATATATATATATATATATATATATATATATATATATATATATATATATATATATATCAATTGATAAATTCTTGGAGTTTTTCGGCTATTATATGAAATATTTACAAAGCAAATTACAAAGAAAAATTTTATCTACGGTCCGGAAAACTGTAGACTTGGGTTCAAGTCCGAAAGTAGACAATATTTTTCAAAATAATACAAATCTGTATAAAAACAAATTTGTATATGTATATGCATGGACACACAGTCCGTATTTACCAGCTTTTGCTTCAACTACCAGACGCATGCGTTTCTGTGTAACCACTTTGTCAATGATAGATTTACGAAGCAAAAGACTATAGGTACACTTGCGGTCATGTAGTAAGTTTTGTCCTATCCGAAGACATCAGATAACCTCATGCCATCTGACGGACAAAACCGACCACGCCGGTGCAAAGTGTTTCTTCTCGAATAGCAAAGCTATTACTGGAATAGAAGAAAAAATACGCATATTACTGTGACTCCATTAACTCGTCGCCAGGTGGCGTAGTATAGCAAAAAAACAAGTTGCATGTCGATGCGATAATCCTTTGTCAAGGATATAAAAAATATAAATCATATATATTTTTTATATCCTTGACAAAGGCATCATTGCCGAAACATGTAGGGTTGTTTTAAATATATGTACTTTGAAGTAATAAACCAGACCTTTAATCGCCGACTTATTAAGTTTACCATATCATACCAAGGTCACGAAAATATTATATATATATATATATATATATATATATATATATATATATATATGTTAAACGTAATGCTAATGAGAACAAATCATTATTGAATTCTCACATACATGCCATTGCCGCTCTAATTCGTTGCATCAATTTCTACACGTAGCAAAATCACCTTTGTCTAAGAATGTAGCTGCAACGCGTCACGGCGTCAACCGTCCAGGTTGTTCGGGAAAATGAAAAAATGTGTGGAAGCTGTATCAATCCGTGATGTGCAGACGTCGACGTTTCATAGTTATTACTAATTGTCATAATTAGTAATTAACTTATCTATCCACTACGCGTAGCCTATATGGCTTTAATATACCATGTAAAAGATAGCATATCGATGTTTAACTAGCATCAAGTGCAAGATACAGTACCAGTAGAGTTAAAACCAACGTAAGGCATTGGCGTGCTCTTTCACGCACTCTGACGAGAACTAGGATGAATTCGAAACACGTGTATGTACTATCGCGGCATTTGAAATCCGGACGATTATATATTTATTTTCACTATAATTAAGTATTGTAATTCGGTTGTTGTATAATTGAGCTGTTGTGTAGGTGACAGCAGAGTGACATTTATCTGTTACCTTTCACGCCCGGGGATCGTTGCTTATAAAATTAATAAGATTTTTATTCTTTTCTGGAGTTGATACACGTATACCACCGGAGCTTCGTTGTCTATTAATAACTCCTCGACTCTGCCATTTAATTTTGATACCTGAAATAGTACTCTTCCCTACGCCAAATCTATCCGCTAGTTTTCTAACTGACCATCCTATTTCTAGTAATGTAATTATTTAAGTTTTAGTTTGAATATTGAAATGCAGCATATTAGCTTTATATTTTGACAAATCTGTGTATGAGACTGACAGATCTGTAAACAACAAATCGAGGTACATAGCAATCTACTCTTAAAAAGCCATATTCAAATCAAACAAATTAAGTGTCCAATTTTTAAATGCCGCGATAATACGTAGAATAGGTAACTAATGCTTTGTTCATATTCATATATACATATACATATAACGTGTGTTCATTTGAAAAGACAATCTAGGTTACTTTGAAATTTTGATAGAATAAGACGCATATATATTAGTATGTGTTTGTTGTTCCGTAAACGTAAATCCAAATGACATTTGATAATGTCAATCACAAATATCAGTTAGTGCATAAGATAATCGTGCGTCGATTCTGGTTTAAATAAATTGCTTCTCAGTTTTAAAACGGCTTTCACTTTAGAACATGAATTTTTTTTTAGTCCGGCCTTATTTTCGAAGTGGTAATAAAATTGATGGTTTATGGGTTTATTCAGTTCAAGATTTCATGGTAGAATTTCAAGTTGAATT
Organism: Melolontha melolontha; assembly: GCA_935421215.2. Lineage (NCBI taxonomy): Eukaryota > Metazoa > Arthropoda > Insecta > Coleoptera > Scarabaeidae > Melolontha > Melolontha melolontha. Next base: position 70,257,556 of record OW285242.1, on the reverse strand, counting down.
TCCACATTTTGTAATAGATTATATACAATTTAAGAATACTTTGGATAGAACTTTAAAACGTTTTTCTGAAACTGGTAGTCTCTTAAGAAAATCAGGCAGCGGAGCAGTTAAGAAACGTACACCTCAAGTTGTCAATCGTGTTGAAGAAATAATGTAAAATGAACCACAAACATCTGTTCGACATTTGAGTCATAAACCTTTCTGTTGGTACAATCCACAAGTTATTAGAAAAGATATGCAACTTTATCCATACCGTGTCACAGCAGTACAAGAATTGTTAAGAAATGGATTACCCACGTAGACTACAGTTTTGTAATTGGTTTGTAAATATAACAACAATCCAGTAATAACAATCCAGTAATGTTGGAGAATATCATCAGAAATTTTGAACGGAGGATTTCAAAGTGCATTGATCTTGAAGGACAACATTTTCAACATTTGTAATAGTTTTCAATAAATACATATAATTTGTTATTTATTTGTATGTATGAAACTGTCAAAATATACGACTTCGTAGGTTAAGTAGTCAATTTTAATTTACGACATACTTCAAAATGTTCTCAGTAAATCACATGCTACTAGATTGACTTTTCAAATGAACACTTGTTACATATATATATATATATATATATATATATATATACATATACATATACATATACATATACATATACATATACATATACATATACATATACATATACATATACATATACATATACATATACATATACATATACATATACATATACATATACATATACATTAGGGGTATGACTTTTTCAATTTTTTTAACAAAAAAAAATTTGCATGGCCATACATGATGAAAAAAGCCAAAAAAATAATAACTGCGTTTTTAGTTTTTCATTTTGTTGGAAAAAAGTCCCGCACCGTCCATGTAGAAAGTTTACATGTAAATTCTCAAAGACAAGCGTACGTTCTCGCTTACGTTCTCTGATTTGTTTTGTATTTTGTGTTGCTGTGTGACTGCAAAGTACGGTAAATCCCCGAAATCGAATGTAAACAAACTGATGCTGTCTACTATTGGTTTGAGCTCATAGTTTGGTGCGTGCTTTCTACAAGTGTGGTTATATTTATTAAGAAATATTTATATATTCAATCAAAGTAATGAGTTCTCGAAAAAGTGCAAGTGCTGTTTTGAAAAGTTCGGCGGTATGGAAAAACAATTTGACTCATTTTGAAAAAAGTACAACTAAAAGACGAGAAATAATTAACATAGATAAAAATTTAAATGAAATGTGCAGAATACAAAAGCAGATGGTGATAATAGGACGGTACAACGCATTGGCAAAAACCGAAAAAAATAGAAAAATAAGGTGTCAGATTATAGCCAAGGAATTGCTTGATTTATGGTCGAAATTAAATTTTCCATGTATACTTGAATCTTCAATAAAAAGAAAAGTAGAAAAGCTTTTAGATCGTTTCTGTAAATATTTAAAGCGACCAAATAGAAACCCAACAATAGTGTTTGGAGAATTATTTGATGTAACAGATCCACAAGGCATTTGGCTAAGCATGGAAGATAAAAAGTTGTACGCAGTTCAAACAAGCACGAAAGGAGATGTTGGATACACAACAGCAAAGGAAATTAATATTCATCCATCAAAAGCTGCTATATTAAAAAGAAAAGTCACGACCGCCTTGGTCTCAGACATAAATGTATCTGACAGAACAATTATGTCCCTAGAAGAAGACACAGAATTATACGCATCATCAGAAGAAGACACAGAATTATACGCATCATCGGAAGAAAACACAGAATTCTATGCATCATCAGACGATGATAAATTTGAACCAAGTGTTAAAAACGTGGCCTGTTCAACTAAGGCGGCAGTGAAAATTGTTCAGACTTCCAACGTGAGCACAAAAAATGCAGCAAAAATATGTAAGGAATTGGTGAAATCGGGTATTGATATTCCAACACCCTCACAATCTGGTATTTATAAGGCCTCAATAAAAGCAGCAGAACGTTTGGAAGAAAAGTATATGGCTACATTAAAAGAAGAAAAATGGTGTATGCATTTTGATGGGAAGAAATATGGTAAAAAAGAAGTTCAGGTAGTGGTGTTGACAAACGAGCTTGAAGAAGTCAGGTTGGCGGTCATGGAGCTTAATAATGGAAAAAGTTTGACAATATTTGAAGGTGCTAATTAAATTAAAAGTTATAAATAACTAGATAGCTTACTATAATATTATATTGCAGGCATCAAAAACATTTTAAACAAATTTCAACTATGGAATTCCATTAAAATGATTATTTGTGATACTACAAATGTCAATACAGGGAAAAAAAATGGAATTGTTCATTTACTGAAGACGTCGTTTCAGGAAAAATCCTTTTCACCTCCGCAATATATTGGTTGTCAACACCATGTGTTAGATTTGATTTTAAAGCATGTCATGAATGAAATGCTTGTTGAAAAATCTACATCACCAAATATTTCGTATGATATTTTTACAGAATTGATAACAAAGTACGAAAATCTTAAACAAAACTTCAAACAAAGCGATATAATATTGGAAATACACAATATCAAGTGGCGTGATGACATGCAGTATTTGTACGAATTGGGACAAGCATTCAAATATTTTGAGAAAAATAACTTGTTTCCATTTATCAAATTCCGTGTATTACCATCACTCAGTAATGCCCGCTGGAATTCCAGAGCCATACTGGCACTTTTAACTTTTATACTCAAACCCGAACACAGGACAGAACTTTTACCAATTTGTAAATTTATATGCAGCGCATGGTACGATATCTGGTTTTCAGATCAACGTTTTCGCCACAATAACTTTGAAAATTTGAAAACATCTGTAAAGCCCTTCAAAAATGCTCATAAATGTTTTCTTAAACACTGGGTGGAGGAAGATTCCGCTATTAGAAATTTAAAACGAACCAATATTTGTGCAGAACGAGCCATTAAAGTAACACAAGAAATCTTTAATTATTGTAAAACTGAACGCACTTTAAACTTAAAATTTATTGCATCTAATGAAAAAATTAAAAAATAAAACTTTTTGCAAGCTATTTTTGTGATTTTTAGTTTGTTTTGAAAATAAAAAACTAAAACAGAACGCTTAAATAAACAGCATATTTTTACATAACAAAAAATGTTAGGCCTTTTCAATTGAGTTGTATTCTTCATCCAGTGTAAAATCCACAATTTTTCATCTTGGTCGGTGCGGGATGTTTTTTTAATAAAATGAAAAACTAAAAACGCAATTATTATATTTTTGCCATTTCTCATCATGTACGGCCATGCACAATATATGTTACAAAAAAGTCATACCCCTAAATTATACATATACATATACATATACATATTGCCACCAACGCGGCGTAAAAGTAAAAGTGTGACGAGTGATAAGGGGGAATCGCTCGCTGATCCTCTCTGGTCTGAACCTACCTGTTGTTGTTATGTGCCCAGGAAGGTCTCTGCCGGCTAACTCTCTTGTTTCGGAGAACGTCGCGGATTCAAGGCCGCGAGATGGACTATGGACGCCACCGTTATTATCCACCTGCAGAGATAACGCTATACCGGGAGCAGGCGGGACCTGGTAGCTCCAAATATCACCAGAGGGTCAGCCCCTTATCACACGTTGCAGAGCAAGAAACTTTGTTAAACTCGAAAGCTAGTGGGAAGGGTAGAGATCGAAACACAATAAACAGTTTCACAAATTTATTGAATACACTTAGCTATAGAATAATCATCAAAACATATAGGCGATGTCAACACTCTCAAAATAAATGCCAGACACAGTCGCTTACTCAAGTCACAAAACATATACAAGGTGAAGCCCTGTTCAAAAATTCAAAATGAAAACAAGACGAATTATGAGTAGTTACACAGTGACCGAAACTAAAAGTCTTACCCCCGTATATAAATAAAACGAGAGGCGGGAGAGGATAACCCAAAATTAACCTTCCAGGATTTAATAATTTGATTCTACGAATGAGTTTAAAGGAAAACTCAAAAGACGTCAACGCGAGAGGTTCCAGAATGGCAAAATCTCAAGAAATTCGGAAGGTTTCCTTAAAAGTAATCAAGGTTATGCCTTGTTATCAATTATAATAAAAGTAAGAAATAATACAATAATAGAAAATCAAATCACCCAGAATGAACTTTTGGAGTACCCCCCGTATAACAGGTGTGCAAAATTTAAATATATTTAAAAGTCCGAAGAAATTTATTAACAAAGGTATACATCAAGAATACCAATTCCGTATACGTAATATGGATTCTGTACAGTAAGTAACAAAATATGTAAAGTTAAATTTACAGATAAGTTCTTCGATTATATAAGGTATCGAAACAAACAATTACAGGACCGATCTGAAGGATCAGGCCTTGATTATGACACTAAAACTAAGCAGGTGACAGACAGTGAAGCTGTCGGTCTTCTAATAAAAGTTTCTGTACCAGTATATGACAAAATATGAAAAGTAAAATTTACAGATAAGTTCTTCGATCATAAGGTATCGAAACAAACAATTACAGGACCGATCTGAAGGATCAGGCCTTGATTATGACACTAAAACTAGCAGGTGACAGACAGTGAAGCTGTCGGTCTTCTAATAAAAGTTTCTGTACCAGTATATGACAAAATATGAAAAGTAAAATTTACAGATAAGTTCTTCGATCATAAGGTATCGAAACAAACAATTACAGGACCGATCTGAAGGATCAGGCCTTGATTATGACACTAAATCTAAGCAGATGACAGACAGAGACGCTGTCGGTCTTCTGGAGTTAACAATAAGATTCTGTACCAGTACCCGGGGATATATAAGATCATCAACGGGTTTATTATTGAATCAGACTCGATCGACACAGTTAAACGCACTTGAAATAGGGAAAAGAACCCTTCTAAATGATCTGAATTAACAGGTTAAACTATCGCTCAAAGTGTGTGTCTTATAAGAGAGTAACAGCTTGATTAAAATTTTAATTTAGAAAAATTTACTAAACGCTATTCGATAATTAAATGATTTTCTTACAATATTTTGGGATAGCAAGAGATTAAAAGGCAACACCTACTTTATCTGGGTTTCACAAACAGTAATTGTTCCTTCCAAATACTATTACCGTTCACAAAGGCAAAACAATACTTAATTTTCCCCAGCAGTCCTCACAGCGACGCCATTTTGGGAAACCAATATGGTTGAACCGCGTCCTTTCCTCCAATTCCAAAAGAGTCTCGCAAAATAGATGAGCCCCCAAAATACACGGGTTGCGGACGGCCTAAGGGAGTTTCAGAACTGCGTCGGGGTTATTCGTACAGCCAAAATTATGCCCTATAATTCACAGGTTAAAAATTTCCGGTGGGTCGCCTAACGCCACACAGTAAAAATCCAATATATTCTCCGAAAATCAGAGTAATCCACGTTATTATGAACGTTTAAAAGAATCCTGAAAGTTCAAAATGTGATATAGTAATAATACTAAGAAGATAACCATAACTTTACCGCAGAAAACTGGTTTCCAATGAAAACGTCCCACAAACACGACTCAGTGCTTATGAAGAAAATGTCTTAATGGCTGCCGTAACGATATCGATGAAAATGCCGGATACACGTCATCGCATTTGCGGAAATATAAGAAGGAAGAGAATTTAGTTTTCGAAATCTCGAGAAAGATTTCAAATCGCATAATGTGACAAATAAATCTAAAAACGTTAAACAATTTAAAGTCCAGAGACGATAATTTCTAATAGGAGTCGGTAAGTGAGATTCCTGTCGCAGAGGGCGAACAACGAAAAGGAGATGGCGCAATAAGCGGTGGAATTAAAATTAAACTAGAAATAATTATAAAAGGGCCGTAATTAACAAAAGAAGATGCGTTTAGATGATCTATATTTCAAAGCAAAAATTCCTACAAAAACAGTTTGAAATTCGGTATGACTTTTAGCGAGTTAACAGTGAAAATCTTGCGAGCATTTCGGAAAGGGAATTTAAAAGATGGCCGTATGCTAAAGTACAAAGGCTTTCAGGATGAATTGAATGATTGTAAAGGGTTGACAATTTGTAGTTGAAGGGTCTAAACGGTTCGATATATGGAGTTTAAAGCAAATTAAATAACATTAGTTGAAATTATTTATATGATATAGTTACGAGGGTTTTAAGAGAAATAATAGAGAAAATTTGCACCAATATAGGTCGTATACAGGAAAGTGAATTTATGTGCGTAATAATATACATATACATATACATATACATATACATATACATATACATATACATATACATATACATATACATATACATATACATATACATATACATATACATATACATATTATATTTAGATAAAATATGTGTAAGCAAAAACTAGAATTTTGAAGGTCTTTATGTGAAAGCGAACGTAGTGACGATATTGAGTGGGGGGCGAAGTTATACCTTTAGACAAGACCGTTCTTTTTCTTAAAAAAAAATATATATTTTTAATTAAATTCGGGTTGAATTTATTGAGTTAATTAGTTGATGGTGTTTGATATACAATTCACGTATATTCGACGAGATTGTATTCTCGTAATTTTGATAGTATTTGTTTAAACAACGTTTTTCTTGTCATCGTGTCCCCTATATAATTTTTATGTAAGTAAAGATATATATATATTTATAAGACGTCTTATTAATTCAAAGAGTTTTTTAAGATTGTATATCAATTGTATTAATATTATTAGTTTAGAGTCTTAATTAGTTGAGATAAATGATATATTTTTAAAATTTCTACGTAAAAAAAATATATTTGTAAAATTTTATTCGTTTGGAATTCAAGGGAAACTTTTTTGTTACATGTGAGCGCGCATGTATTAGATTTTTGATCGTGTTTTCATGTTTGTTTATACTATGTTGTTCTCTGGGGAGAAATCAAAAATAAACTTTGTTATTTTAATTAAGTTGATCGGAAGTCATTAGAGGAAGTTTTAATTCACTTAGAGGTCATATTCAGTGAATTGTTTTACCTCAGAAGTTGTATATTGTTAAATACACAATCTTTATACTATATAAAGATAGATTTTTTTCTTTTTTGATTTTTTTTGTATTAAATATTCATTTAAATTTTATATTGTGCTCGTTTAATTTAATAAACCTTTTACTGCGCATTTATTATTAAAAGTAGTAAATTATTGAAAAGATAACTATCATATTGGTCAAGTACGTTTGATTTGCGCCTAGTAATATTCCAGTTCCGCGTTTCCAATTGGAACCCTGAGAAGAAAGAAGTCTCATTGTTGGATAGCAACTGGCTGAGTATCCTAGTTGGGTAGATTAGTTGTGGATGGTGGTGCAGTAAATATATAAACCACAATTCATAGCAATATGTTTTTTAACATTTTTGTATTGCTGTTTTTTTTAGTTGATGTTAGTTAAACATCGATATGATTTTTGAAAGGTGTACTATTACCCGCTTGCTACTTCCAGTGTCATCTTCTCGTTCATATTAATTATCACCATTTCAAATCTTTGTAAATTGCGTGTCATGATAACTTATTGAGCCTTCTTCTCTCAAAGGTAATAAAATTGTAAATGTAATAACACGACACAAAATTACTGAAAAACGACTTAATCATTTTATTAATTTATCTTCTTGTTACACAGAGTACATTATAATAAGGAAAATAGAAAGTCGACACGTGTGCAGATAGCTTAGCAGTAATTTTCGTAGTATGTAGAAAAGAGAAAATCCGACGGGAAGTCGCGATGCTTGGGCTACAATAATCCACATAACTTGCACAGTTGAATCCACCTAATGCAATGCAAATCTCGAGTACGAAACAGTAGAATGGCAAAATGACATTCGCAAAACGTGTTCCGAGACATTCAAAAGCTTGCCTGAACATACATTATGAAATAGCAAACTGAATTTTAACAGAATTTTAACAGCTAGCAAACGTTACATTTGTATGTCTTTAAAGGTGTTCCTAGAATTTATGTGTAACGCCGTAACATCGTACATCTTAGTTAAATTGTATTCAAATGCAATTGTATTACTTCATACTATAATAGTAATCTGAGTGTATTTGTAGTTAGTGATGATAATAATATAAAACATGGTTAAAACATTGCTTGAAATCGTGAATTTTCTGTAGCTTAGTAAAACGGTTGAGTAGTGCATATGTAAGTGAGTTTTTTGAGAAATGTGCAGTGCATATAGTACCGGGTAATTGAATTAGCCTAGTTGCCATTTACGAAGAGCATCTTACCTTATTACTGCGAATATATACATTTTCATAATTTTCAAGCTATTATGTTTAGATCTTCTGGATAACGGATATAAAGTACTGGTTGCCTAAAAAGTTCTTAAAAAGTTATCGTAGTAATATTAAAATTATCTACCTCTAATCTTGCAATATAAAATTCATAAGGCGGCCATCATGATGTCTGATTAAATTCTCAATTCTTTATGAACCACTGCTTAGCATTTAATCATACATAATAATAACCATTTCCAAATCTTACTTATACAAGAGAGAGGTAGAAAACTTAACTTATTGGAAAGTTTGGAAACTAATAAATTTAATAAAATAAGCAGGATTTTAAATGATCTGTTAGGCGTAAAGTTCCCCCTTATTAAATCCAAATTTGTAATACGCAACCCTTTTCCTAATAATAATTGAATGGGTTAGAAAAGGAGACGTACATGTTTTTAAACTATGGGATAAGTATCTTTTTTTAAAGGCGAGATGTCTATTTATTGGAATAGAAAAGATAAAAAAGATTTTGTTCGAATAAAAACGGTACAAGTGTACTTTATACCAGGATCACCAAATAAGTAGATTGTTTGTGAAACACGTGTTCAAATAAACCGGCTTGTTAAATTATTTTTCTGTGTGTTTTATTCATTATTGTTTATTTACACAAGCGTTATGGAAAATGATGAAGGTAAGTTTCTTGTCATGTTTTAATAAAATCTAAAACTCTGACTATGAAATTAAAAAATAAAATAAAGTCAGATTATGTAGTTATTGTGATACAAGTAAAGAAAAGTTGTTCGTTATCTGTGAAAACTTATAACAGTCTTCTTCACTTTTAGATCCATATCAAACCGATGAAAGTGAAGAATACATTCCTTCCTCAACTTCAGACACTGGTGAAGATAAAAGCATTGATGACAATGCGTCGAATAGGCCCTACTCCCCAGTAACTCCCACTCGTCAAGTGATGCTCCCCATTCCACAATTTGTACGTATCTCCTCAATCAAATGTAATAGACCGGGTTAACCTTTGTCCAACACTACTGATACGAAATCAAATGAAAATGATAAATTTTTGAACTGGTTAATTGCATAATAACATTAATATCCTACAATTATGGATTATACAAATAATAAAAATACATACAAGGTAAAACTCCAGGACAGACCTTAAATTGAACATTCGTCATCAATACAAGCGGTCCCGTATCGTTATGTTCAAATTTTAGGAGTGTAAAGTAGACTTCATTTCAAGTAATAAAAACGCAAAACTCGTATATCCATTTTTAGTTGTTTCAAACTTGCAGATCTATGAATGTGATTGTCAGATCATGAAAAAAATGTAATCCTAAAGTCAATACAAACTGATTTTATTTAAAAAAAGTTATATGATTCAGTAACAGGCCTGTGATTGTTAACGTCGCATAATAAAATGTTATCCTAAAATAAATAAACACGTGTCATAGTGTATACAGTAATTTCTTGGAGATCTACAAAAAAGAGTACTGGAAATTGATTTATGATAAAAAGGTTCTTACTTATTTCGTAAGTGCTGAACCATGAATATCATACAATAAACAACTGTTCAGATGACTGTTAGCGTTGCATTTTTTAATAAAGGATTAGATTACGTTTCAGTTCATACAACAGCTAATTAGAGAATGTACACGTTTTCTTTATTCAAAATGCCTTACCGATTTTCTTCTCAAGAGTATGCGGACATGCATTTTGTGTATGGCTACTGTAACGGCAGTGCGCGTCAAGCAGTTATTGAATACCGACATCGGTTTCCCGATAGGCGCATTCCTCATTACAGAACGTTTATGGAAGTACGCAGACAATTTCGGGAATGCGGACTGCGTGATTATCTTTTCGACCTAGGAGTAAATTTGCCAGCACACTTAGAGGAAGAAGCAGTAGCTGTTGCTACAAGGGATCCAACTCTCGGTGTACGTCGAATCGCTAGACAACTAGGAGTGCTACGAACGACAGTTTGGCGAATTTTAAAACGTGAGGGTTTATATCCATATCACTATCGCAGGGGATACGGCTTGCTTGAGGCAGACCACTATGCTCGTCTAGTTTATTCTACCTGGATATTAAGACAGTCACGGCTTCATTTTAATTTCTGCAGAACAGTCCTCTGGACAGATGAATCTACGTTCACGAGAAGTGGTGTTACAAATCTGAGAAACCTGCACATGTGGTCATCAAAAAATCCCTAAGTTATACGCCCATCTAAATTTCAACTTGAATTTTCTATTAACGTTTGGGCGGCCCTAATCGATGATTTCTTGATTGGTCCTGTCGTTCTTCCTGGGAGGTCAAATGCGGACAATTACCTTCAATTTCTTATTGACGAACTGCCAGGTCTTTTAGAGTATATCCCATTGAATGTTCGACAAGACATTAGGTTTCACATGGATGGGGCACCACCACGTTTCGGAGTTGCTGTGCGAAATTGGGTTAATGTCAATTATTCAAGATGGATTGGTCGAGATTGTTCTGTTGCATGGCCACCCAGATCACCAGATCTTGATCCCCTTGATTTTTATTTATGGGGGTACATGAAAAATTTAGTCTACGCGCAAGTTTCGAACACAAGAGAAGAGTTTTTGGATCGTATTGACCTGGCTGCCGGGCAAATCCGATAAAACAAGAATGAAATTCGGATAAGTACTTCTTCTGATGGCTTACGGGCACAAGCCTGCATTCAACATGGTCGAAAATATTATTAATTTAACTTTTTTAAATAAAATCAGTTTTTATTGACTTCGGGATTACATTTTTTTTTCATGATCTGACAATCACATTCATAGATCTGTAACTTTGAATCAAATAAAAATAGATATACAAGTTTTGCGTTTTTTTTACTTGAAATGAAGTCTACTTTACACTCCTAAAATTTGAATATAACGATACGGGACAACTTGTATATGACATTACGAACATTACAAACAATGAAAGCTATTAATATTCGTTTTAAACAGCTTTTAAACCAATTTAGGCCACATCCTATCATTAATTTGAATGAATGAACTCAATGACTTATTATTATTTAATATTATTTAGATTGTGGCTTACACGGGTTGAAATTTAAAGTTACATATACATCTACACAGAACGTAGTTAAAGAGGCATTGATCCAATCCAACACAGAGTCAGCGGCTTCAAATAAGTGACTCATCTTACCTCCATATGCTGTAAGGGTGCACTTAACTGTAATATGGTGAATAGTCTGGCGATGTTCTCCAAATTCGCAACTCCGTGTCTTAGTCAGTTCTCGTTTATAGAATGAGTTACGATAGATGTCGTAGGAATATTCTTATTCTATTGAGTATCTTCTATTCATGACGAGGCAGCTCCATTCCAGTGTATGGTAGAATCGGTGATATGGGCCGCTTGAACGGGTTTCGAGGCTTTCCAATACTCTCTCCATCCTATCATTTGGGTTGAAATTTTCTGCTATGAGTAGTGGATGAGATCTACACTTGAGTTTTGACAGGCCGGCATCAAGCTGGTCACTGTTTACTGGAAGGTGTGATTCGATATTATTTTATTATGTTCCCTAACTAGGTTTCCCTCTCTCCGGAATGTGGGAGATGCAATATGGCTTAGCTGGGAGCCTGACAAGGTAGAGGTGTACGTTTTAAACAATAGCAATATTCATTCAGTTAACGGCACATCTGCTTTTTGTCGTTGAATTGCGACGCAATTACCTCGATATAACACTTAGATTCCTTTCTTTATGGGCGTGGAGAGCGTGCGGAGTTTTAAAAAATTATTTTATTTATTAGTTCATATTTCGCAAGATAAGTAAAGTACGGTGAGTTAGTTTCTGTTTTCATTGCTTTAACTGTTAATTATACAGGTACTTCGCAATTTTTGTATTAGATCCTGCTTAATATCGCTTCACCGAATCTACTTTTTCCAATTATTTCGACGTAAGTGTCTGGTAAACTTCCTTAAGTTTCAGTAACTTACGCATACATTTTTAATTTCCATTTATTTAGACCTAGAACATTGTTTAGGATACTTTTTCAGATATGCTATGGAACAACGTCAAAAATGGCATCGTGAAACAATGGCGAGCTGGATTAAGGGTCCTACTGAATGTATGTCCATTGCCAGTGATTCCGAAATTTATTGCAGTCTGTAAAATAACGTTAAAAAATTCCAATAAATCGCACGTAAAACGTTACTTAGCATCACAAACACATACACAGATATTAGATCCGTTGGAATCTGACAATTTTAATGAAGAACTCTGTGAAACTTCCATGGCGGAAAATATTCCATTAAATCAACCCCATCTTCAAAACATTTCTCCAAAAATATACTGGTCGAAATGTTACCGATGAATCCACCTAACGCAAGTATTATGTTTCTAAGTGCTACACGAAAGCAGTAGAATGCATTAGAAGCCATCTTTCTAATCAATAGCTATGGATAAGTGCCGAAGAAACTATCAATATATTAGGACGCTGTGTGGTAAATGTTGTAGCGTGTGTACTACATCCAACTATTCCATATAATGCGTATGTAATAGCAACAAAAGTTATAAATACAGTTTATGCGGAAACGGTAGCTAAAACCATTTACGAGAATATGCATCAAATGCTTCATTCGGATGATAGGTAGTAAGAAAACATACTTTTATTTATTATTATTATTAGGATATTCCCAGACACATTGACAGAAAAGGACTACATCGCCCTATCACCGTAATTACTCAGACCGAGCGCAGAAGTAAATTCAGCGCTGCCTGTTGTCAGACAGCCGAAGTACCTCGCATACCGTCCACATAATTAATGCGAAGTAACGACGTCCTTCCAAAGGTTGGCATGGTTGGTGTCTGGGAGTATCCTTTCTCCAGAAGGGGCGTACCGATGAGCCTGTAGAAAGGTCAAATACGTATCTACGTCTCTGGAGATAGGATATATTCGGACACGTTCACAGAAAATATTAATAGTGAACCTGCATTTGTGTTCTTCACACCAGATTTTTAATAATATTTTATATTATTAAAAATACCTTTGTATTATACAAAACTGGTTGGGTTTACCTACTCATGTATGTTTTAATTATTCTGATACATTACACATGCGCTTAAGCCGTAGTATGAGTGAAGACACAAACAAAAATGCAGTTTTCTAGAGAGATTGGCTGTGCCAACCTTTGGAAATACGTCGTTACTTCACATTAATTATGTGGACGGTATGCGAGGTACTTCGGCTGTCTGACAACAGGCAGCGCCGAATTTACTTCTGCGCTCGGTCTGAGTAATTACGGTGATAGGGCGATGTGTTTTTTTTCTGTGAATGTGTCTGGGAATATCCTTTCTCCAGCAGGGGCGTACCGATGAGCCTGTAGAAAGGTGAAATACGTATCTACGTCTCTGGGGATAGGATATATTCGGACACGTTCACAGAAAATATTAATAGTGAACCTGCATTTGTGTTCTTCACACCAGATTTTTAATAATATTTTATATTATTAAAAATACCTTTGTATTATACAAAACTGGTGGGGTTTACCTACTCATGTATGTTTCAATTATTCTGATACTTTTATTTGTCAGTGTTAGTGCTACATATATGTTAAAAACAGGCAGACTATTAAAGGAAACATATTCCAATATGCCGCATCTTACTTGTCTAGCACACGCTCTCCACAGAATCTGTGAATATATCAGAGACACCTTTACGGAAGTTGATAGTCTTGTATCCGCTTTTAAAAAGTTTTTAGAAAAACACCATTGAGAGTAGCTCTTTACAGGGAAAAATTTCATTTTTATCACTGCCTCCCTCTACAGTAATAACTAGATGGACATCATGGTTGGAAGCTACTAGTTTTTATGCAGAGAATTTCAATAGTTTACAACATTTCGTTACATGTTTAAATGACGATGCTCGAGATATTTCCGAGAGCAAGGAACTAATACAAATTCCAAATTTAAAAATCAGTTCTACTTTCTTCAGGAACACTTTGGAAATTTGCCAAAACTAATCACTTATTTTGAAAATCAAAATCTCAAATTAAATGATGGATTAACCACATTAGACGTGGCTATTAATAATTTGAACTATATTCCAAGTGACTTAGGCTGTGGCCTTTGGCAAAAGTTAGACACAGTTTTTAATAGAAATCCAGATTTAATAACATTGCGGCAATTGTGTATGGGGACAATGCCTCAAAATCTAACTGCTAAATACGCTGAAGTAAAAGAATATTTCCAGTATGCACATATAACCAGCTGCGATGTAGAAAGGACGTTTTCGATCTACGAGGATGTATTTCATTCAAAGAGAACAAATTTTACAGAAGAGAACCTTGAGATAGTATTGCTAGTTAATATTAATACTCCTTTACTCAACTTGAACTACAAAATGAACAAATAAGAATGTATTTCGTATTCTATATATCACCACCCATTTGTTTTCCAATTATATGAATAAAATGAAAAACTCTTTAAAAATACAAATTTTCACTAGTACGCCCGTAGGCGATGAGTCATGGGCCTCTCGTGTGCGGTCCCTAATTATAGCCTAACAAGTTAAGTTTTTCTTAGCCTTCATAACGCGGCATTGTACATCTGACGGTTCAAACATTATGTCTCATTCTACTCAGCACACTAAGAATAAACACTATCAATGTAATTTTGGACTAAGGTTTGTGTTTTTTTAATTCTAAAACTAGATCTTCATATTTTTTTCTAAGGTATAGGAGAACTCTACTATACACATGTTATTTGCTCTTCTATCATCTATTACTTAGTCCGTGTTTATTAGCCGACATATCTCTGGAAGTTCAGTTTCTCTGTTCAAATTCTTTTAGTTTCAATTTAATTTAGTGTCACTGCTAAAAGTAATGACATCGTTGACGAAATACGTTTACAGTGTAATGTTTGTTTAAGTGCGAAGTGTGTCAAGTGCTAGTATTTAGAAAAGAGTTGCAGTTTCACTAACGAGTCACCAGTTTCTCTAATTAAATATTTCTAGGAGTTATTGTATTTGCTTTAAATTTTCAATTTATTTCAATCTTAAACAAATATATAGTCTATGCGCTTTTTGGTGTTTCTAAAATATAATTTTAATTACATAATACTGGGCTTATGGACAACTAGGGTTAACCAAGTTGTCTCATATTCATTATTTTCTCATCAAATTACGTCAGTCAATTGCTTTAAATAAATAAGCTTCATTACATATCAAATGTTCTGGTGGTTTTAAGCTTGAATTTGTGTTTGGAAATCATGGAGTTAGAAACCTCTTAAGTTAATTAAGCAGCCATTCACTAATTGGGACATTTACTTCATACGTATCATTCTGTTTAATCCGCAAATTAATTTATAAATTATGAAAAGCGAAATACGCGAGAAAATCACGAGAACTTAATCTATTATTCGTAATATGAGCGGAGTGGAAATTTGGGAGAATTACGAATTCGTTCTGAATATATATATATATATATATATATATATATATATATATATATATATATATGTATATATATTTTAACGATATCCTAGACGAAATTAAGTGCGCCAACTGAACCCATTATCGACTATCACAAGAGAGAATTTTAACAGCGAACGATAATATCTCCGTCGGATAGCTTACCGCCCAATTTCGCGACTCCACAATTACTAGTAGGTTCTAGGAATGTGCAATTATAAAAGGATCAGCTACTAATAAAGGTCATTTATGGCGTCTCCAATACAAATATGATTTACTATTATTAAGGAGATATATTAAGGAGATATATATATATATATATATATATATATATATATATGGTAAATTCAATTTGTTGGCGATTTAAAGTCCGGTTTTACTTCAAAATGTATATACATATTTCGGCAAATGATGCCTTTTTCAAGGAATATAAAATATAAATGGACATTATATTAATATACTGTCACTTATATTTTATTATATTTTATAATATTTTTTATTATATGTATTAGTAAAACCAGACCTTAAATCGCCAACAAATTGAATTTACCATAACATACAAAGGTCACGAAATAATAAATATACATGTATATATATATATATATATATATATATAGATAAAATAAATTAAAATCGGGTAAGCGGTCTGTCAATTAAAAAACTCCTTTATTAAACAACCCTATATTTCGCAACAAAATTTGTTGCTTCTTCTGGAGATAAAAATGTAGAGTTGAAAAATAATAAAATTGACGTACAATAAAAATGATTAATCATTACCGCTTACCCGATTTTAATTTATTTTATCAATATATTACGGTCGATAATTTCGTTTAAATTAATTGTATATATATATATATAATATCTTCGTGACCTTGGTATGATAAGGTAAACTTAATAAGTCGGCGATTAAAGGTCTGGTTCATTACTTCAAAGTATATATATTTAAAACAACTCTACATGTTTCGGCCATGATGCCTTTGTCAAGAGAATACAAAATATAAAATTTTATATTTTGTATTCTCTTGACAAAGGCATCATTGCCGAAACATGTAGAGTTGTTTTAAATATATATACTTTGAAGTAATGAACCAGACCTTTAATCGCCGACTTATTAAGTTTACCTTATATATATATATATATATATATATATATATATATATATATATATATATAAAGATAATTATTTCGTGACCATTGTATGGTAAATTCAATTTGTTGGCGATTTAAGGTCTCGTTTACTTCAGAATGTATATATTTAAAACAATCCTACATGTTTCGGAAAATGATGCCTTTTTCAAGGAATATAAAATATAAATGACAGTATAATAATATCATACTTATACATTTGTAGTTGCCATTGATAAAATTATTCAAAGATACATTCCAGTTTATTAATAATAAATCATGACTTAGTATTCTAAAATAGATAGACAACAAAAACAGGGAAAAGTAAGATATGAGTTATTATTATGTATGCGCCCGTGGAGCGACTTAAGATGTTAAGCTGTCGGAATTCGCCTTAAACGAGAAGGAAAACCACGAAAACCTACTCGGACAGCCAGTCAGGGTTCAAAACACGGAACTGTCAGCATGATAAGCAAATGTATAGATATTTAAATAACATAAGATATATAATTATATAACAGCAACATATATTATGATGGTAAATTGTAGATCGTTACATAATTAAGTTATAGCATGTACTGCTTAAATTTTTTATATCACTTCTGTTGTTAATTGAGTTCTTTTCCTGTTTAATACTAATCATTTCTTTAATTTCCCTTTATATTGTGTGTTGTTCTTTATCAATTATCTGTGTGTTTTCAAAATCGAAATGGTGATCGCGTTGTAGTTTATGTGTAGATAAAGCAGTTTTGTCTGTTTTAGAGTATTTGTGGGCTTGTATTCTTTTGTATAAATATTGTTTCGTTTGGCCTATGTAGTAACTATCGCGATCGCGACATGGTATTTTATAGATGACATGGGTTTCTCGATTTTTTTCTATTTTAGGTTTAAGTTTTGACAATAGATGTTTATTAGTAATACTAAGTTTATATGTTGTAGCTATATCATATTTTTTAAAGTGTATTTCATTTTTTCTGATAATTGTGGAACATATGGAATCGTGATATATGTTGTGTCATTGTTTAAATTGTTATTGGTGTCTGCAGTGTTGTATATTTGGTGGATTCTTTCTTTAATTGGATGGTCTATAAGTTGTGGTGGATAATTATTATCTGTTAAGATTGTTTTATTAATTTTCTTGATGTTATCTTTGCTGTAGTGAGTATGTGATAGTTTTACTGCTCTATTAGTCTGATTATTTATAATAATTTTATTGTATACTGTAGGTGCATTTGAGTGGTAATCGCCAACAAATTGAATTTACCATATATATATATATATATATATATATATTTGTATAGATAATTATTTCGTGACCTTTGCATGTTATGGTAAATTCATTTATATTTTATATTCCTTGATAAAGGCATCATTTGCCGAAACATGTAGGGTTATTTTAAATATATATATTATAAAGTAAAACCAGACATTAAATCGCCAACAAATTGAATTTACTATATTTATACAGTGTGTTTAAAAAAGATGCGGCAATATTAAAGGGGGTGATTGCCCAGGTCATTTTATACAAAAAGTTCCTATAAACATAGGTCCGCATACACTTCGTTACCGATCTACAGCGTGTTGAAGTTTAATTTTAAGAAACAGTAAAAACTTTCCAAAGCGGCTTGAGATATCATAATGAAATTTTAGGCGTGTTAATAGATGAGGGAGACACATACTTTGCAATACAACACAATGTTTCAGTCGTACCTGTGGCGCGCGTATTGGCGCGTCACAGGCTATTTTTCAAGAAAAAATAGGACGCCTCTGATTTCTCTAAAAATACAAATATGCTTTTATTTATTGTTCAATTATGAAGAAAAAAACTCTCTTAACTTTTTATCGTACGACGTACCATTTTTTAGTAAAAAAAAAACATTTTAGTGCATGTCCATTTATTACAGAAAAAAATATTAAAGAACAAGGTTTTATTCAAGGGCAAAAATAAATATTTTACCAAACAACAATTTTATCAACCAAAAATTACAAAAACTGTGTAAAGTGACCACCTCTAGCTCAGATGCAAGAATCCAATCTTCTCCTCATTGACTGGCGAAGTCTCTGAAAAACACCAGGATCGGTTTTAATTGAGTTGCACCCAGCAATGATTCGGTTTCTTAAGTCTTCTACATTTTCCAATGGAGTAGCGTACACCAAGGACTTCAAATGGCGCCACATGAGAAAATCCAGGGGATTTAAGTCCGGGGATCGTGCAGGCCATGAGTGAGGTCCACCTCGGCCTAACCAGCGATTTCCGTATGCTTGTGTTAAGAAATCACGAGCTACTTGACTAAAGTGGGCTGGTGCGCCATCGTGCATATACCACATTGCATCTCTAATTGCTAATGGTACGTCCTCCAGAAATCCAGGGAGCGTGTTTTCCATAAAGTTGCGATACACCTCTCCGGTAAGTCTCCTTGGTAAAAATACCGGTCCAATTATGCAGTCACCCACAATCCCAAGCCAAACGTTAAAAGAAAACTGATGTTGAAAACGATCTTCAACACTTTCATGTGGATTTTCGTCACACCATACATGGTTATTATGGAAATTTCGTATTGCATTTCTTGAAAAATTCGCTTCATCGGTGAACAGAATCAACATCAGGAGTTGAGGGATTTGAACCATTTTGTGCAAAAGCCATTGACGGAATGCAATATGAGGAGGAAAATCAGCAGGAAGAAGTGCTTGAACGCGTTGTATATGGAATGGATACAACAAATTTTCCTTCAGAATGTGCCAAATAGTCCCATTACTTACATCCAAAGCGTCAGCAATTTTTCGAGTAGAAGTACCTCGATCTTCTTCAATCATGTCTAGCCCATCCTCTTCCAGCTCTACCGTTCTTGCTGTCCTTGACCTTCCTGCTCCTCCATTTCGTCTTAATGTGCCTGTTTCATAAAGACGCCGATGAATATTTTCGAAAGTTTTTCTATCAGGAACAATACGGCCAGGAAATCTTTCAGTATACAACCGCATAGCTTCTAATGCATTGCCATCAGCACGCCCATAAATGTAGTGCATGTCGGTCATCTCGGCATTCGTATAGCGATTCATGATAAGGAACTTCAACAAATTCGACACATACAAAATTATTAATCACGAGACTCATTCAATATGTCAGTGAATAAAACAGGACTGTGGTTTGGTAAAATATTTGTTTTTGCCCTTGAATAAAACATTGTTTTTTTATTTTTTTTTCTGTAATAAATGGACATGCACTAAAATATTTTTTTTAACTAAAAAACGGTAAGTCGTACGATAAAAAGTTAAGAGAGCTTTTTTCTTCATAATTTAAAAATAAATAAAAGCATATTTGTATTTTTAGAAAAATCAGAGGCGTCCTATTTTTTCTTTAAAAATAGCCTGTGACGTGCCAAGACGCGCGCCACAGGTACAACTGAAACATCGTGTTGTATTGCAAAGTATGTGTCTCCCACAGCTATTAACACGCCTAAAATTTCATTATGATATCTCAAGCCGCTTTGGAAAAATCAAGTTTTTACTGTTTTTTAAAATTAAACTTCAACACGCTGTAGATCGGTAACGAAGCTTATGCGGACCTATGTTTATAGTAACTTTTTGTATAAAATGACCTGGGCAATCACCCCCTTTAATATTGCCGCATTTTTTTAAACACACTGTATATACATATATATATATATATATATATATATATATATATATATATATATTGTTGTGAGTCAACTGTCTTCCTTAATTAATTCTTTTACTAATAAGATATCGGTTTCAAGAATGTTATATCTAGAACATTCAGATTTGTTAAATATTACTTTATAGTAAGAATTTTGTAATAAATTCATAATTGGTTTTTGAAATCATGATACCGTTTAATATTGTATGTTATATTTAATCTATTTGAATATTTTGCTAATTAATAAATTTACGTTAACTTATTTTCGTGAGGACTTGAGATTTTTAAAAAAAAACAACTATGTTTTATCTTACTTGTGAACATATATCTGTAAATTTTGTTATTTGTTTGACTTCTGTGACCTTCATTTTCAGAATTTGTAATTGAGATTACGTGGGTGAATTTTTATTATTATATTATCTTTTATAATATTTTAGAAATCATTGTACAATTTCCTTAGAATATTTGATTTATGCTATTACAAAATTTCTTATGGGAGTCTTGACGACGAAAAACATTATTATTGATTTTTTTGACGGATTAAGAAGATTTTCACCTGCATTATATAAATATAGTCATTTTAATTAATATTCCTATAATATTCAACATATTAAATGTTTATGGGCATATATTAATCACGTAGAAGCAGTATAATAAAATACATTGGATATATTGTCCATATAAGGAGAATATAGATATATATATATATATATATATATATATATATATATATATATATATACGATTACGGTAGAATTGATTTATGTTAATAGAACGCTCATAAAGAAGATTCCGGATTCCTTTGAATTATTTTGAATTAAGAACATCTCGTCAAGATTCTACATTGAACATAACCTTGTGGTATACCCTGCAAAATAGGATCATAAGCATCTCAGCGACTAAGATATTAACCAGCAATTTAAGTCAAGCAACTGACATCAAGCCTTGATGTTTCTGTAGGATATTATCCTGTGTACTACGTCCAAAGAACATGATGAATTTGTGATCTTCAAAATTTAACGTATCCATCAGGTATTTAAGTGAAATATTGTAACCTATATGTTTATAAAAGATATAACATTACTTGCAGTCACATATCTATATGTCATTTACTCACGTTATCTCAAATGTCATTTCACATTGCTTTTAAATGTCAGATTTGATAGTTATATTTGAAAATTTTGAACTTTGTATAATTTAGATCTTGACATACGTTTAGGTTGTCTAGTATTAGAGTAGGCACCCCATTTCATATTGTTGAACGAAGGATTGCATAAAATCGTTTTATATCACGAATTTAATTTTTAATTTTAAATGTCTCACTAATTGTCTTTTGTATCTTGCGATAATCGATATAATTTTATTTAAATATATTTATATAGATAAATTTGACCTTTTCGTTTTATTTCATGTAATTTTAAGTGTTTGTGTATCGAGAACTTACTTCGAGACCCTAGAGATTGAGTAGTTTTCAGGCTTAATAAATATATTTATTTCTCATATTTTATACTATTGCATTATTATCACCAGAACGTGAGGCTTTTCTCTTCTCAGCCCCTATGTATTATTACAATATATATATATATATATATATATATATATATATATATATATATATGTAAAAATTTCATTAACGGGTGAGCGGTCTGTCAAGTAAAAATAAAACTCCTTTATTCCACTCTATATTTCATAACGCATTGGTTACTTCATCAGGAGTGTAATTCAGAGTTAAAATTTAGCAAATAACGGCACTAAACATGTTTAAATTCGTCAAATTTAAATCATCAAATATATATATATATATATATATATATATATATATATATAAATATTTGTAAATAAAGACCTACCAGCAAATTGGAAGTCTAACAGAAAGGCATGGATGACACAAGATATCATGTCCGAATGGTTGCAGCGATTTAATAAAAAAATGACACCAGAGAATAGAAAAGTTCTTCTTTTCTTGGATAATGCACCATCTCATCCAAGAGATTTGATGTTAACGAATGTTATTATATTTTTTTTCCTGCAAACACAACTGCAGTATGTCAACACTTGGATCAGGACATAATACAAAATTTCAAAGTTCATTACAGAGGCTTTATTTTGAAGCACATGCTATCAAAAATAGATGCAGCCAATTCAACATCACAGCTGGTAAGATGTACTAATGTAATTGACGCTTTATACTTCATTAAAGCTTCGCGGGATAAAGTTGAAGCATTGTCTATTAAAAATTGCTTTCGTAAACCAGCATTCATAATAGATAATTCCATCCTTCCAGAGTTCGATGCCGACGATGAAATTCCATTGTCAACACTTTTAAATCTACAAAACAGGTTCGTCAAATTAATTGATAAGAACTTGGGAAGAATTTTTAAATATCGATAAAACAGTTCATACTGAAGATCACAACATAGAAATTCAATTGGGACTAGAAAGTGGCATAGCTTCAATGTAAGTCCCAAATTCCCGCAAACATTGGTATTATGGAAGATTGAACGTTTTTACGTTAACCTATGTAATTTTATGCTCATATTCCTTAAGGGATAGTACAAGAAGTAGCGAAGGCGTGAGGTAAACAGTAAGTACCATAGTTTGTTGTAGCATTTTGAATGCCCTGAAGTGATTTCAGTGGCATATCTAAACAAACAAAAAAAATAAGTTAGTTTGAGTAAAGCAAAAGATTGTTGCCTAAATTGAACCTTTTACAGGTGTCGAAATTGAACTGGTTCAATTAGGATCCTTATTTTCAAACTAGGGAATATTGTTTGTATAATGGTTTTTAATTCTGCAGAAAGTTATTTTTATAAATAACACATCTTTAAAAATGAGTTTTTCTAGAACCAAGGATGCCCAAAAGGGGAAATTATGACAAATGGAGCGAAGCCGATATGAAGCAAGATCTTAGTGCTTACAGATCTGGTGAAATAGGTTTGAATGAGTGTACCAGACGATACAACATTAACAAGTCAACATTACTTAAACATGCTAAAAATGGAAATAAATTTTCTAAAGAAAATAAGAAAAAAATGGGAAGAGCGTGTGTTTTTCCTGAAGGAACTGAAAATTGTTCCATCATATCCTAAAATCTGAAGAACTACTGTATGGCTTCACATACTTCACACTTCATAAACGATATCAGAAAACTGGCTTTTGATTTAGCAGAAAATCACTACCTGTCACAACCTTTCAACAAAGAAAAACGCATAGCTGGTAAAAACAAATATAAAATAACAGCTAATTCCATTTTTAATGTGGATGAGTCTGGGTATACAACGGCTCAAAAAAGAATGCAAAAGGTTGTATCAAAAAAAGGCAAACGGCAAGTGGGAAGTGTTATCAGTGGTGAAAGGGGTGTGAATTCCATTATGGTTTGTTGTTGTAACGCTGCAGGTCTCTATATTCCCCCTATGCTAATATTTAAAAGAAAGCGATACACTCCTGAATTAGCAAGAGGAGCTCCAACTGGAAGTCTTACAGAGATTTCCAATAAAGAGTACATCAACACCGAACTGTTTCTGAAATGGCTGAAACATTTTTGTGATATACTTAAGCCCGGAGTGGAAAAATCCATTATTCTACTTCTTGACGGTTACACTGCGCATAGTAAAAATCTAGAAGCTCTCACATTTTCTCGCAAAAATCATATTTACCTTTTGCAACTTCCAAGCCATACAACGCATAGACTCCAACCATTAGATGTTTTTCAAACCTTTACAAAGTTACTATGTATAGGAAAAAGATTTATGGTTGCGGGCACATGTTGGGCAAGGCATAATACCTTATAACGTTACAGAGCTACTAGCAAGAGCCTATGGGAGTGCAGCAACAATTTTCACAGCTGAGAATAGTTTTAGAGGTGCTGAAATATGGCCTGTAAACAGAAATATATTTGGTCATCATCTATTTAGGGCTTTTAGTGCTATGGCAACCAAACCACTAGAAGCTGAGATTTCAGTAGCACCTGCTGGAAATACCTATAAAACAGAGTACCACCTTTCCAGAAGACATAACTCCCAATAAAGTGAATCAAACTTTACAAGAACTTACTCCGTTACCTGAAACCAGCAAAACTATTCAAAAAAGGCAGCCTAAAGCCACCACATCAGCTGCAGAACTCACGAGCTCTCTATATAATAGTAGTTTAGAAGAAATTCAGAGAAATGACCCATTGGTAAAAAGAAGTCAGAAGATCAAAAATGCAAAAAAAAAACAAAGCACATCAGTAGAAAGAATAAAGACCAACTTATTAAAAAATAAGAACAAAACTAGGACGCCAAATCTAAAGAAAATATTTCAGAAGAAAAGAAAAACGACAACGAGTTCTTCTGAAGATTGGGAGGAGTCGTCTGCAGAAGACGTTGTGCTGAAGAAAAATGTGCTGGATTAGAAGGACGAAGATTTCGAATGTGAAATCTATACAAAGTAGGACTATAATTTTTATAATGATTATATAGTATATATTATAGTTATTAAAAAATGTGTTTTTTAAATTAACTTGCAGCTGGTTCAAATTAGGAAACGCTTGGTTCAATTAAGGCAACCGGTTTCATAATTTGAACCGATTGAATATAGTTTTCTTTACTTATTTCAAAAAACCCCTTTATGTTTTGCTATTGTATTTTGTGATTAAATACATAAGCTATATATATTATAAACAATTACTCAACATACAATTTTTTTTCTGAAATCGGTTCGATTTGGGCAACTCTCCCCCTTAAAGTTTCGCGTCCTTAGCGCTTCTTCCTTATTGACCGACGCTTCATGCACTGTTGCAATAGATATCCTCAGGACGGCTACAGCAGTTGTATGGTGCTGAAGATGTCTCCTACAACAGTGAACGAAACGTCACCCAAGAACGAAGCAGTATCAAGGACGCGGTTCCGGTCCGGGGTTTCAGAAGTAATCACGGGCAACAACCGCGAAAGCCTACAAGCTAGATGAAACTTACATTACTTTGTAGTAATTAAAATCTACAAGAACAAAAAGAATTCCTAATAGCTAATTTATTTATTTCAAACTAGCTTATTGATTAACATATTTTATTTACCAACTTTTTTAATCGAGGGTCCGCAATTTAATTAGTACTATAAGCTAAAAAACAGAATAGATCCATATTTCCACTAAACAATTTCAATATCAGCATTCCCAATTTGATCGAATATCGACGATAGAATAATTCTCGCACGATGTTCTCGACATGAATCTACCAAATGTTCCGGGGAGGATAGGAAACCGATGACGCCAATTGAATGGTAAAATATTGTCTAGTACGTTGGTATTACCGGTGCCCGGGGGAATTATGTTCCTTTGACATCCGTACTCAGACTGAATACGTATAACCTCTTTTCGTCTTGGGAATCCGTTTCATGTCGAATGTAGTGCAGTAAAGTGATATGGCGAGAGGTATGTATCGCATATTAAGGATTGAATTTATAAACATTTTCCTTCTTTCTCCTCTGATCGCCTTTCTCGAATTTTAACATTGGAATTACAGCAATGAAAACATGTCTAACATGATGTGCGTGTTTAAATATTGTTTAAGACGCGAAAATCCTAGGTGTATACAAAATGATTCTATATCAGGAAAATATAACTTTTATTTTGTCATTACTTCTTTTACATCTTTCAATCAATCATGAGCAATGCCATCAGAAAGCTTAGGGACCGATCGCTTTATCTAAAATAGCGCTATCTATATTTCGCCGATGGAACTTTTTAGCACCACGGTTCTGCTGACCAGGTGCTCAGCCTAAAAGTACACATTGACGCAGGGTTTCATAAACTGAAGACCTGTGGTGCATGTTAACCTGATTACGGCATATGATACGATCTCGAGAGACGGACTTTTTTACGAATTTCTTAACGTAGTACCATGCAGCCGAATAGCATCTTTATTCAAGATGCCATTTGGCTGCTGAACATACTTTGCGACAGGCCCTTTCAAATAATAACAGGAGATAGCAAGAGTAAAATGAAACATCTTATTAATGGATTACCTCAAAGATCGATACTTGTGCCTGTCCCGTTTAATCTGTATATTTCTGACATGCTGCACATAAAGTAACACCATAGAATAATATATTTGCAGAAGACATATCCGTCCTGGCAAAATACTTCTTCGACTGGAGAATAATCCCGAATATGGATAAAATAGAAGTGTCGTGCTTTCATCTCAATAATAAACAAGCATCTATACGTGCTTAAAGTGTACTTCAATAACAACTTTCTACGTTATAATTATTACCCAAAATATCTAGGAGTAACAATGGATGAAACACTATCATATAAAAAGCGTCTAGAGAAGACCGCAGCTAAAACAACACTAAAAATAACATAACCCACAAGCTCTGCGGTACTGCTT